>CM065735.1:45298674-45326174 GCA_033310375.1 Conus canariensis
TACAGGCAGTCAGTCAAAGACAGCGAAAAGAGGCACATATTGACGCGATCCTTAAGGCCCTGTTTGTAGAACACCGCCATGTTGATGACGTTGGCTGGTCCACCAATAAGAAACATGATTCCTATAACAACATCTTTCATTTTTCTCCAAAAGATTTCTACTTCTGCGCTGACAATATTGTCTGGATTGTCCCAGGGTAAAAACTCGCTTTCACTAAATCTGACTTCAGTGCATGCATCTAACAGGGAGGAATTCTGGGCATCTGTTTGTACATTGTGGCCTGTAGCCATGTTCTGAGTGGTCATGTTCACTCTGATAAATAAGAAAAAAACAAACAAACAAAAATTGTATAGAGCAATCATATAGTGTCAGTACTATAACAATTTTTTTGCGTATAATGTAGTTGGGTATGCGATGACAGTGGTGTGTCATTTATCTTGGGGAATGCACGAGATGAGGCAATGTCGAGAACAGATGGATGAACCACAAGGAAACCAAAATGGAAGCAACACAATGAGATGAGTGCAAAGTTACACTTATCTATTGCATACTACAACACAAGCAAAAGCGTTTTCAACAGGTATATCTCCTCCAGATATGACAATTCACACACACACACACACACACACACACACACACACACACACACACACACACACACACACACACACACACACACAGCCCAATTAGTAGCTATTATGATGGCAATGGAATTTCTAACAGATCTTCCCATTAACATCGCTCAGATAGTTTTCTTTGTATATTCAAAATCAGTCATATTTGCCCTTGACTCCCCTAATATATCGACACGACCCGACGTTGTGTTTGAAATTAAATATCTTTTATACTGTCTGGTATCTAAAGGCATTATAATAGAATTTTGCTGGATTCCTTCGCATACTGGTATACTTGGAAATGAACTGGCTGATAGGGCTGTGAAAAAAGGTGCTAAAAAGCAGGGTCATTTTCTGAGTTGAAAATAAAACCGTCAGTAGTAGAATGTTACCGTGCCCTTGAATCGACTGCACGGAAGAGAGCTCAAACAAATGTTGATACGTCTACCGAGATTTCATCCAACCAATGGGAAGCTTTTCCAATAGAACTTGTATTAAGAAGAATGTCTGATCTTCCAGTTTATTATTCCAGACAAATGTCTTCCCTTATAATTCGATTAAAGCTACATGCTTTGAAAATAAAGTTTAGTAAAAAATACTAATTGTATTTGTGGTAAAGAGATAACACTGAACCACATTTTGTTCAATTGTCATAAGTTGACTACTTTCTTTACAACATCATTACGATCCAATAATTTTTCCTGGAAAAAAAAAAAAAAAAAAAAAACAACCTTGCAAGATCTACTTTTGAATCATTCTCTGCTGATCGAAATTGCCGAATACTTAATACATAGTTCGATTGGGTTTTTTATCTAGATAGTTTTGAGCTAACTCATTTGTTTAAGATAGTGAAGGATTTTTGTTTTCTTGCTATATGTTAGTTTGTTTTGTTTTTCCCCCCCCACTAATTGTTGTATTTAAGATTATTGATCTGTTTATTGTTCAGTTTAGACACATATACAGATACATACATGTACACACTCACATACAAAGGCCTGCATTCATGCTTACACAACACATAGGCGTATTCATTTAATCATTCAGTCAGTCAGTCACTCTCTTCTTTCATTCACGTCTAATATCACTCAAAGTGAACAGACATTAAACAGAAGTACGAACGAACGAACACACACACACACACACACACACACACACACACACACACACACACACACACAACACACGACACACACACACACACACACCACACACACACACACACACACACACACACACCACACACACACCACGCACAGCACACACGCACACACACACACATGCACACACACACACACACACACACACACACACACACACACACACACACACACACACACACACACACACAACACAACACACAACACAACACAAACAAACAAACAAACAAACAAACACACATACACACCACGAATAATGCCGTGGACCCCCGTGCCTATGATGGATGGATGGATCCCCCCCCCCCCCACCACCACCACCATCACTTTACTGCCTTCTTTCTATGTAGTGCTATATCTCCACCTGTTCTGACTTTCCCCTATCCCACCTGTCTCTATTTAATCCAACCACAAATCTTTGCTAAGGTTGTTTTCATGAAAGCAGGCAGCTGGGTGTCTGAATACTTGTGTTCTATTACTACTCGACGTTCGTTTTATAGCCTCAGCAAGGACAGCGTTTTAGCCTGCATCCATTTCATTGTATTTGCTCCGTTTCGTTTATTGTTTCCCCTTTACTGTTGTTTACACAGTACTTATAATCAGAAAACGATAGAATCAAAGCTCTGAGTACGCCCCAGAGAAGTAGTTTATCAACTGTCAGACAAACTAGCTGGGACCAATCCTGCATCACCCTTTGTAAGCCTGTGCTGTGCTCACATAGGTGCAGGCACGCACAGGACAATTAGTTAAGACAAGAAACAAAAAAGCTCCCCGCAGATGCTATTGTGTAATGTCCACTGGATGTTACACGACAGAACTCTAACTTGAGTGGGCCCAGCTCGCGTATCATGACTGCAGATCCCACCGGCGAACAACACCATCTTCAAGCAACTGCCGGGCGCTTCCAGCAGTCTCACTCGCTGCTGTTGCACTAATAGGTGAAGACAGTACAATTCTACATACGGCCAAGCTTTCGCTATGAGATCGCACGTGCCCTCTGAAGAGGATACCTGTTTACAGTCTTTCCTGCTGTCAACAAGACTTTCCCTGCGGCCAGTGGGTCTTTCCTCACCATCACTGGGCCTTTCCTCAGAGTAGGTCAAAAGTGGGACAAGAAAGAGATATACTCTCAGGTGCAGATGGGACCTACAAAAGTAGTCTTCAACTGCCAAAGCAGCTGGGAGGAATCATGTACTACACTTGGAAGCCTGCGCTGTGTTCACATAGGGTGCAGACACGCACAGGGCATTCCACTATGACGTCAAGGGACATAATTGCTCCCCGGCAGATGCTTTTGTGTAATGGTCACTGGATGTGACATGACAGAGCCTCCATGTTCTCATGGGTGTACCAACCCAAATTTCATGACTGCATATATATCATCTGTACACCGACTCGCACATCAGCAAACCCACAGACGGAATCACGTACGTATACCCAGTCATCAATTGTCTGCACAAAATGAATAACATAGCTCTAGGCGTCAAGTTGTCAAAAGGAGGGGGAGGGAGCAGGGGGGGGGGGGGGAGAACATAATGCATGCGTTGTGTTTGATCTTGATCTTCAACAGTAATTCTAAAAGAGAGGACATTAGGGTCAGGTTAAACATTCTCTACATCTGTGTCAACCATGATAAAGGGGATTGACTTAAAAGATGGAATTATTATCAGCTGAGTACCGAAAGGAAAGGAAAGGGAAGCGACATCAACTATAAAGAATTAACAGAGACAGTCTGGAGCAGAAGGTGAACAAAATATGCTGTAGGTAGAAGCACAGTTGTACTGAGCTACTGAGGTTTCTTTGGGAAGAGATGTTAATATAATCTTTTTTGTGAGTTTGCTTGTATGTTTGTTTATAGTTGTAAAATAACTAAAGTGCTGACCTCTGGATGCGTTGGAGTGACTGAATATAATGAATAAGATTTTGAAGGCGACCATATTACTAGAATAGCATCACAACGATTAATATCAGGCTGAAGACAAAACAGCAAACACTCGTCCACATTACGGAATTCTGTAGCATACATAGTGAGTTTCAATGTATTCCCTGAAAGCTACCAGAAAATTCACTACCGACATATCTTACAATCACATGCGCTGAAAAGTGAATTCCCTTCAGCCTAAGACGTTCGTAACTGATTCACGTGTGCGTTGTATGATGTACACGAGAAAAGAATGACACTTGGTCATATGATTAAACATAATGACTACCGGATTTAGACAGGTCACTCAGCTGGGAAATAAGCACTTACATTTACTAAGATTGGAGCGTTGACTGATCCATTCTGTCAGCTATTGCCAACAGCAGAAACCTTTTTCACTGACATCCTGGAATCGATTGGTGAACAGATCAATATCCTTGCAATTTTTTTAAAAAATAAGACCCCCCCAAAAAACAAACAAACAAACAAACAAACGAAACAAACCAAAAGAAGGGAAACAAAGAAACAAACGAACGAACCAACCAATAAACAAACAAACAACAGATGCAAAGCTAATATATGTGTAGCATAATAGCAAGAGATGATGATGATGATGTGTGTGCGTGCGTGCGTGCGTGCGTGCGTGCATGTGTGTATTGTGTGTGTGTGTGTGTGTGTGTGTGTGTGTGTGTGTGTGTGTGTGTGTGTGTGTGTGTGTGTTTTTACTAAATTCAATATATATATATATATATATAAATTATCAGCTTACCATTGGACATTATACGAATAAATGTCGGTATGCGTTTGGTCGTGTGTTCGTGAAGGTGAGTGTGAGTATGTGTGTGTGTGTGTGTGTGTGTGTGTGTGTGTGTGTGTGTGTGTGTGTGTGTGTGTGTGTGCGTGCGTGCGTGCGTGCGTGCGTGTGTGTGTGTGCGTGTGTGCGTGTGTGTGTGTGTGTGTGTGTGTGTGTGTGTGAGAGAGAGAGAGAGAGAGAGAGAGAGAGAGAGAGAGACAGAGACAGAGACAGAGACAGAGACAGAGAGAGTCAGTGCGTACGTCTATGCCTGCTTGAGCTCATGCGCACATTTCTACGCGTTTATGTGCGCGTACGTCTCTCTCTCTCTCTCTCTCTCTCTCTCTCTCTCTCTCTCTCTCTCTCTCTCTCTCTCGTGTGTGTGCGTGTGTGTGTGTGTGTGTGTGTGTGTGTGTGTGTGTGTGTGTGTGTGTGTGTGTGTGTGTTGCTAAATTCAGTATCTATATGAACATATTTTCAGCTTACCGTCATTATACGAATAAATGTCGGTTTGCGTTAGGGAGTGTGAGCATGCGTTTATTTTGTTTTGTTTGGTTTGATTTAGCGTCTTTTCACAAAGTAGTGTTTTTAGACGGATCTTGAAATCATCCTGAACGACATAAGTATTTTATCACAAATAGGAATACCCCGTCATTTCATATTCCCCATCAACGTAATACCCTGTCTGCAGAAATAAACGTCACTAAACAATACCTATAAATTTTTTTTTTAATTTTTCAAAGCGAGCAAACTACAGAGCTGCTCCTATAGGACTCCGAAGAAGAGATTTAGCTGCAATGACAAGAAGTGATTGATAATCAATAATGGCTTTGAGATCGTCATCTTTAGTATTATTTTTGACTGCCAGATAATCGGGCAAATATTGTTTTGTGAACGGACAATAGCATACAATATGGAACGTTAACATTCTCTCTCCACAGGGACACCTAATGTCGTTTATATGTTTGCATTTTAACGCATTGAGTTTTAGTCTGTAACATAAAGAGCTAACTTCTCGTGGCTCATTATTAATAACTTTTTGCAATAAGGAGTCTTTACTGTCAAAAGTCGTGCCATTGTGGCTGGCTTTTTTACAGACTGCCTCCAGAAGATGATATCCCTCTTTTACAGATAATGGAATCTTTACAGTTGTGCAGCCATTTGCATTCCTTGCACCTTTCCTTGCCATTCTATCTGCCCAATCATTTGCTTGGACACCGCAATGAGAAGGGACCCAACAAAAAGTTACATCAGAACCTTTTTGCATTAGAAAATTAACAAGATGCCTTATTTCAATTATAATGTCAGCTCTTTCCTTTAGCTTAGTTGAAGTTAGCGACAGTAAAACAGATCTTGAATCAACACACAAAAGAATTCGTAATATAATCATGGGAAGGTTTGCAATATACCTTAAGGCCATGAGAATAGCTCCCAGCGCTGCAGAGAAAATGGAATGGCCTTTTCCAACATGATAAGCTTGTTCTGTCTTTAAGCCAGGAATAACAAATCCAGCACCAGCATTTCCATCATATATCACTGAACCGTCTATGTATATATATATATACCTCCAAATGGTTCGGATATAGAGCGTCAACATGCGATCGAAAAGAAAATGCTGCATAGTGAGGGCTATTTTCTTTTTTCAAAATACCATAGTCAACATCAAAATTTACTTTCATTAATTCCCATGAAGAAATGGGAGAGAATGGCGGGCACCTACTTATATCTTTATCGTTTAATCCTGATTTGCTTTGAATGTCTGAAGTGTAAGTGGCAATTGTTGTCAGTGATTTTATTTCTCTTGCCCTTTTCGGAAAGTGAATATTGGATCTTAATGTTCTTTCTACTTCATTAAAATGATCAACAGAGCTACTTCTTAGAACATATTTAGCAGTAGCTAGCCTGCGATAATCATCTAGAGGTATAACTCCTGCTTCTTTATATGTAGCTAGAGTTGGAGCATGAACAGGTATACCCAATGCTAATTTGTACGCCTTTGAGTCCACACATTGCAATTTCTTCAGTAAATAATTTGGAGTCGTAAAATATATTTCCTGTGCATATGTGAGTTTTGACCTGACTAGGGCTGTCGCGAGGTGAATCAGACATGGAGTGTCTTGACCCCAATAGTGCTTACTAACAATTTTGAGAATATTTAAACACTTTCTAGCTTTTGTTAAAGTATTTTCTATATGACTTTTCCACGAAAGTTTTGCAGTGAAAAATACACCTAGGAATTTTACTGTATCTTTAAACTGAAGTTCGCTTCCATCAATATGAAAGTTCGGCAATTTTCTGGGAGAATTACCAGCACTGAAAAACATCATGTGGGTTTTATCAACAGAGAAACTTAGACCATTCTGGGTCATATAATGACTTATTTTGTCTAATTCGCATTGGTACAGGGTTTGAATGTGCTTCAGTTTTCTAACAGGAATACTGTTCTTTATATTAGCGTCCGTCCACATACATATATCATCTGCATACTGTACTATAACTGTATGTTTTGACAGTACTTAAGGCAGGTCATGTATCAGTAAATTGAAAAGAAATGGAGCAATAAGTGAACCCTGAGGAATTCCCAAATGTGGATTTCTTGAAGTGGAATACGAGTGATCCACTTTTGTTTGTATTGACCTATTACATAAAAATCTTTAATAAACTGATACATACGCCCCGAAATCCCATTGGTTTTAAGTTTCAGCAGTAGTTGTGAATGCCATACGTGATCGTACGCTCGTTTTATATCAAAGAAAGTAGCAAGAACATTTTGTCGGTGAGCGAATTGTCGTTTGATGTTTGTTGAAAGTTTTAGTAAGTGATCAATTGTAGACCTACCAGAGCGAAACCCTGCCTGATTGTTTGGAATTATATTATTCTTATCACAGTAATGAACTAATCTTACAGTTATGATTTTGTCCATCAGTTTACCAACATGCGCGCGCGCGCGCGCGCGTATGTGTGTGTGTGTGTGTGTGTGTGTGTGTGTGTGTGTGTGTGTGTTGTGTGATAATTGTTTGGGTCTATTTAGCATTTTATTGTAGGTTTAGTGTATAATTATCATGTCTGTCTGTGTTCAGTCTTGTGTGGGCCAGTGAATGCATGTATGTACATGAGAGAGAGAGGGGAGAGAGAGACAGAGAGAGAGAGAGAGAGAGAGAGAGAGAGAGAGAGAGAGAGAGAGAGAGAGAGAGAGAGAGAGATTATGATTTTTACCATCAGTTTACCAACATGCGTGTGTGTGTGTGTATGTTGTGTTGTGTGTGTGTGTGTGTGTGTGTGTGTGTGTGTGTGTGTGTGTGTGCGCGCTGCGTGCGTGCGTGTGTGTGTGTGTGTGTGTGTGTGTGTGTGTGTGTGTGTGTGTGTGTGTGTGTGTGTGTGTGTGTGTGCATGTTGTGTGTGTGTGTGTGTGTGTGTGTGTGTGTGTGTGTGTGTGTGTGTGTGTGTGTGTGTGTCGATAATTGTTTGGGTCTATTTAGCATTTTATTGTAGGTTTAGTATATAATTATCATGTCTGTCTGTGTTCAATCTTGTGTGGGCCAGTGAATGCATGTATGTACATGAGAGAGAGAGGGAGACGGAGAGAGAGACAGAGAGAGAAAGAGAGAGAGAGAGAGAGAGAAGAGAGAGAGAGAGAGAGAGGGGGGGGAGGGAGGGAGAGAGAGAGTGTGTGTTGTTGTTGGCTTTTTGTTTTTGTTTTTGTTTTTGTTTTCCAAATGAATGACCACAGGATTAGTTGTGACAGGAAGCGGGTTTTTGTCTAGATGTCTTACAGCTTTGCCTTTTCTATGACACTTGGTTATTGCTATACAGAGTGGAAACCAGATTCTGATTTAAAATAAGTGTTGTCCTGAAGAGTTCTTCGTTCTGCCTCCAGGATGTACACCCTTCAGTGTACCCAGCAGGATGGTCTTGGAGTCCACACGAAATACACTTTTGGGCTGAAGTTGTCAAATCGGTTACCCCATAACAGTTCAGGATTTTTCTTTAGGTATTAGCTAAAGTAAATTATAAATCATAACTATACGAGAGACGAAGTGGAGGCGTTTTTTTTTTAAAAACAAAAAACATTCGCAATCCCACAATGCAAAATTGATGCTGCTGTGCCACCCATAGACTTAGCACGTATACAGGCATGATGCACACAGCGCAAACAAGAAAGCTTTCCTTATCACAAAAGCTGAGCTTGCTCACGATCCCTGAGCGGGCAAATTTCACATGCCCAAGAACAGTAGAAAGAATGAAGAAACGCACATTAACATTCATTCAAGGCTGTCCGCTTCTCGAACGTCATGGCACATCGAAATCAACTTTCATGACAAACATGTTGTTCCTGAGCAGAGCAGTCAAAGACCTTTCGCTCTTGAGCTGTGTAGGCAAAGTGCTGAAGAAACGTATTCAAAAACATGTTTTCAAATATCTCACAGATAACAATCTTTTAGCAACTGCTCAGCCTGGGTTTATTCCACATGACTCGACTGTCTTTCAACTTTAGAGTGTATACGATGACTTTTGCACATTTTATAGAAACTAAAACAACTGCACAAGCAATTTCTTTTGACATATCTAAAGACTTCGATAAAGTGTGGCACCAAGCACCATTACATAAACTGTCTGCTTTGGGTATCCGTGACAACTTCTCGAATGGTTTACTGACTATCTAAAAGATCGGTCCCAGGCTGTTGTTCTAAAAGGGAGTAAATCGTCCTACCTTCCAATATCAGCAGGTGTTCTGCAAGGCTCTGTTCTTGGACCACTTCTATTCCTTGTCTACATAAATGATATCGCACATGATATTGAATCGATTATCGAATTATTTGCAGATGATACTAGCATATATCTGGCGTTAGGTAACACTTAACTCAGGACAGAAATTTTAAACTCAGATCTTGACACGATAAGAAAGTGGACTTCTGCTTGGAAAGTAGAATTCAACCAATCCAAAACTAAATTATTAACAATTTCCAATCACACAGTACCCCAAACAAAGCCCTTGAAATTTAGTGGTGTGATATTACAGTGATCAGACTCCTATAAGCATCTAGGTGTAATGATTCAAAGCAACTGCAAATGGGACCTCCATATTAAATCTATTTTATCGAAGTGCCGTGTCCTTATTGCATGTCTTCGGACATACAAGTACAGACTGAGTCGTAAATCTCGTCTTACTATGTATAAATCATTTATTCTATCTCATTTTGACTTCTCGGATGTTATTTGCCACAACGGTACGAATAAACAAAGCGAAGATCTTGAAAACCTCAGTTTGGACGCTATTAGGACAATTACTGGTTCAGGTCGTGGTACTAATCATCTAAAACTATGTAATGAATCAGGACTAACGTCCCTTAAAGAAGACGTCGTCGTCATAAACTCATGTTATATTTCAAAATTGTTAATGGCACTGTGCCATTGTATTTAGTTGAACGTCTTCCTCCTCTAGTTGCTTCAATCAATCCTTATCACAGACGAAATCCCCAGGAAAGAAGTACCAAGGTACAGACTGGAACTGTATAAATTATCATTCTTTCCTTCCACTACTATTCTTTGGAACAGTCTTCCTGATAACATTAAGCAGTCTGATTCTCTTAGTTTTGTTAAGCGTTACCTTAGTAATACAGATACAGTGGTTCCTTCTTATTATTATTTGCAAGACAGGCAATCTGAAATAATAATTTGCAAACTGAGACTGGAAATGTGAGTTGAACAGTGACTTATTTAAACGACACCAGTCAAACAGTGCAGCATGTAACTGTGGTTATCCTGTTGAAGACGCCAATCACTTTTTGTTGCACTGCCCACTCTGTTGTGTGGTGACCAAGACAAAGCCTGCACTGAAAACTCTGCAATATTCATTACAACTGGTGATTTTATTCGCATGTCTAACATATTTATTCGCTAATATATTTCCTCCATCTTATGAATGATGTGACTTTTTCACCATATGTTCAGCATTCTTTCTCCTTCATCTGCTACACTAGTGTATAGTCTGCTTCCAGTGAGCTTACCTACTGTAGTGACTTAAAATCTCAAATATAATACAATCTTAAAAGAGGTCTTTGGCCTACAGCCTGCCCTGGCACAGATAGTTTGTTCTAATTGAATGTTTTGCCTCGGTGTTGGATTTTCCTTTTCCTTGCTTTGCTCTTCCCTCCCTAAAAACTTGTTTCAGATTATTATTTGTTTTCAGATTATTTCTTGAATGCAAGCGCTCATGTTCATTTTTTTTGCAGCCAATCCATTGTTCTTATATTCAGTGAAAACCGTGTATAAGCATTTTGCTTGTTGTACTCGTCTTATATGTTGTTGCTGCTTTTGTGTGCACTTCTTGAATAAATTCGTTTAAACCAAAGACCTTTGTCATTTGTCCAGCAGGTCGGTAGGAGTCAGCCAGACCTTCATTAGAGACTAGTGACTCTGACAGTTCTGGAGGACAAGTTCTGTTGTCTTCTCCGCTTCATCACAGGGACGGAGCCGGATTGGGGCACGGTGGAAGCAGTTGTCCATGTGGTTATTCAGTGTGTTATGCCCAGGTTTTAAATGAAAGACAGTGTCTGCTTTCCTCATGGCAGCTGGTGGTAATTATCATGTCATTGCATTAGTTTGTACAGGGACTAGATGCTGTCCTTTCTGTTGCATACATCGCATTAGTTTTGTCCTGTTCTTCCTAAACACACGGGTGTTCCAGCCAGCCCGCTTCATCATTTCTTTGAATACCACATCATGAAGGGGCTCACCGGAGCACTAGCCTGTGCATGCACATGACGGCCTGCAGTGCTGGGTCTAACTAAGGCAGACTGCCAGACGTGACTGCCTCTAATGCAAACTTGGCATCAGTCAGGGAATTGACCTGAGTGTCGGGGTGCTGCTTGGCTGATGGTGTTGGTGGCACATATTTCTGCATTGTGGTTGGCACACTGGAAGCCAGATAGTAGAACCTCTGCTCACCTGTGACTATTAGGATACTGCATATATTTCTCACTCCCTTCAAGGTTGCGTCTGCGCCTGACTTGTCTGCGCTGACACGACTCTATGCTTTCTATTTGTATTTTGCTTACATCATGGCTAGTTTTAAAACTGTCTTGGTCCGGATGTTGTATTCATCCTTGGTTACAAAGAGTGGCGTTGACATAGGTGTAAATGATGATTTTCTCCACGCCATTGGCCGGGGATGGGGAATCAGTGGTAACTGATGCTACCTTAGCTGTAGGCTCAGATCAATGTTTTCTCTGTTGCAATTGTGCTTTCGTATGAGGATATTTTTACCATAACAGATTGGAACAGCCCGTTGTTCATCCTGTGGTGAGGAAATGCACTGTGCTTGGCTGCCTGTGTGTTCATCCTTCACTCTCTCTTCTCCTGTTTGGTGGTGGGCTGTGTGTTGTCTACTCCGAAATTTCTACTGGCTTTGGTCGTATGGTGCCTGTGACAATATACAATGCCTGGTTAAACGCTTTATTCAGGCTTTTCTAATGAGATTTGGCTGCTGTGTTCGATGTGCTAGCAGTATTGTCAAAATGTAGTGTGGATTCGTAGATGTTCTTCAGGATCTTGTCGTGAGTACTCCATTCTGTACTGGCCAGCTTCCTGATAATGTTCAGCTATTTTCTGGACTGGATTTTACATTCAGGACGCGTTAATTTGAGATAACCTTTTAAGTTCAGAAGTAGTGTAAATCTCATTATCTGACAGCTCATTAGAGGATTTGAGGCTGGATTTCTGACGTTGTAGGGGTAGTAGAGGTCAGTAAATAGGTCATAGATCAAGGTCTCCAGGGTCACCATGAGTGGTCAGGATGATTGGAAGTGTGGATTAGTTGAATGGAAGAAGACGTGTATGCGCTTATATACTCATGCGTTCCATGCATGATTGTGTATGTCTGCAGTGCATATGTACGTGTGTGAAGTAATGTCATATACAATTTGAATTTATCGACAGTGGCTGGTTGACGAAGAAGCGAGCACAGATTTACTTGTGAAACAAGCAGGGGTGGTATAAATTTTGCAGATAGTCAGAAAAGAATTGGATGGTGTCGTTAAGATAGCATGCGGGGTATTGTTGGGTGTGTGCATAGATATTTGATGGTATTCAGGAGAGAGAGAGAGAGAGAGAGAGAGAGAGAGAGAGAGAGAGAGAGAGAGGAACTGACAGACAGATAGAGACAGCAACAGAGAAGTGCAGGGTAGAAAGTGGTGGACGAGGATATGTTTAGACCTGTTGAGATCGAGTAGATAGAGAGACTGACAGCCAAACATACATAGAGACAGACAGATAGATAGATAGATAGATAGATAGATAGACAGACAGACAGACAGACAGACAGACATAAAATTAGATAGGTAGACAGACAGACATTCTCTTGATGTGATTTTTTAAAACATCCATGAAGCACATTATCATACACACGTCATAGTGTCATTCTCGACTGCTGAAATAATAAACATAATTGATAACAAATAACCTACCCTCTCTCTCTCTCTCTCTCTCTCTCTCTCTCTCTCTCTCTCTCTCTCTTAATTATAAACGAAGCTTGCTCTTATGTCTTAGATTGAAGAAATAGGGGGAAGATAAGCATTCATATCTGCAGTGGTAGATCATTCTGCCTAACTAACAGTATATGCTTAGGTGGGTGAACGGGGAAAAATAAAATAAATGCTTCTCAAAATGAGCATTCAGCAAGCTTATAGTCTCCAAGACAGAGACAATCTCCAATAGGGAGGAAACCCACTAACATATAACTCCTGGTCAGATACCGATATTTCGAAACCTGATTGTTTCTCCTCAGTGACCGCGGAAAGTGGTAATTTGACTCCTCTGCCTTTTCGGTTTTAAGAAGAATGCTATCCCAGGAAAGGCTGGTGTGCAATACCGTAGTATGTTTGTTGAGTTTTCAAAAAAACATACCAAAGGTGCCACCTGAGAAGCAAAAGAAAATCACGAAAGAGCAAAACAAGCTACAGGGTTTATATATATATATATATATATATATATATATATATATATATATATATATATATATATATATATATACGCATGCATGCATGCATGTGTGTATGAGTCTATATTGAATGATTCCATATTTCAATGAACCTTCTTTCAGTGCTTAAATTTCCCATCCTGTGCTTTTCTGGTGAACATTGTCCGCACTGTTTCTCTGTACTTAGAACCCATCACATAGTATACAATCAAATTGAAAGTGGAGTTGATACAGGTGAACACTGCTAAAATCCACAATGTTGTATGATAGAAATTGTGATGGCGACCTCCAACTCTCATCTCTGGCAAAAATAGACTGACCACACGGAACACACAACTGGGAGAAATACAGATGATGAAAAACACAGAGCTGCCAATCAGCATCTTAGTCAGTGCCAGCTCCCGTGCAGAGAGAGATGTCGATGTTCCGGTACGCCATGTCATTATCTGACGAAGTTTGACGGTAGTTAGTATCGTAGCTATCAACACCACTACTATCGTACCTCCAGGAAAACCAGCACCAAACACGACGCTTTCCAGAAAGTCAATGAGATCTTTGTGTCTGTTATAAAATGTTCCAGCCACCATCGCTTGTATGACTGCACCCGTTTCAGGATCATGAATACACCCAACTCTGTATCTGAATGCGACGATGAAAAACAGGATGAGAACCATGGCATATACAGCAACAATGATAAAACCCATTGTCTTTGTGCGTAACATGTTCTGGTACTTCAGTGGACTGAAGACACAATAGCATCTTTCACAGGCAATAATCGCTGACAGAAATAGAGAAATAAAACAAAGGCCCATAAACACAACGAAGTTACCATTGGTCAAGAACTCGTTTGTGGGAGATATGCTATTGTCTGAGCTGAAAATCAAATAAATGTTCTCTGCACGGAGAAACATGCTCGCTGTTAAGTACAGACAGTCAGTCAAAGACAGCGAAAAGAGGCACAGATTGACTCGATCCTTAAGGCCCTGTTTGTAGAACACCACCATGTTGATGACGTTGGCTGGTCCACCAATCAGAAACAAGACGCCTGTCATAACATCTTTCATTTTTCTCGAAAAGGATTCTACTTCTGCACTCACAATATTGTCTGGATTGTCCCAGGGTAAAAATTCCATTTGACTAAATCTGACTTTAGTGCATACCTCTGACAGGGAGGAATTCTGGGCATCTCTTGGTTCATTGTGGCTTGTAGCCGTGTTCTGAGTGGTCATGCTCACTCCGATAATTTAGAGAAAAAAAGTTGGATGGAGCAAGCACAAAGTGTGTGTTCTATAACAATTTCGTGCGTACAATGCAGCGGTCTTTGTGGTGATAGTGGTGTGTAATTTATTTTGGAATATGCCAGAGAAGGGACAGTGACGAGAACAGATGGATGAACGACAACGAAACCAACATAGAAGCAAAGAAATGAGATGAGTGCAAAGTTACACTTACCTGTTGCACACGACAAAACGAGCAAAAGCTTTTTTCAACAGACATATCTCCTCCAGATATGATAATTCACACACACACACACACACACACACACACACACACACACACACACACACACACACACACACACACACACACCAGTACTCCCGAGATAGGCATAGGGAGAAATATGTTTAGATCAATGATAAAGACAATAATAATGATGATGATAATCATCATCATCATCATCATCATCATCATCATCATCATCATAATAATGTTGGCATTGATTTGTTCTTCCGCACTGATGAAATTAAAATTACAATGTCAATATTGGTCGAAAAGCACCCGCAAAAGCAGCTGCAACAACAACAACAACAACAACAAAAACCGTCAGTACCAACAACAACATTAGCAGCGGGAGGAGCTCTGCAGATGTATTGACTGTGATGAAGGATGGGGGAAGATTTCTGAAAACCAACAATAGTCTAATGATAATGCCTATTGCTGCTATTCCTGTCTCCAGTACTACTATTACCACTACTTTTTACAATTAAATCATCATCATCATCAACAACAACAACAACAACAACAACAACAACAACAACAACAACAACAAACAACTACACTACTACTACTACTACTCTGCAACTGCTACTACTACTACTACATTCACCACCACCACCACCGACAACAACAACTACAACAACAACAACAACAACAATAACAACAACAGCTACTACTACTACTACTACTACTACTACTACTACTACTACTACTACTACTATACGTTCTAGAAAAAGGTGAAAAGTTTCGAGACTGATGAGACTGAAACAACATTTGTGTGTCTGCACTGATGGTCGTTTCAGACTTACATCATTAGCTGTTTTTTTTCCCTCTCTCTCACATTCCATGTTCCCCTTGTCCTTTCCAGCTTTAAGGAACAATGGATTAGATGCACGGAATGGTATTCTAACACACACACACACACACACACACACACACACACACACACACACACACACACACACACACACACACCACAAATAATGTGATGGTGCCCCCGTGCCTATAATGGATGGATTGAGTTCCCCCTCCCCCCTCCCCCTTTACTACTTTCTTTCTCTGCAGTGCTATATCCCCACCTGTTCTCTCTTTCCCCTATCCCACCTGCCTCTTTTTATTTTTTTAACCACAAACCTTTGCTGAGGTTGTTTTCATGAAAACAGGCAGGTGTGTCTGAATGTGTGTATGCTATTACTACTCGACGATAGTTTTATTGCTTCAACAAGGGCAGTGTTGTGTCCCGCGTCCATTTCATTGTATTTGCTCTGTTTCGTTTTGTTGTTGTTGTTGTTGTTGTTTTTCTCTTTTGCTAAGAAGGTGCCAGATAGACAGAGTAAAGAATATGTATAAATGCTTGTATGTTTGCCTGCTGTTTGCACTCTCTGTCGCTCCAAATCGGAAAACGTGTTGACCCACTGGGAAAGGAAACGCTGAGGGTAAATACGTATGAAGCCACACCCTCTTAATTACATCAAGAAATAAGCGTTTTTTTTGTTCGTCACGGCCTGGGCAAGCACAGAGGAGAGGAAACAAGATTTAACATCACCACATCGGCGAAGATTTCCTTTTGGTTCCTGCTCCTGGCACTTCACTCCAGACAGTTCTTCAAAAGTAATTATTTTTGGGCGTTCCTTGACAGTCTCATTCTCAAGATGACCTCCCAATCCCCTGGAAGGCAGCAATGCCCGTAACATGGCCAAAATCAACAACATTTGACAAGAAAGGATTTCTTTTATTACCCTCATCAGAACCATTTGCTTTATGTCCCCCTTTTTTTAAAATATCAACCAAAATGATTTCAGATAAACTTGCAATTATGGTTGATGACAATTTATAGACACAAGCATACATTTCTACAAAATAAATGATTGTCTTATTAACGTTTAGCCTACAGCGCGCACGACTCCGTGCATTGCTCATAGCTACCTACCGCGAGTTAAGAGGCGGGAGAGGAAGCGGCCAAAACATCAAAGTTTTGACCACGTTGCAGATCTAGTTGCTGCTGGGGACACAGCCTGTGTGATTGTGATACTCCGTGCTAGTATTCTTCAATTCTTCTTCTTCTTCTTCTCCCACAGAGCAGCCGCCATCAATGAGTTTATCTTGCTGCTTTTTGAAGGTCTGAGTTGTTGGTTGTCACGGTGTCAGGAAAACGTCAGTAACTATGGTATTGCACTTGAAGTATTGACAGTTTGATCTTGAGCCCTCAATAAAAGACTAAGGGATAGCAACAGAATTTCGCCTGAACTAGACAGAACTCAGTCATTTCAATACAAGATTATAGCACTGCGTATGCATGTATTAGTGTATGCATGCTTACGATGTAGACGCTGGTGTGTCTCATTCGAGCAGATTCTTCTGTGTGACGATCTGTGTGAAATGGATGTAGTACAAAATTCATTTTTACATCTTTTACGTCTTTACATCTTTTATTCATACGAGTAACTGTGAATTTTAATAATCAGCACTGTTGGCTGTTGGTAGTTTAATGCTAAATTTTATTTTTTAACGAAATTGTGTTTAAACCCTTTCAGGTAAGGTGTTGCGTCTCACTAGGCTTTTCAAGATGGCTATCAGCGTGTTGTTCCTCGGCTTCATTAAAAGTTTTCTACTTTTTTCTTGCTGTTTGCACATGTGATAGGAACAACGATATGCCTAGCAATCAGTTTAATTTTGAAATTTTAGAAGTAGATGTAGACGCCTTTAGTTCCATTTTTGCAGGTAATAAAACTTTGTGCAACCTGAACCATGTTAGCCTCCTGTGTACACCTGTGCCGAGCACTGTTCTCACGTCGATCACTAGGCCCAGATTTGAACCTCTGATTTCAATTAATATCAGAAATAGTACAGTGATAAGGAATTGTTTTAATAAAAGAGTTTGACATAGAGGAATTAAATCATGGCTCTTAAGCCTTATCCTACTATCGGGAGACGTTGAACTCAATCCTGGTCCATCCACCAAAGTAAAATATCCATGCGGAGTCTGCAATTTGTGAGTCACATGGAAACAAAGCAGTTGCCTGTGAGGTTTGCAATACATGGTATCACACTAAATGTATGTTATTAAATTCAGCAGTTTATGAAGCATTATGTAATAGTGATATATCTTGGACGTGTTTTACCCGCGGGCTTCCAAACTTTAGTTCGAGACTTTTTGAAGATTCTATTGAAGATTGCAGCTCAGAAAGCAACCGTTTTGACCCTATCTCACTAGACCGATCCCCAAAAGAAAACTTGAAATTTTGTCCTAAGTTTGCATCGACCCCTGATTCTAAAACTGATAAAATCCCAAATCATAAAGTGCAACCAAACTCCAAATCATCAGAAGAAAAAGATAAACTTAAATGCATAGTCGTAAACTTTCAATCACTTATCAAGAAAAAGGAAGAACACAGTAATTTAGTCACAGAAAAAAACATTGATGTTGTAATTGGAACAGAACCTTGGCTAGAAACTGGAACATCCAGCAGTGAGCTTCTAATGGAGGATTTTGATATTTATAGAAAGGACAGACTTGGAAAAAGAGGTGGGGAGTCTTGATTGCCATTCGGAAGAACTTAGCCAGTGAGTTTTTATATCAAGGCAAAATAGTGAAACTTTATTTTGTAGGATTAATTTTAAGAATAAGAGACCTGTCATTGTTGGATCAGTACACAGACCTCCAGACTCAGATGAAAATGTATGTTTGTCTATTTGCAGAGACATTTCTGATATTGTTTTGGCCAATAGGAAGGCAATATTATGGATTGGTGGAGACTTCAACTTACCTGATATTGATTGGCGTGAAGATGCCATACTTGGAATCAATACAATAAAAACATTAATTCTCAGTTTTTTGATACCACCAAAGACCTTGGATTAGTGCAGTCAGTTGAAATACCAACACGTGGCAATGCATTCCTGGGTTTATTTTTTACCAATTGTCCAGGCGCTTTAGGCTACCAGGAATTAATTGCAGGCCTGGGCGATCATGACCTAATTCTCTTAGAGACCAACTTTCAACCCTTTCGAAGAAACCCCCCTAAACGTATCATCAGACTCTGGAACCAAGCAGACTTACCGAAATTACGCAGGGATACTCATGATTTCAGTCGTCTTTTTTGAGGTCTCATAGTGTTAAAGATAATGTCAATGACCTTTGGAAGTGTATAAAAACTAACTTGGAATTTATTATGGATGACAACATACCTGCTAAAATAACTTCAAGCAAGAACCACCAGCCATGGATTAATACAAAAACTAAACGTTTGTTGAGAAGGAAACATCGGTTCTTTAAGAAATTGAAACTACACCCTAATTCAGAAAGATTACTGATTAGGTATAAACATATTAAGAGAAGGTGTCAGAGAGAATGTAGGTTTGCTCACTCCAATTATGTTGATTCGATGATTTCAGAAGGTGATCATCAAAACAAGAAATTATGGTCTAACATAAGGAGTAAGAGACAGGACATCATTGGGATTCCAGACCTGAGAAACAACCAGAATAACCTAATACAGGACCCTGAAGGGAAAGCAAATTTACTAAACAATCAGTTTTCTTCAGTTTTCTCAAATCCCAAGCCTTTAATTAACATTAGACTAAAGGATGATGATAGTAGAAAGAAACTCGTGGAGAGCGTGGCAGCAGAGAGTCCTCATTAGAGAAGCCCCCTTCAAGCAAGTGTTTCGGCCCTTATCTCCTGACACTCTAGGGGGGTTGGGCCACACCCGGTTCATGACTCCGGATGTCCCAGACCTGAGAAACAACCAGAATAACCTAATACAGGACCCGGAAGGGAAAGCAAATTTACTAAACAATCAGTTTTCTTCGGTTTTCTCAAATCCCAAGCCTTTAATTAACGTTAGACTAAAGGATGATGATAGTAGAAAGAAACTCGTGGAGAGCGTGGCAGCAGAGAGTCCTCAGAAGAGAAGCCCCCTTCAAGCAAGTGTTTCGGCCCTTAACTCCTGACACTCTAGGGGGGTTGGGCCACACCCGGTTCATGACTCCGGATGTCCCTCTGCTGCCACTTCTGCCATTGCTTTCAGGGGTCTGTTTTTTTTTCCTTCCCTGCAAATGAGAGCTGTTTCATGAGGCTGTATGCAGACGTTCCTACAATCCCACTAGCTCCAATTTCTGCAGTGAGGACTTTGACCTGATAGCCTTCTCTCCTCAGGCTGTTTGCCAGATCAGCATACTTTTCAGTCTTGTAGATTTGAGCTGCCTCCATTCTGTTCTCATATGGCACCGTGAGCTCGATCATGATCAGCTGGTTGGTTGACTTAGTGTGGACTACTATGTCTGGTCTCATGCCACTCTTGCTGATGATCTGTGGGTGACTCTTCCATTCTGGGAGGTCTGCAGTGCACTCCCAGTCATCTGCCCGTCCAGCAGACTCTGCCTGCATGTTTCGAGTCGCACTGTTGTTCTTGGCCACGATTTGCTGCCTCCTCCCGTGAAGAATGTTGCGGGTGCTTTTGGAGTCCTGATTTTCCCTTTTGTGGTGTTGGTACTAGCCCAGACTACTTGTACAATCTCTTTGAGCACTTGGTTGTGTCTACATGTGTACCTTCCTTGAGCCAGGGCTACTTTACATGAGCTTAGAACATGCTCCACTGTTTGTTTTTCATGGCAGAGGGGGCATGCAGGATCGTCTGTTTTCCCCCACTTCACCAGGTTTGCATTTGAGGGCAGAAGGTCATATGCAGATCTGAGAATGAAGCTGATCCTGAGAGGGGCCATGAGCCAAATGTCATTCCAAGTGAGACTTCTTTGGAGTGCATTCTCCCACGTTGTCCATTGCCCTTCCTGGCTCTCCTGGACTGCTTTTTGGAGTCTTTTTTGGTCTTCTTCTTTTCTCATCTCCTGAATCATCATGTCTCTTTTGGCTTTTCCTTTGGCCTTTGACTACCATTCAGTTTTGGTCACCCCCAGTCCTTGTCTGTTGGTCAGTGTGTGTCCTGTTATTTCTCTGATCTTGAGACTTTCTTTTGCAGAATCCATCGCCTCTTGAACTCTCCATTTTCTGCCTGTCTTCAGCTGAGGCTTGATTGCTTCTATCACCTTGTCTCCTGAGTCCTCCAGCGTGCTTTGAAGTCTGATCTTCCCTGCTTTGTATTCCTCCAGGGTGGATTTCAATGGTAGTTTCAGCTTTGGTTGGCGACAGTACAGCGCTATGTCAGTCAGACAGGGTGGGACACCAAGCCATTTCCTTGTGAACTTGTTGATTTTGGCTTCCATTGCCCCCACTATGCTGGTGCAGATGTCGTATATCATCAGAGGCCATAGGAGCTTTGGTATCAGCATGAACTGCAGACACCAGACCTTGTATTTGCCTGGGAGCCCACACTGGTCAATGGTCTCCAAGTCTTCTTCCGACATCTGCTTGGTTTCTTTTGCTCTTTGTGTGTCTTTCAGCGTATCATCATACCATCTTCCAAGGCTCTTGACTGGTTCTTCTGTGACTGTTGGAATGGCCTGGTTGGCAACACTGAAGACCACAGATTCGGTCACGTTTCCTTTCCCCAGTGAGAGACTCCGTGATTTCTTTGGCTTGAACATCATTCTGGATGAGGCAACTATGTCGTCCAGCCTCTCCAGCACATGACGCGTCTCGTCTTCTCTGGATGAAATCACTGTAGTGTCCATGAAGGCCTTGAGAGGAGGCATCTTGTATCCATCGCCAAGGTCTGTTTGTCTTGCGTTGCTTGTTGCTGCTTTCAAGATGAGTTCCATTGCCAACACGAACAGTACTGGGGAAATTGCACAGCCCATTGCAATGCCCACTTCCAAGTTGATCCAATCTGTTGTGTACTCTTTGGTAGAGAACCGCATTGAGAAGCCATTGAAGTACTTCTTGAGCATGTCGCGGATGTTCTTTGGCACATGGTACATCTCAAGAGCCAACTGTATCAGCTCATGGGGCACAGATCCATATGCGTTTGCCAGATCAAGCCACACTACGTCCAGGTCTCTCTTTTCTGTTTTTGCTTTTTGGATTGCGTCCCAGATCATTGTGGCGTGTTCTACACAGCTGCCACGCCTGGGATGCCACCTTTCTGGACTGACACATCCAAGTACTTGTTTTCCATCAGGTACTTGGTCAGCCTTGCTGCCATGACAGAGAAGAAGATTTTCCCTTCGACGTTCAGTAGTGATATTGGCCTGAACTGGCTGATGTCACTTGAGTTTTGCTCTTTGGGGATGTACACACCATCTGCCATCATCCACTGGCCGCAGATCTTCTGGTTTCTCCAAGCCGATCGCAGCAGCCTGTGGAGCCACTCCAGCACCTTGGGACATTTCTTGTAAAGCTGGTAAGGCATTCCGTTTGGCCCTAGTGATGATTTGGCTCTGGCTTTGTCGACCACCTTCTTGATTTCCGCCAACGTTGGAGGCTTGCCATTGAACTGTTCCTCCAGGTTGGTTCGCCACACCAGACCTTGAATGTCGAGTGGTGCTTTGCTCTGTGAGTCAGAGTATGTTTTCCTCAGATGCTGCTCAAGAACTCCTTTGTCCACACTTAGGGTCCCAGATTATGGCTGCTCAAACAGTGTTCTGGCAAACTGGAAGGGGTCTCTGAAGAAGCGCTCTTGTGCCTTCTTCATTTTGCTCTTCCTCTTCCTCGCAGATTCCGCTTTGCTGAGGGCGCTTTGTTTTTCTTTCAGGTTGTTCCACAGTTTTTCCAAGCCTTGTTTTTCAGCTGGCAGTGCGGTCTTCATTTGCTTCTTGAGGTTTTTCTTTTGGACCCTGATCTTGTCCATCTTTTCTTGGCGTCTGGATTTCTTTGGAGGTGTTTTCTCTTTGGGTTGTTTTGCTCCATAGGCGTCTCTATATGTGGCATACACAATGTCCCCATATGTGGCTAGTTTGTGTTCCAGGGTGCTTTTCCCTATCAGTGCATCGAGTCTTTGGACGATTTTTGCATCCAGTTTCTCCCAATCTTCAGTTTCGTTTGCTCGTGGCAGGTTGAGTTTCAGGCGCCTGGCATCGAGGGCCTGTGCAAATTCCTCATCCGAACCAACAGCGTGGATGTCCTTGGCACTATGGTTTAAATCCTGGCCTTGGTCTTCCGACGTCTTATCTGCTGATACAGTGCGCTGCTGCTCATTCAGATGAGTCTTCACACATCCCATCTTTGTTCTGTGGATCTTCATGCCACGGGTGGTAGCGAAACGCTTTCCACAGACACATGGATATTCCATTTGGTCCATGTTCATAGTCCATTTGGGATTTGCAGTCGTGATTGGTTGAGCACCAATGGATTCATCATTCTCTCCCCCTTTCGGTGAATCCTGGAGCATCTTTTCCTTTTATTCTTAGTAGATAAACTCCCTGAAATGCAAAATACCAAAGTAAGCATAGCAGGAATATTTAAGTTACTGACCAACATCAATGACAACAAAGCCACTGGTCCTGATGGCATTCCTGGCAAGCTCTTAAAATTGTGTGCCAATGAATTGACTGAGGTATACCAACTACTTTACCAAGCTTCACTGGACCAGGGAGTAATACCTTATGAGTGTCGAGATGCTAGCATTGTTCCTTTATTCAAAAAGGGTGACAAAACAAAAGCAGAGAACTATAGACCTGTATCTCTTCCATCCATATCAGCAAAACTACTTGAACACATAATATATAGTAGCATAATGGACCATCGTGACAAATATGACTTCTAAAATAACGCCCAGCATGGTTTTAGACAGCGAAGGAGTTGTGAGACTCAACTTATAACAACTCTCAATGGTTTTAATAACTGTCTTAACAACAGACAGCAAATAGATGCGATTTTATTAGATTTTTCTAAAGCCTTTGATAAGGTTGACCATGAGGGCCTGCTGCTTAAATTAGAACACATCGGCATTGGCGGTTCTTTGCTAAAATGGTCTAGATCATTCCCCGTTGGGAGAACGCAGAAAGCTGTTGTGGAAGGGTCGTCATCCATTGTAAACCAGTCTTGTCAGGTGTACCACAGGGAACTGTTCTGGAGGCCTTGTTTGTCTTAATTTATATAAATGACATAAGTAGAAATCTCTCTCCTGGAACTACTATAAGGCTTTTTGCAAATCACAGCTTAGTATATAGAACAATCAGAAGCAAGAATGATACACGCATTCTACAAGAAGATCAAAACAGTTCACAAGAGTGGGAAAGAACTTGGAAAATGGAATTTCATCCCCAGAAGTGCCAAGTGTTGCGTATACGTAATAAACGCTCAGCAACTAGATCAGAATATTCTATTCATAATACTATTCTTAAAGAAACCAATGCTGCAAAATATTTAGGCGTGATTATAGACAGTCGTCTCAAATGGAAAGAACATTACAATTTAGTATGTAAGAAAGCAAATAACATCTTAGCTTTCTTATACAGGAATATCAATGACTGCCCCAAAAAGGTTAAAGACGACTGCTACAAAACACTGGTTAGACCAGTACTGGAATATGGTTGCCCAGTCTGGGATCCTTATCATCTAAAGGACATTGATAACCTCGAAAAGATTCAGAAGAGAGCAGCACGGTTCGTAACAGGGAACCATATCAGAGAGAAGGGGAATACTAGGAAGAACATGAGGAAATTAGAATGGAAACCCTTAGAAGAGAGAAGAGCTTTTATCAAACTTAATATCTTCTTCAAAGGCAGAGCTACACTAATTGATATCCCAATGGAACAACTGGTATTGAATAAAGGTAGCACCAGGAGTGGCGGTCAATGTTATGCCATACCTGCATCAAATATTGACAGCCACTTGCATTCATTTTATCCTAGTTCTGTACGGCTGTGGAACTCACTGCCGGGTGCCATCAAGTCCCATTTAAAAATCAAATTGATACGACAGTCTTGAGATCTGCATATTGACGACGTTTCTATTTTAACTTCCCCATACATTTTATGGTTACCTGGGCCTGAATCTGGCCATTGCTTTTAACTTTTTAAATATCGTGTGCGACCCCTTCTTGCCAAATTTTGCTCCAGGGGCCATCAGGCTGAGTCGCACTTTATTTTATTTTATTTTACTTTTTAACATGCGCGCTGGTGACCTACTCGGTTTGAGTGAACCAGTATTTTTGGAAGAAGAGAAGAAGAAGAGCTCTGTTGCCTACGGCATCCACGGTACCGTGCGTCGACTAAGATCTCCGTTGCCTACGGCGACCACGGCTCCGAGCGTTCTTATTTCGAAAAAAAAAACAAAAAAAAAAAAAAAAACAAAAAAACAAAAAAACAACCTAGTATTCAAACTCTAACGATCTAAGAGAAATAACTCCAGCCAGAACTTAGTAGAGGGTTCCTGGTAGCCTGACGTGCCCTAGTTCTTAAGTTCAAGCGAAGTTCACATTCGCTATCTGCGGCTGAAACAAAGAACCCCTTGCTCGTTTTTTTTTTTTTTTTTTTTTTTTTCCAAACTGACCACGTTGCTGGCATTTCGTCTGCTAGTCAAAATGCCAGCTCGGCGCTGGCAAGTCATTTCTTCAGTACAAATTATTGAAGAATGTATTCAAGGCGGTTCTGATAATGAAGGAGAGTCGATGGACAGTGGAGATGATAGGGAAGATGAGGAATGTCTATTTGAAGATGTTCTTGATTACAATGATAAATTAACCGATTCGACTGATTCAGTAACACACACACACACACACACACACACACACACACACACACACACACACACACACACACACACACAAGCGCTTGACTCACAAAATCTCTGTGGCCCCAGTTCTGTAAATTGGTCAAAAATGGATAACAACTAATAGCGAAAAGCACCATAACCATAAGTGTATTAGGTGAGTGCTTTTTTGTATCAATTTGTCTTCATGCCATTACTAAACAGTGATCGTTAAACTCTGCACTTGCTTTTTTTATATTTCAGTGTGTTTGGTTACTTTATTTATCTGTGCGTTGTCTCAATGCGGATCTCTTAGAGTTTTAAACGTACATTCATCTAAAAGTCTTTGATTTCTTCTCTTCAGATATAGCAAACATGATGTTAACACAGACCAAACATGACACGTAAAATAAATTCTAAAAATGCCCAAATCGCTATGTAAGCAGGGGTTTTAGCGTGAGTGGCTGTGTGCAGGAGGGGGAAAACTCACGCTGCACGCATACGCAGGGATAGTTTTAACTCTGTGTGTGTGTGTGTGTGTGTGTGTGTGTGTGTGTGTGTGTGTGTGTGTGTGTGTGTGTGATATTATCCATCAACAAAATATTACTCATTCAACTTCTTCTAAAAGAAACTACTGACAGAAGGAACAAATACCAATTCATTCTAACAGTTAATTCCAACTGAATACATCATATTCACAACATAAATACTTCATCCCTTCATCAAAAAAGACTGTAGACTTCCGTTAGTGTTCTGTAACAAACATATCTAAAGACTGTTAGGTTTTTAATTCATAAAATATATTAAACCTCCTAGTTCCCTATCTTCATAGGCTTAACAGACACATACCTTCACAAAACAAAAGACATGTCAACAGTGACTATGAAAAATTCTGCCCACAACTTCCCCACACAGGTACGTGATGTATGTTCACGCAGTCCATGCAAGCTGTGCACGCAGAACCTCGCTCAACTAGGTGTTTCATTTGTTTTGGTCCCATCTCTAAACTGTCTGGGCCAAAACGCCTTTTGTCACACTTTTGTTTATATAGTACTTTAAAAATAAGAAAACAATGCACTCAAAGGTCTGAGTGGGCCCCAGAGAAGTACTGTCGTCAACTGCCAGACAAACTAGCTGGGACCAACTCTGCACCACCCTTGCAAGTCTGCTCTGTGTTCACATGGGGTGCGGGCACGCACAGGACAATTTGTTAGACAAGAAACATAACTGTTCCCCAGCAGATGCCATTGTGTAATATCCACTGGATGTACACGACAGAACTGTAATGGCAGCAGACCCAGCCCGCATATCATGACTGCAGATTCCACCAATGAAATCCACCACCTTCGAGTAACTGCTGTGTGCTTCCAGTAGTCTTACTCGTTGCTGTTCCACTAATAGTTGAAGACAGTACAATCCTACATACGGCCAAGCTTTCGCTATGAGATCGCACCTGCCCTCTGAAGAGGATGCCTGTTACAGCTTTTCCTGCTGTCCAGAAGACTCCCTCCAGTCAGAGGGTCTTTCCTCACCATCACTGGGCCTTTCCCCAGAGTAGGTCAAAAGTGGGACAAGAAAGAGATATACTCTCAGGTGCAGATGGGACCTACAAATGTAGTCTTCAACTGCCAAAGCAGCTGGGAGGAATCATGTACTACACTTGGAAGCCTGCGCTGTGTTCACATAGGGTGCAGTCACGCACAGGGCATTCCACTATGACGTCAAGGGACACAATTGCTCCCTTTCAGATGCCTTGTGTAATGGTCACTAGATGTTACAAGACAGAGCCTCCACAGAAGCATTCTCATGGGTGTGCCAACCCAAATTTCATGACTGCGTATGTAACATTTGCATACCGACTCGCACATCAGCAAACCCACATACGGAATCACGTATGCAAACCCAGTCATGAATTCTCTGCACAAAATGAATGACATAGCTCTAGACGTCAAGTTG
>CM065735.1:45331174-45336174 GCA_033310375.1 Conus canariensis
AAAGTCTTGGTTGTTAAAGTTTGTAAAGCAACGGTAGATTATTGTCTTGTGTCCCGTTTTTTTTTCTTTTTTTTAATAAATTTTTCTCCTTTTTACCACTTGTAATGATCATTACAGTTTAGGACAGGGACCCACGCTTCTGCTATGTTAGGTTTATCTTAAACATAAATATGGTCGATAAGTGTCTTCGAGTTTGGTGTGAGTGTCTTCGAGTTTGGTGTGACTCTGGTTGGAGATTCGATGCGTTGATGCAGGTTAAATAGACTGAATGCTTGCGTCCGTCGGTTTTGCACTTTTAGAAGGTCTATGTTGAAGTCTCCAAGTAAAATAATTTCCTTGGACTCTAGCAAGACCGCATCCATCGTCGGAATGAATTTGTCGACCCAGTTTATTCTTTCAGATGGGTTCCTGTAGCAGAATCCAACCAAAATGGAAGGATTTCTTTTCAGCTTAACTTCTACCAAGACATATTGTACACCGTTACGTTCTAGGTGTAGAAGTCGTTTGAAGCTACGGGTTTCGCTGATGTAGATAAGAAGACCCGTTTCTTTCGCTTGTGGATTACGTTATATCCTGGAATAGTTACATCATTGTCGCTAATGTGTGTGGTTAATCTGGATTCAGAGAGCCCTAAAATATGAAAAGGTTTACCATGATTCCAAATCAGTGTTGATACAATCTGATGTCTTGTTAACTGCATGTTGGATATTAAGGTGACAGATTCGAAGTCCTTCTTTGCATGGCCTTGCAGACTGGTTCTTGCTCATTTCTAGTTGTGTACTGATGTGATGAGAACAGGAGACGACGATTTCGGACGTTAACTGATTTTGAGAGAGAGAGAAGAGAGAGAGAGAGAGAGAGGAGAGAGAGAGAGAGAGAGAGAGACAGACAGAGAGAAGAGAGAAGACGGAGAGAGAGGGGTGTGTGTGTGTGGTGTGTGTGTGTGTGTGTGTGTGTGTGTTGTTCCAAATGAAGGACCACAGGTTTAGTTGTGACAGGAAGCGGATTTTTGTCGAGATGTCTTACAACCTTGCCTTTTCTGTGTTTCTGCGCTATTGCTATATAAACAGAGTGAAAACCAGTGTTCTGATTTAAAAGAAGTGTTGTCCGCTTAGGAGGTCTTTGTTCTGCCTTCAGGATGTACACCCTTCAGTGTACCCTGCAGGATGGACTTGAACAAGGAGTCCATACGAAATACACTTTTGGGCTGAAGTTTTACAAACTGCTACCCTATGACAGTTTAGGATTTTTCTTTACGTATGTGCTAAAGTAAATTATAAAGCATCACTATACGAAAAAGACGAAGCTGGAATTTTTTTTTTGTAAACAAACAAACAAACAAAAACCACAATCCCACAATGCAAAATGGATGCTGCTGTGCCACCCATAGACTTAGCACGTTTACAGCCATGCGGCACACAGAGCAAACAAGGTACCTGTCCTTTAACACAAAGTCTGAGCTTGCTCACATTCCCTGAGCGGGCAATTTGCACATCCCAAGAACAGTAGAAAGAATGGGAAAAAAAACGCACATTAACATTTCGTCACCGCTGTCCTCTTCTCGAACGCCATGGCGCCTTGATATCAACTTTCAGGACAAACATGTTGTTCCTGAGCGGAGCAGTCAAAGACCTTTGTCATTTGTCCAGCAGGTCGGTAGGAGTCAGCCAGACCTTCATTAGAGACTAGTGACTCTGACAGTTCTGGAGGACAAGTTCTGTTGTCTTCTCCACTTCATCACAGGGACGGAGCCGGATTGGGGCACGGTTGAAGTAGTTGTCCATGTGATGGTTCAGTTTGTTATGCCCAGGTTTTAAGTGAAAGACAGTGGTCTGCTTTCCTCATGTCAGCTGGTGGTAACTATCATGTCATTGCATTAGTTGGTACAGGGACTAGATGCTGTCTTTTCTGCTGCATACATCGCATTAGGTTTGTCCGGTTCTTCCTAAACACACGTGTGTTCCAGCCAGCCCGCTTCATCATTTCTTTGAATACCACATCATGAAGGGGCTCACCGGAGCACTAGCTGTGCATGCACATGACGGCCTGCAGTGCTGGGTCTAACTAAGGCAGACTGCCAGACGTGACTGTCTCCAATGCAAACTTAGCATCAGTCAGGGAATTGACCTGAGTGTCGGGGTGTCGCTTGGCTGATGGTGTTGGTGGCACATATTTCTGCATTGTGGTTGGCACACTGATGCCAGGTAGTAGAACATCTGCTCACCTGTGACTATTAGGATACTGCATACATTTCTCAGCTCCCTTCAAGGTTGCGTCTGTGCCTGACTTGTCTGCGCTGACACGACTCTATGCTTTCTATTTGTATTTTGCTTACAGCATGGCTAGTTTTAAAACTGTCTTGGTCCGGATGCTGTGTTCATCCTCAGTTATAAAGAGTGGCGTTGACATAGGTGTAAATGATGATTTTCTCCACGCCATTGGCCGGGGATGGGGAATCAGTGGTAACTGATGCTACCTTAGCTGTAGGCTCAGATCAATGTTTTCTCTGTTGCAATTATGCTTTCGTATGAGGATATTTTTACCATAACAGATTGTAACAGCCCGTTGGTCATCCTGTGGTCAGGAAATGCACTGTGCTTGGCTGCCTGCGTGTTTATCCTTCACTCTCTCTTCTCCTGTTTGGTGGTGGGCTGTGTGTTGTCTACTCCGAAATTTCTACTGGCTTTGGTCGTATGGTGCCTGTGACAATATACAATGCCTGGTTAAACGCTTTATGCAGGCTTTTCTAATGAGATTTGGCTGCTGTGTTCGATGTGCTAGCAGTATTGTCAAAATGTAGTGTGGGTTCGTAGATGTTCTTCAGGATCTTATCGTGAGTACTCCATTCTGTACTGGTCAGCTTCCTGATAATGTTCAGCTATCTTCTGGACTGGATTTTACATTCAGGACGCGTTAATTTGAGATAACCTTTTAAGTTCAGACGTAGTGTAAATCTCATTATCTGATAGCTCATTAGAGGATTTGAGGCTGAATTTCTGACGTTGTAGGGGTAGTAGTGGTCAGTAAACAGGTATAGTTCAAGGTCCCAGGGTCACCATGAGTGGTCAGGATGATTGGAAGTGTGGATTAGTTGAATGGAAGAAGACGTGTATGCGCTTATATACTCATGCGTTCCATGCATGATTGTGTATGTCTGCAGTGCATATGTGCGTGTGTGAAGTAATGTCATATACAATTTGAATTTATTGACAGTGGCTGGTTGACGAAGAAGCGAGCACAGATTTACTTGTGAAACAAGCAGGGGTGGTATAAATTTTGCAGATAGTCAGAAAAGAATTGGATGGTGTCGTTAAGATAGCATGCTGGGTATTGTTGGGTGTGTGAATAGATATTTGATGGTATTCAGGAGAGAGAGAGAGAGAGAGAGAGAGAGAGAGAAGAGAGGAGAAGAGAGAGGAGAGAAGAGAGAGAAGAGAGAGAGAGGTCATTGTTTCGTCAAAACCAGAATATATGAGTAACTACTAGACAGGGAATCAAATGTAAATTCCATCAGCACTAGACTTCAAAGATAAGTGATTATCAAATCTACGTTGTGCATGAAAACAGTTTGATAATATCAACACGGGGACATACATGATTATCTGAATGTATGTAAAAGATGATGAAAGCGCTGAAATGTCTCGAGCTCAGCTGGGCTTTAAACAACTTAGACTGACATTGAAAAGATCACTAAAACACAGCCACTGCAAGAGACTTGTCAAAATCATATATCACTAGATTTTAGAAAAAAAAATTAAGATAAAGGATGCCAAGGGCGATATAACAATGCATTTACTGTCCACCTAAAACAAGTTTACATACAATGTTCAAATTTCACCTTTTGACAGACGTGGAAAAGAATAAACTGACAATCAAAGGCATGTTTGCGTAAAATGTGATAAAATCCCAAGAAAACTGACACATTCTGAGATGTCACAACCAAGTGTGTTTTTTCACATAGTTATGCTATAAAACAGTTCCTGAATACTATAATCACCAAATGTACTGTTTTTGACAAAATTGTTTACAGTTTTCAGAAGGTATATTTGATTAAAAAGGAAATGTCTAGAGAAATCATGTTTCCTCGTAAGTTATTCGGTCAATATATGTCAAAGTTATGTCTGCAAAAAACGTGCAAAAGAGAGATGCAGTTTTTGGACAGTAAAACAGTTCTTATCGCCATTTTGTTCTTACCAAAGTCCGTTATACTTAGAGAGAGAGAAAACAAAAACTATTTCATCCTGAAGAAACACGTTCCTTTTTCTGGCAAAAAAATCAAACATGTGCTAGATGTGCTGATCCAACATACTTGCTAAGGCGCAGAATGCCAGTAAACATGAAACAATTTGCTTTGGTAGGAAGCGCGCAATGGGAACAAACAAAACGGACACTTCTGTGGGTCATTGCCTGGATTTCAGTGTGTGTGTGTGTGTGTGTGTGTGTGTGTGTGTGTGTGTGTGTGTGTGTGTGTGTGTGTGTGTGTGTGTGACGTCAAGATGATCCCTAGTTCCTTGAGAGCCAGTTCCTTGAGACACACACACACAAAAAAAAATTCCGAACGCTACCCGTTTCCAGTTTATCAAACCCGCCAAACGGAGCACGATTTACGTCGATGCTGATTTCAAATATGAAAAAGAAACATATATAGGGATTACTGAAAACCACTTCAAAACCAGATATGCAAACCACAAACAGTCATTCAATAAAGAAAAATACAAAAACCAAACAGAACTGAGCAAATACATTTGGAAACTTAAAGATGCAAAAATAAACTATAACATATCCTGGAAAATCATAAAAAGGGCATCATCATACAGTAATATTTTTAAAAGATGCAATTTATGTTTAACTGAAAAATGGCTAATACTATGTAAACCACACTTAGCAACTTTAAACACTAAAACAGAAATAGTAAACAACTGCAGGCACAAATGGAAATCGTTGTTAGTGAACACACCCCAAACAACTACCTGAAAACCCCCAAAACACGTGCAACTAAC
>CM065735.1:45343674-45378674 GCA_033310375.1 Conus canariensis
TGCTTGTATGTGTGCCTGCTGTCTGAACTCTCTGTCGCTCCAAATCAGAAAACACTTTCAAACACTGGGAAAGGATACTCTAAGGTTAAATACGCATGAAGCCACACGCTCTTATTTACATAAAGAAATATACGGTTTTTTTTTTGTTTGTTCGTCATGGCCTGAGCAAGCACAGAGGAGAGGAAACAAGATTTAACATCACCACACCGGCGAAGATTTCCTTTTGGTTCCTGCTCCTGGCACTTTACTCCAGACAGCTCTTCAAACTAATTATTCTTGGGCGTTCCTTGACAGTCTCATTCTCAAGATGACCTCCCAGTCCCCTTGAAGGCAGCAATGCCCGTAACCTGGCCAAACCTTGACGTCAGTCTGTGCCAATTTCCTGGCACCAACAACTGAATACGTGCCCAGTCCCTTGCACTGGAAGCCTGCACAGTTAAATCGTCCCTTACTACTTTGTTCATCCTCCCTCGGTCAGTGTCTATGATCATGAAACTTTTTTGTCCTTTTGAAACCTCCCATTCTTCACCAAAGTCCAATCACAGGCCATGAAAATTAGTCATATTATCCTAAGTGGACAAACACAACGACATAGACACCGTACCTGTGCATGAAACGCTATCTGAGAAAAGATTTCGATTTACTACCCTTATTAGAAACAGTAAAAAAAAAAAAAAAAACATTGCCACTTTGTTACCCTTATCAACATTTGACAAGAAGGGATTTCTTTTGTTACCCTCATCAGAACCATTTGCTTTATGTCCCCCTTTTTTTTAAATTATCAGCCAAAATGATTTCAGATAAACTTGCAATTAAGGTTGATGACAATTTATAGACACAAGCATACACTTCTACAAAATAAATGATTGTCTTATTAACTTTTAGCCTACAGCGTGCACGGCTCCGTGCATTGCTCATAGCTACCTACCGCGAGTTAAGAGGCGGGAGATGAAGCGGCCAAAACATCAAAGTTATGACCACGTTGCAGATCTAGTTGCTGCTGGGGACAGCCTGTGTGATTGTGATACTCCGTGCTAGTATTCTTCAGTTCTTCTTCTTCTTCTTCTTCTTCTTCTTCTTCCACAGAGCAGCCGCCATCAATGAGTTTATCTTGCTGCTTTTTGAAGGTCTGAGTTGTTGGTTGTCACGGTGTCAGGAAAACGTCAGTAACTATGGTATTGCACTTGAAGTATTGACAGTTTGATCTTGAGCCTTCAATAAAAGACTAAGGGATAGCAACAGAATGTCGCCTGAACTAGACCGAACTCAGTCATTTCAATACAAGATTATAGCACTGCGTATGCATGTATTAGTGTATGCATGCTTACGATGTAGACGCTAGTGTGTCTCATTTGAGCAGATTCTTCTGTGTGACGATCTGTGTGGAATTGATGTAGTACAAAATTCATTTTTACATCTTTTACGTCTTTACATCTTTTATTCATACGAGTAACTGTGAATTTTAATAATCAGCACTGTTGGCTGTTGGTAGTTTAATGCTAAATTTTATTTTTTTTTTAACGAAATTGTGTTTAAACCCTTTCAGGTAAGGTGTTGTGTCTCACTAGACTTTGAAGATGGCTATCGGCGTGTTGTTCCTCGGCTTCGTTAAAAGTTTTCTACTTTTTCTTGTTGTTTGCACATGTGATAGGAACAACTGTATCCCTAGCAATCAGTTCAATTTTGAAATTTTAGATGTAGATGTAGACGCCTTTAGTTCCATTTTTGCAGGTCATAAAACTTTGTTCAACCTGAACCATGTTAGCCTCCTGTGTACACCTGTGCCGAGCACTGTTCTCACGTCATTACAGGCCCAGATTTGAACCTCTGATTTTAATTAATATCAGAAATAGTACAGTGATAAGGAATCGTTTTAATAAAAGAGTTAGACATAGAGGAGTTAAATCATGGCTCTTAAGCCTTATCCTACTATTGGGAGACATTGAACTCAATCCTGGTCTGTCCACCAAAGCAAAAAATCCATGCGGAGTCTGCAATTTGCGAGTCACATGGAAACATAAAGCAGTTGCCTGTGACGTTTGCAATACATAGTATCACACTAAATGTATGTTATTAAATTCAGCAGTTTATGAAGCATTATGTAATAGTGATATATCTTGGACGTGTTTTACCTGCGAGCTTCCAAACTTTAGTTCGAGACTTTTTGAAGATTCTATTGCAGCTCAGAAAGCAACCGTTTTGACCCTATCTCACCAGACCGATCCCCAAAAGAAAACTTGAAATTTTGTCCTAAGTTTGCATCCACCCCTGATTCTAAAACTGATAAAATCCCAAATCATAAAGTGCAACCCAACTGCAAATCATCAAAATAATAGGATAAATTTAAATGCATAGTCGTAAACTTTCAATCACTTATCAAGAAAAAGGAAGAACTCAGTAATTTAGTCACCAAAAAAAACCCATTGATGTTGTAATTGGAACAGAAACTTGGCTAGAAACTGGAACATCCAGCAGTGAGCTTCTAATGGAGGATTTTGATATTTATAGAAAGGACAGACTTGGAAAAAGAGGTGTGTGTGTGGTGTGGGGGGGGGGGGGGGGGGGGGGGTCGTTATTGCCATTCGGAAGAACTTAGCCAGTGAGTTTTTATATCAAGGCAAAAATAGTGAAAATTTATTTTGTAGGATTAATTTTAAGTATAAGAGATCTGTCATTGTTGGATCAGTATACAACCCTCCAGACACAGATGAAAATGTATGTTCATCTATTTGCAGAGACATTTCTGACATTGCTTTGGCCAATAGGAAGGCAATATTATGGATTGGTGGAAACTTCAACTTACCTGATATTGATTGGCGTGAAGATGCCATACTTGGTAATCAATACAATAAAAACATTAATTCTCAGTTGTTGTTTTTTTATATCACCACAGACCTTGGATTAGTGCAGTCAGTTGAAATACCAACACGTGGCAATGCATTCCTGGATTTATTTTTTATCAATTGTCCAGGCGCTTTAGGCAATCAGGAATTAATTGCAGGCCTGGGTGATCATGACCTAATTCTCTTAGAGAGCAACTTTCAACCCTTTTGAAGAAAACCCCCTAAACGTACCATCAGACTCTGGAACCAAGCAGGCTTACCAAAATTACGCAGGGATACTCATGATTTCAGTCGTCTTTTTTTTTTTTTAGGTCGCATAGTGTTAAAGATAATGTCAATGACCTTTGGAAGTGTATAAAAACTAACTTGGAATTGATTATGGATGACAACATACCTACTAAAATAACTTGATGCAAGAACCACCAGCCATGGATTAATACAAAAACTAAACGTTTGTTGAGAAGGAAACATCGGTTCTTTAAGAAATTGAAACTGCACCCTAATTCAGAAAGATTACTGATTAGGTATAAACATATTAAGAGAAGGTGTCAGAGAGAATGTAGGCTTGCTCACTCCAGTTATGTTAATTCGATGATTTCAGGTGATCATCAAAACAAGACATTATGGTCTTACATAAGGAGGAAGAGACAGGACAACACTGGGATTTCAGACCTGAGAAACAACCAGAATAACCTAATGCAGGACCCTGAAGGGAAAGCAAATTTACTAAACAATCAGTTTTGTTCGGTTTTCTCAAATCCCAAGCCTTTAATTAACGTTAGACTAAAGGATGATGATAAACTCCCTGAAATGCAAAATATTAAAGTAAGCAAAGCAGGAGTATTTACGGTACTGACCAACATCAATGAAAACAAAACCATGGTCCTGATGGCATTCCTGGCAAGCTCTTAAAATTATGTCCCAATGAATTGACTGAGGTATACCAACTACTTTACAAAGCTTCACTGGACCAGGGAGTCATGCCTGATGAGTGGCGAGATGCTAGCATTGTTCCTTTATTCAAAAAGGGTGACAAAACAAAAGCAGAGAACTATAGACCTGTATATCTTACATCCATATCAGCAAAACTACTTGAACATAATATATAGAAGCATAATGGACCATCTTGACAAATATGACTTCTTAAATAACGCCCAGCATGGTTTTAGACAGCGAAGGAGTTGTGAGACTCAACTTATAACAACTCGCAATGATTTTAATAACTGTCTTAACAACAGACAGCAAATAGATGCAATTTCAGTAGACTTTTCTAAAGCCTTTGATAAGGTTGACCATGAGGGCCTGCTGCTTAAATTAGAACACATCGGCATTGGCGGTTCTTTGCTAAAATGGGCTAGATCATTCCTCGTTGGGAGAACGCAGAAAGTTGTTGTGGAAGGGTCGTCATCCCATTGTAAACCAGTCTTGTCAGGTGTACCACAGGGAACTGTTCTGGGGCCCTTGTTTTTCCTCATTTATATAAATGACATAAGTAGAAATCTCTCACCTGGAACTACTATAAGGCTTTCTGCAGATGACAGCTTAGTATATAGAACAATCAGAAGCAAGAATGACACACGCATTCTACAAGAAGATCTAAACGGTTTACAAGAGTGGGAAAGAACTTGGTAAATGGAATTTTATCCCCAGAAGTGCCAAGTATTGCGTATATGTAATAAACGGTCAGCAACTAGATCAGAATATTATATTCATAAAACTATTCTTAAAGAAACCAATGCTGCAAAATATTTAGGCGTGATTATAGATAGTCGTCTCAAATGGAAAGAACATTACAATTTAGTATGTAAGAAAGCAAATAACATCTTAGCTTTCTTATACAGGAATATCAACGGCTGCCCCAAAAAGGTTCAAGCCGACTGCTACAAAACACTGGTTAGACCAGTACTGGAATATGGTTGCTCAGTCTGGGATCCTTACCATCTAAAGGACATTGATAACCTCGAAAAGATTCAGAAGAGAGCAGCACTGTTCGTAACAGGGAACCATATCAGAGAGAAGGGGAATACTAGAAAGAACATGAGGAAATTAGAATGGAAACCCTTAGAAGAGAGAAGAGCTTTTATCAAACTTAATATCTTCTTCAAAGGCAGAGTTAAACTAATTAATATCCCAATGGAACAACTAGTATTGAATAAAGGTAGCACCAGGAGTGGCGGTCAATGTTATGCCATACCTGCATCAAATATTGACAGCCACTTACATTCATTTTATCCTAGTTCTGTACGGCTGTGGAACTCACTGCCAGGTGCCATCAAGTCTCATTTAAAAATCAAATCGATACGACAGTCTAGAGATCTGCATATTGACGATGTTTCTATTTGAACTTCCCCAGATATGCTATGGTTTCCTGGGCCTGAATCTGGCCATTGTTTTTAACTTTTTGAATATCGTGTGCGACCCCTGCTTGCCAAATTTTGCTCCAGGGGCCATCAGGCTGAGTCGCACCTTATTTTATTTTGTTTTACTTCTTAACATGCGCGCTGGTGACCTACTCGGTTTGAGTGAACCAGTATTTTTGGAAGAAGAGAAGAAGAAGAAGAGCTCTGTTGCCTACGGCATGCACGGTACCGTGCGTCGACTAAGATCTCCGTTGTCTACGGCGCGCACGGCTCCGTGCGTTCTTATTTCGAAAAAAAAAAAAAAAAAAAAAAAAGAACAACTAGTATTCAAACTCTAACGATCTAAGAGAAATAATTCCAGCCAGAACTTAGTAGAGGGTTCCTGGTAGCCTGACGTGCCCTAGTTCTTAAGTTCAAGCGAAGTTCACATTCGGTACCTGCGTCTGAAACAAAGAACCCCGTACTGTTTTTTTTTTTTTTTTTTTTTTTCCAAACTGACCACGTTGCTGGCATTTCGTCTGCTAGTCAAAATGCCAGCTCGGCGCTGGCAAGTCATTTCTTTAGTACAAATTATTGAAGAATGTATTCAAGGCGGTTCTGATAATGAAGGAGAGTCGATGGACAGTGGAGATGATAGGGAAGATGAGGAATGTCTATTTGAAGATGTTCTTGATTACAATGCTAAATTAACCGATTCGACTGATTCAGTAACACACACACACACACACACACACACACACACACACACACACACACACACACACACACACACAAGCGCTTGACTCGCAAAATCTCTTTGGCCCAAGTTCTGTGAAATTGGTCAAAAATGGAAAATAACTAATAGCGAAAAGCACCATAACTACAAGTGTATTAGGTGAGTGCTTTTTTGAATCAATTTGCCTTCATGCCATTACTAAACAGTGATCGTTAAACTCTGCACTTACTTTTTTATATTTTAGTGTGTTTGGTTACTTCATTTATCTGTGCGTTGTCTCAACGCAGGATCTCTTAGAGTTTTAAACGTACATTCATCTAAAAGTCTTTGATTTCTTCTCTTCAGATATAGCAAACATGATGTTAACACAGACCAAACATGACACGTAAAATAAATTCCAAAAATGCCCAAATCGCTATGTAAGCAGGGGTTTTAGCGTGAGTGGCTGTGTGCAGGAGGGGGAAAACTCACGCTGCACGCATACGCAGGGATAGTTTTAACTCTGTGTGTGTGTGTGTGTGTGTTGTGTGTGTGTGTGTGTGTGTGTGTGTGTGTGTGTGATATTATCCATCAACAAAATATTACTCATTCAACTTCTTCGAAAAGAAACTACTGACAGAAGGAACAAATACCAATTCATTCTAACAGTTAATTCCAACTGAATACATCATATTCACACCATAAATACCTCATCCCTTCATCAAAAAGACTGTAGACTTCGGTTATTAAACCTCCTATTTCCCAATCTTCATAGACTTAACAGATACATACCTTCACAAAGCAAAAGACGTCAACAGTTACTATGAAAAATTCTGCCCACAACTTCCCCACACAGGTACGTGATGTATGTTCACGCAGTCCATGCAAGCTGTGCACGCAGAACCTCGCTCAACTAGGTGTTTCATTTGTTTTGGTCCCATCTCTAAACTGTCTGGGCCAAAACGCCTTTTGTCACACTTTTGTTTATATAGTACTTAAAAATAAGAAAACAATATACTCAAAGGTCTGAGAGGGCCCCAGAGAAGTACTGTCTTCAACTGCCAGACAAACTAGGTGGGATCAATCCTGCATCACCCTTGCAAGTCTGCTCTTTCACATGGGGTGCGGGTACGCATAGGACAATTTGTAAAGACAAGAAACATAATTGCTCCCCGGCAGATGCCATTGTGTAATGTCCACTGGATGTGACACAACAGAACTGTAATGAGAGCCTACCCAGCCCGCATCTCATGACTGCAGATCCCACTGGCGAAAAACACCACCTTCAAGCAACTGCCGTGTGCTTCCAGCGGTCTCACTCGTTGCTGTTCCACTAATAGTTGAAGACAGTACAATCCTACATACGGCCAAACTTTCGCTATGAGATCGCACGTGCCCTCTGAAGAAGATGCCTGTTACAGTTTTTCCTGCTGCCAAGAAGACTCACTCCAGTCAGTGGGTCTTTCCTCACCATCACTGGGCCTTTCCCCAGAGTAGGTCAAAAGTGGGACAAGAAAGAGATATACTCTCAGGTGCAGATGGGACCTACAAAAGTAGTCTTCAACTGCCAAAGCAGCTGGGAGGAATCCTGTACTACACTTGGAAGCCTGCGCTGTGTTCATATAGGGTGCAGTCACGCACAGAGCATTCCATTATGACGTCAAGGGACATAATTGCTCCAAGGCAGATGCCTTTGTGTAATGGTCACTGGATTGACATGACAGAACCTCCACGGAAGCGTTCTTATGGGTGTACCAGCCCAAAGTTTATGACAGCATATATATCATTTGCATACCGACTCGCACATCAGCAAACCCACATACGGAATCACGTACGTAAACCCAGTCATGAATTCTCTGCACAAAATGAATGACATAGCTCTAGGCGTCAAGTTGTCAAAGGAGGGAGGTGGGAGAGGAGAACTTCATACATGCGTTGTTTTAATGTTGGATCTTCAACAGTAATACTAAAAGAGAGGGAATTCGGACAGGTTAAACATTCTCTACATCCGTGTCAACCATGACAAAGGGGATGAACTTAAAAGATGGAATTATTATCAGCTGAGTACCGAAAAGAAAGGAAAGGGAAGCGACGTCAACTGAACAGAATTAACAGAGACAGTTTGACAGAAGGTGAGCAAAACCCGCTATAGGTAGAAGTACAATTGCATTGAATATCTACATTCGATGCAAAGCTACTGAGGTTTCTTTGAGGAGAGATGCTAAAATAGCCCAAGTTTTTTGTGAGTTTGCCCGTATGTTTGTTTAGAGTTGTAAAATAGCTAAAGTACTGACCTCTGGATGCCTTGGAGTGACTGAATAAAATGAATAAGATTTTGAAGGCGATTGTATTACTAGAATAGCATCACAACGATTAATATTAAGCTGAAGACAAAACAGCAAACACTCGTCCACATAACGGAATTTTGCAGCATAAGTTGTGAGCTTCAATATATTCCCTGTGAGCTACCAGAAAATTCACTACCGACATATCTTACAATCACATGCGCTGAAAAATGAATTCCCTGCAGCCTAAAGCGTTCGTAACTGTTTCACGTGGCGTTGTGTGATGTACACGAGAGGAACGAATCACCCACCTGGTCGTGTGATGAAACATGTCATTTATAGAGGTTGCAGCGTTGATTGATCCTTTCTGTCAGCTGCTGTCAACAACAGAAATCTTTGTCACTGACATCCTGCCATCGATTGATAAGCATATTAATTTCCTTGCAATTTTTGTTGTTGTTGCTGTTGTTAGGGACTACCATCAACCTTAAAACAAGACAAAATAAACAAACAAAGTAAACCAAAGGAAGAGAAACAAGGAAACAAACAAATGAAGGAACAAGGATGCATGCAAACAAACAAACGAACCAACCAACCAACGAACAAACCATAAAAAGCTGCAAGGTTAATAAATATCAAGCCTGGCAGCAAGAAATGCGTGTGTGTGTTGTGTGTGTGTGTGTGTGTGTGTGTGTGTGTGTGTGTGTGTGTGTGTGTGTGTGTGTGCGTGAGTGCGCTCGCGTTTTTTAAACAAACCTCTTTTCGAGTAAAGTCAAAAAAAAAAGAAAGAATGCGCTGGTACGCGCATGTGTGCGTGTGTGTGTGTGTGTGTGTGTGTGTGTGTGTGTGTGTGTGTGTGTGTGTGTGTGTGTGTGTGTGTGTGTGTGTGCATGTGTGTGTGTGTGTGTGTGTGTGTGTGTGTGTGTGTGTGTGTGTGTGTGTGTTGTTGTTCTTTGATTTAACGTCTGTTCACCCAAAGGTGATATTAGACAAATTAAATAAATATCAAATAAAATAATAGTAGAGTAAAATAAAATAAATTAAATGAATGAAATAAATTGATTAAAACAAAATAATAGATAGATAAACTAAATAGGATAGAATAATAAAGAAATGTGTGTGTGTGTGTGTGTGGGGGGGGGGGGTAGGTATGTGTCACTGGATGGGTTTGTATTTTTTGTGGTGATGGTGTATAGTGTCCTTTAGTAATAGTGGGATAATCTGTCCTTCACCCTTTCTTTCTGTCCTTCACGTATTAATCTATTCTATTAGTACATTGACAGATCTGATACATTATAAAGTATCTATAGATTTGGACTGCAAATCAATTCAAGTTATGCGGTCCACAGCCCAGCCAATCATGAAAGCCATCCCAGGATTGCCACCGTGTAAAAGTTCGATCCCGTAATCTCGAGTTATGGTTAGAAAATTGACTTGCATACTGCATAGAATATTCAGATTGTTTTAAATATCTTAAATCTAAAAGTAATAAATTCCCAGTGTGTCCTACTATCTCAACAATTAACAGATATAATTTAATAACGCAGGAAAGAACAACAATAAATCAACAAATCAAAGAAAAATACCAACAGGACTGGAATGCAAAATTTGTGAAAAATTTTTAAGTAGCTGAAAGTCATTTACAATTTTTTCAATGGATAATGGCTCATAAGGTAGCAGCACGCCCCCTAAAGTTTTAGTAATGAGTGCTTTAATTTCAGAACAGTGTAGGAGTAAATGCTTTATAGTAATCTGGTTTCCACATATACAATTTACATCTTTAGAAAATTTTGTTCTAAGAGCATTTAGACGAAGTTTAAACATCAAAGCTATAATATGTCTGGATTTTGTATTACTAAGATATGTCAAGAGTAACTTTGAATCTGCGATAGGTTCATTTAATCCTTTAATACAATTTTGTGAATATTGACTGTTTGATGTCATCAGAATATTATCAAATTCATCTTTAGATATTTTGTCAATATGTTTATAGCATTCATGTAAATCTAACTTTATATTCAGCTGTATTGTTCCTTCAACATTACGCGCTGCTCTTTTAGCTGCTCGGTCAACCACTTCATTATAATATATCCCATAATGTGAAGGTACCCAATAAAAAGTGATACTGATGTTTTTAGCTGATAACTGATGTATTGCATGTTTTATTTCTAGTATCATTTCGAGACGCGTTTTAATATTTTGACATTTGATAGCTTGTAGTGCAGATTTCGAATCGACACATAATAACACTTTACGTTTGGGCCAGTTTGTTGGAAGATCTATGATATGCTGTACCGCCTTTAATATTGCTACCAATTCAGCAGTAAAAATGGAGTAATGATTACCGATATGATACTGTTTCACTAGGTTTAGTGAAGGAATTACAAATGCTGCCCCTGTCTTGCCATTCTCGAGGACAGATCCGTCTGTATATATTTTAATATGATCATTATAATGACTCTCCATGTGTAAATTAATCACATTTTTTAATATATTCGGTGACTGATCTTTGTTCATATCTATATGGTCTATATCAAAATTAGGTTTAACTTGTTCCCATGATGGAACTGGCGAGGAAGAAGGCTTCATGGCAACCTCTTTATCTTTTAAATCTGCAGAGTTAATCATATCCGAGACATATGTATTTATTGGTTGTAGAGAATGTATGTATTTTGCTCTTTTAACAAAATCATGTTGCGAGACCAGATTTACTTCTTTTTTACTAAAGGTATCATATGCAGATGATTTTAATACATATTTCGACGCACAAACTTTTCTGTGGTTATCAAGTGGTAGAACACCCGCTTCCTTGTAAGTCCCTAAATTTGAAGCATGAGATGGTACCCCAAGGTGTGTGTGTGTGTGTGTGTGTGTGTGTGTGTGTGTGTGTGTGTGTGTGTGTGTGTGTGTGTGTGTGTGTGTGTGCCTGTGCGTGTGTGTGTGTGTGTGTGTGTGTGTGTGTGTGTGTGTGTGTGTGTGTGTCTGTTTCTTATGGTATGAGTGCGTCTCTCTCTCTCTCTCTCTCTCTCTCTCTCTCTCTCTCTCTCTCTCTCTCTCTCTCTCTCTCTCTCTCTCTCTCTCTCTCTCTATCAAGTTCTGTTTGTGTCATCGCGCGTGTGTGCGTGTATGTGTGCGTAGCAATCTCGCCACTAATGTGTGCGAGCTAAATATTGCTTGTAGGTATGCGTATGCTTGTGTGTATGTGTGTGTGTGTGTGTGTGTGTGTGTGTGTGTGTGTGTGTGTGTGTGTGTGTGTATGTGTGTGTGTGTGTGTGTGTGTGTGTATGTGTGTGTGTGCGTGCGTGCGTGCGTGCGTGCGTGCGTGTGAGTGTGTGTGTGTGTGTGTGTGTGTGTGTGTGTGTGTGTGTGTGTGTGTGTGCGTGTGTGCGCTCGCGTTTTTTAATCAAACCTCTTTTCCAGTAAAGTCAGAAAAAAGAAAGAATGCGCTGGTGCGCGCGCATGTGTGTGTGTGTGTGTGTGTGTGTGTGTGTGTGTGTGTGTGTGTGTGTGTGTGTGTGTGTGTGTGACAATATTACAATAACAATAACAATATATTTTATTCAGTCTTTTCAAGGCCATTTAACCCGTATGGACAAGAGAGATATACTGAATATTACAATGCAGCAATTGAGAAGACTTTTTACAGGAAACAATAAGCATGTAGGACATATCATAAAGAAAATGTATATACAAGGTTTTTTATAATTATAATTCACTTCAAGGGATATCTATTGACATTTTCTGTTTTAGGCACGTTAACAGTTATACAAGGCATGTGCAAATATATATTTTTAAATGTACACATGACTCCTGAAATAGAATTCGCTGTTTCTAAACATTATTTTGTATTTTGAAACATTCAGTTACAAAAATGGCTGTCTTCAGTGAAAATTTTCCCCTTAACTTTAGTATTAAGAGCTGCAATTTCGTTGTGGAAGGAAAACGATAATAGAAAGGAGGTATGCATTTCTGTCGTAACAGCGTATACCTTGGGCATTTCAAAAGGAAATGGGTCAAATCTTCAACATGATTTCCTTCACATTGTTTACAATAACAGTCTGTAGATAGTTTGCCGAATCGAGGTACGCCATTAAGAGCAATACTGTTACTTCTCAGTAAACATATTGCACGTCTATATTTAACATTATCCAGATCTGAAATATATGTTGCTTTAACAATCTCAGGATGATATAAAACATAATCCCCCACTGAGGAAACTGCCTCGTGCCAGTTTTGGCGATGTATATCTTGTAGTCTAGCTTTAAACGATATCAAAAACAGATTAATATTACCTGGATTTTGCATTCCCCACACTATACCGAAACCATGTCTACACAGAATATTTCTTATGTTTGTGGCCCATTTTTTCGACCAGCTCTGTCTTGATTTAACGACATTTTATAACATTGCTTAGGATATATATGGTCAGCTAAATGTAGAATTCTACACCTGTATTTTATTATCTGTACGTAAGTATCAATAAAAATGGGAAATCTACCACATTCTCCAAGTGCTATTTTATTTCTAATATCTCGTCCAACTCCCAGTATCATTTTGCAAATTTTATTTTGTACCCTTTCAATCACCTCATAACTTTTATAACCCCAAATCTCTGACCCGTACAACAAAATCGGCTTTACTTTCATGTCAAATATTTTAATAGCAGTTACGGTTGGAATGGTTTCAAGTTTAAAGTATAACCTTTTTATACCTGCTACTGCTCTTAATGCTTTGCTGCTCAGGTTTTCTACACATTTTGTCCAGTTTAGTGTTGAAGAGAAATTAATTCCTAGGTAACAATAAGATGATACAACGTTTATCTCCTTTTGGTCAAAGTTCCATTTTTCACTCTTCTTAATGAAAACACCATTTCTGAAAACAATAACTTTTGTCTTATCCATATTCACTGACAATCCCCATTTTTGGCAGTACTTTTCTAAACAGTCAATTTTTCTTTGAAGGTCCATAACATTATCCGAGACAAGAACAATATCATCGGCATACATTAGTGAAACAATTCCAAATGTGTCTGCAAAAATATCAACTCCTCTTGCCCCACAATTTAACAATTCTGTCTGACGTTCTGCAAGAAATATAGAAAACAGCAGAGGACTTAAAATACATCCTTGTCTCACACCTGAAATACATTCAAAGTATTCTGTTATCTTATTCCCAACGCACACTGCTGCTTTCACTTTTTTATACATAGCTTTTAGAGTGCTAAAGATATTACCATGAATTCCTTTAGACAGTAACAATTATAACATCTTTTCTCTATGAATACAATCAAAAGCCTTGAGAAAATCTACAAACAATCCATAAAATCGACCTCCTGATTTGGTTATATATTTTTGGACCAATGATTGGAGTGTGAAAATATTGTCTGTTGTACTACAGCCTTTACGAAAGCCAGCTTGTGCTTCGGGTATATTATTAGTCTCTTCACAAAATCTTGTCAACCTCTCATTAATTATTGAGCTGTAAATCGTACTAATGACATTTAGTAATGAGATGCCTCTATAATTATTTACTGATTTTCGACTGCCTTTTTTGTGCAAAAGATATATAACAGCCTTTGTCCAGCTCTCAGGATACTCTCCACTTTCAAATACTCTGTTAAATAAAGGACATAAAAATTTAACTATGTTATCTTTTGCATGAAAGAAGAAGTCTGTAGGGAGACCATCAGGTCCTGGAGCTTTCCCTTTTTGCATTTTATTAATTGCTGTATGTATCTCTTCTTCAGAAATCCTATCATCCTATCATCAAACTCAAATGTTAAACATTCATCACATGCATTTGCTTCATGCTTTTCAAGTTTGTCTTTAACCTCTGGTAAGAAAGCAGTATGATTAGTCATTTCTGAATTGAATAAGGATTGGAAATACTGGAACCACTCGTTTAGAGAGATGGAAAAAGCATAATTTTTTTGGACTTGTCAGTGATTTAAAATTTTTCATAAACATTTAGAAGTAACTTCCTGACAAGCAGTATGTAGCTCATTTACAATTTTTGCGTTTACTTGTTTTTGTTTAGATTCGCATAGCTCTTTGAAAGCTTTCTTGCTGTCTAAATAGTTGTTTAGATCTTCATGTTGATTTGTCATTCTAAATTGTTTAAGTAGTTTATATTTATCTTGTTTCACTTGTTCGCATTCATGATTCCACCAGGGTGGCTTTGAGCTTAACTCACGAATCCTTTGATTTGCTTTCATGCTCTCAGCTGCCGTTTGTATAAATGAAATAATACATTCTGACGCTGAATCAACATCTATTTCCAAAGCATTGTGAAAACGTGTAAATACAGAATTTGCATTTTCTTGGATATATTGTGTATAATTTGCCGAGTACTGCTCATTATAAATATATCTGACTTTACCTTCAAGGGCAATGCCTTCAGTACCATCAAGATGTATTTCTTCATAAAAATCTAATACTGATACAATTGGAAAATGATCTGATTCACTTCTATTCAGAACAAACATATTAAAGATTTTATCAAACAATGGCATTGAACATATAAAAGTAGGCCACAACACTCATACCCCTATTTGCAATACATGTTATTTCTCCCTCCGAGTCACCAGTTTTCCGACTGTTCACAATAAATATGCTATATTCTTTCAAAACGTTCAAAAGCTTCCGTCCAAATTTATTTGAAATCGTATCCTTAGATTTTCTTTCTTTAAATGGTTTGTCCGTTTCAATCAAAAACTCGTCAATATCTATTAACGGTTGCACATGTTTACTTTGGAACATTCCTTCAAGATCGGAAAGACTACCCATCCGTACATTCAATCTCCAGATAAAATTAAAGGCAGATCAGGAAAATTTTGCGAGATTTCTTCAATGTTACCCTCCAAATGTTCAATGCCCGTTTGATTATCTTTATCATAGATAGTAGAATTTTCTGGAGCAATATATACAAAGCCAGCAATGAAATCAAATGAAAAATCAAAAAGACATTTTTCAAATTTGAGAAAAACCGTGTGTGTGTGTGTGTGTGTGTGTGTGTGTGTGTGTGTGTGTGTGTGTGTGTGTGTGTGTGTGTGTGTGTTTCTTACGGTATGAGTGCGTCTCTCTCTCTCTCTCTCTCTCTCTCTCTCTCTCTCTCTCTCTCTCTCTCTCTCTCTCTCTCTCTCTCTCTCAAGTTGTGTTTGTGTCAGCGCGCATGTGTGTGTGCGTGCGTGCGTGGCAAACTCGCCACTAATGTGTGAGAGCGATATATTGCGTGTGGGTATGCGTATGCTTGTGTGCGTGCGTGCGTGCGTGCGTGCGTGCGTGCGTGCGTGCGTGCGTGCGTGCGTGCGTGCGTGCGTGCGTGCGTGCGTCCATGCATACGTGCGTGTGTGTGTGTGTGTGTGTATGTGTGCAGCTGTGTGCGTGCGTGCGTGCGTGCGCGCGCGCGCGCGCGCGCGCGCGCGCGTGTGTGTGTGTGTGTGTGTGTGTGTTTTTTCCCAAGATCATTCGCACTTTCTTGTAAAGTTTGTGCAAGAACAGTAGCACCAGAATGATTTGTGTGGATTGTTGTTTCATCAGCAAAGTGTTCACAGTTGGATGTGATATGGAGAGGTATGCCATTGATGCAAATTGTGAACAGTAAGGGACACAGGATAGAGCCTTGTGGGACGCCATAGGAAAGGGTTTGAAATGAACAGAAAATTGTATTAATTTTCACACATTGTTGTCTATTTGTGAGTTATGAGTTGAAAAGCGTAAGAGTTCTTGTGGATAAGCCATAGAGTTTTAAATTGCAAAGTAGAAGGTTATGGTCTATCACATCATTTTTTTAAATCAATAAATAGGACACCACACCATCTGTTGTTGTTAATGCTGTTTAGCCAGTCATCAACCAGGTTGATTAGGGCTGTGTGGCATGAATGGTTGTGTCAGAACCCGGAGTGTCCTGGATGAAGCAAGTGGTATGCATTAAGCTGGTGTGTTGTGTGTTTGTTTTATGTGCTTTTCCAAAGGGTTGGAAATTAAAGGAAATGACTTTATATTGGTCTGTAGTTTGCAGTGTCTGAGCTGTCACCTGCTTTGTAGATAGGTATGACTTTCGCGTTTTTAACTATCGGAAAATGATTTTTTGTCGATGTATAAATTAAAGATGTATGTTAACGTATCTGCAATTGCTGGAGCTGATAATTTGAAGATTTGCCGTCTAGCCCATCCATCCGCAGGTGCATTAGGTAGTGAAAAAATTCAAAGACTGTTATTGAAGGAATAGAAAGTTCAGACGTGATGTTCTTATCATGGCAATATTGTTTCAGTTTTGGAAGGTCGTTTGATCTGGGAAAAATCTGTCGTGACATCTTTATTGACTATAGTGCAAAAGTGGATGTTCAGCTGTTCGACAGAGATGTCTTTATTTACAGTTGATTTTGAAGAGGATTGATTGTTTGAAAGCTCGTTAATAGCTCTCCATACCAATTTTGGGTTCTGATTTGATGATATTAGTTCTCGATAATATTTCGTTTTTTTCTCTGCGCTTCTGTGAATTCATTGCATTTCTCAGAGTTCTGGATTCCTCTTCATAGCCATGTTGTTTAAGCAGATCTCTAAGGTAACCTGCCTCCTGTAACTCTTTAGTGTAGCATGCAGGTTTGGGATCATGTCGTACTGTAATCGTTTTTAGAGGGGCGTGTTTATCATGTATTTCTATAACTGTTTTATCCAAAAACCAACAGCAATTATGTTGAAAACTTAAGAGAGTTTTTAGTTAAGCAAGTCATGCAGAAAGTCTTGGTTGTTAAAGTTTGTAAAGCAATGGCAGATTATTGTCTTGTGTCCCGTTCTTTTTTTTTAATTTACTCCTTTTCTACCATTTGTAATGATCATTACAGTTTAGGACAGGGACGCAGGCTTCTGCTATGTTAGTTATATCTGAAACATAAACATGGTCGATAAATGTCTTTGAGTTTGTTGTGACTCTGGTTTGAGATTCGATGAGTTGATGCAGGTTAAATAGAATGAATGCTTGCGTCCATTGGGTTTGAACTTTTAGAAGGTCTATGTTGAAGTCTCCAAGTAAAATAATTTCCTTGGACTCTAGCGAGACTGCATCCATCGTCGGAATAAATTTGTCGACCCAGTTTAGTCTTTCAATGGGTTCCTGTAGCAGAATCCAACCGAAATGGAAGGGTTTCTTTTCAGCTTAACTTCTACCCAGACATATTCTACACCGTAACGGTGTTCTAGGTGTAGAAGTCGATTGAAGCTACGGGTTTCGCTGATGTAGATAAGAAGACCCGTCTCTTTCGCTTGTGCAGGATCTTTCTGGATTACGTTATATCCTGGAATAGTTACATCATTGTCGCTAATATGTGTGTTTAATCTGGATTCAGAGAGGCCTAAAATATGACAGGGTTTACCATGATTCCAAATCAGTGTTGATATAATCCGATGTCTTGTTAACTGCATGTTGTATATTAAGGTGACAGATTCGAAGTCCTTCTTTGCATGGCCATGCAGACTGGTTCTTGCTCATTTCTAGCTGTGTACTGATGTGATGATAATAGGAGACGACGATTTCGGACGTTAAATGATTTTGAGAGAGAGAGAGAGCGAGCGAGAGAGAGAGAGCGAGCGAGAGAGAGAGAGAGAGAGAGAGAGAGAGAGTGTTGTGTTTGTGTGTGTGGTGTGTGTGTGTGTGTGTGTGTATGTGTGTGTTGTGTGTGTGTGTGTGTGTGTGTGTGTGGTGTGTGTGTGTGTGTGTGTGTTTCCAAATGAAGGACCACAGGTTTAGTTGTGACAGGAAGCGGGTTTTTGTCGAGATGTCTTACAACCTTGCCTTTTCTGTGTCTCTGCGTCATTGCTATATAAACAGAGTGAAAACCAGTGTTCTGATTTAAAAGAAGTGTTGTCCGCTTAGGAGGTCTTTGTTCTGCCTTCAGGATGATACACCCTTCAGTGTACCCTGCAGGATGGTCTTGAACAAGGAGTCTATACGAAATACATTTTTGGGCTGAAGTTTTCAAAACTGCTACCTTATGACAGTTTAGGGTTTTTCTTTACGTAATGCTAAAGTAAATTATAAAGCATCACTATACGAAAAAGACGAAGCTGGAGGTTTTTTTGTAAAAAAAAATCCAGAATCCCACAATGCAAAATGGATGCTGCTGTACCACCCATAGACTTAGCACGTTTACAGCCATGCGGCACACATAGCAAACAAGGTACCTGTCCTTTAACACAAAGTCTGAGCTTGCTCACATTCCCTGAGCGGGCAAATTGCACATCCCAAAAACGGTAGAAAGAATGAAAAAACGCGCATTAACATTTCTTCACGGCTGTCCACTTCTCGAACGCCATGGCGCCTTGAAATCAACTTTCAGGACAAACATGTTGTTCCCGAGCAGAGCAGTCAAAGACCTTTGTCATTTGTCCAGCAGGTCAGTAGGAGTCAGCCAGACCTCCTTCATTGGAGACTGGTGACTCCGACAGTCCTGGTGGACAGGTTCTGTTGTCTTGTTCGCTTCATCACAGAGATGGAGCTGGATTGGGACACGGTGGAAGCAGTTGTCCATGTGGTTATTCAGTGTGTTATGCCCAGGTTTTAAGTGAAAGACAGTGTTCTGCTTTCCTCATGGCAGCTGGTGGTAACTGTCATGTCATTGCATTGGTTTGTACAGGGACTAGATGCTGTCTTTTCTGCTGCATACATCGCACTAGTTTTGTCCTGTTGTTCCTAAACACACGGGTGTTCCAGCCAGCCTGCTTCATCATTTCCTTGAATACCACATCATGAAGGGGTCTACACTGCATGCACATGACGGCCTACAGTGCTGGGTGTAGCTACGGCAGACTGCCAGACGTGACTGCCTCTTATGCAAACTTGGCATCAGTCAGGGTATTGACCTGAGTGTCGGGATGCTGCTTGGCTGATGGTGTTGGTGGCATGGATTTCTGCTTTGTGGTTGGCATACTGGAAACCAGATAGTAGAACCTCTGCTCATCTGTGACCATTAGGGTAATGCACGTACGTCCCAGTTCTCTTCAAGGTTGCGTCTGTGCGTGACTTGTTTGCGCTGACACGGCTCTATGCTTTCTATTCGTATTTTGCTCATAACATGACAAGTGTTAGAACTGTGTTGCTCCGGATGCTGTGTTCATCCTTGGTTGGTTATAAAGAGTGGCGCTGACAGAGATGCAGATGATTATTGTCTCCACGCCACTGGCCGGGTATGGGGAATCAGTGGTAACTGATGTTACCTGAGCTGGAGGCTCATATCGATGGTTGTTTTTTTTTTTCTCTAGCAATGACGTTTTCTTTATAAGGATATCGTAGCCTCTTACACTAGGTTGTAACGACCTGTTGTTCATTTTGTGGTCATAAAAGGTACTGTGCTTCTGTGTTTGTCCTGCACTCTCTTCTCCTGTTTTGTGGTGAGTTATGTGTTGTCTACTCCGAGAATTCCATTGGTGTTGATACCATTGGTGCCTGTGATGATATGCAACGCCGAGTTAAACACTTTATTCAGGTTTTCCTGATGAGGTGTGGCTGCTGTGTTCGATGTGCTGGCAGTATTGTCCAAATGTATTGTGGGCTGGTAGGGATCTTCGGGGGTGTACTGGCAAGCTTCCTGAGAATATTCAGCGTTCTTCTGGACTTGCTCTTGCATGTGTTAATTTCAGATAAGCTTTTAGTTCAGGAGTAATGTAAATCTTATTATCCGACAGCTCATTAGAGGCCTTGAGTGAGAATTTCTGACGTTATAGGGGTAGTAGTGGTCGACAAGTAGGGTCATAGATCAAGGTCTCCAGGGTCACCAGGAGTGGTCAGGATGATTGGAAGTGTGGAGTAGGTGAATGGAAGAAGACATGTATGCGCTTATAAACTTTTGCGTTTCGAGCGTGCATGTATATGTCTGCAGTGCATGTGTGTGTGTGTGTGTGTGTGTGTGTGTGTGTGTGTGTGTGTGTGTGTGTGTGTGTGTGTGCGTGCGTGCGTGCGCGCGCGTGTGTGTTGTGTGTGTGTGTGTGAAGAGATGCCATATAGAATTTGGATCTATTAACACAGGCTGCTTGACGTCGTAAGAGCGAGCACAGATAGACATGTGACACAAGTAGGGGTGGTTTGAATATTGCATATATTACATATATTGAGAGAGAGAGAGAGAGAGAGAGAGAGAGAGAGAGAGAGACAGAGACAGACAGAGACAGACAGAGACAGAGAGACAGAGAGACAGAGAGAGAGAGAGTGTGTGTGTGTGTGTGTGCGTGCGTGCGTGCGTGCGTGGTGGTGGTGTGTGTGTGTGTGTGTGTGTGTGTGTGTGTGTGTGTGTGTGTGTGTGTGTGACGTCAAGATGATCCCTAGTCGCCAGTTCCTTGAGATAAAAAAAAAATCCGAACTCTACCCGTTTCCAGTTCATCAAACCCGCCAAACGGAGCACGATTTACTTCGATGCTGATTTCAAATATGGCTTACTCCCCTTTGGTGAGGATGGCAGGGTAGGTGCTCTGAGGGTTTCTGGGTGTGGTGGGAGATAAGGGGAGAAGCGGCAGGATGGGAGGGTGGATGTGGTGGGGCACCACGGGTGGACCTACCTGCTCTCCGTTTTTCAAACCTGCCAAGTAGAACTTCAGCTAACCTTGATGATGATATCAAAGAAGGCTCATTCCACTTCATGGAGGAAGGAAGGAGTTGTGGGTGTGGAGGGAGATATAGCAGGCTGCAGGAGGGGAGGGGAAGGCGAAGCAGGGGTAGGCCTACTCTTACCCACACGATGCTGGGCTGCGTTTATGCTGGGAACCAGTGTGTGTGTGTGTGTGTGTGTGTGTGTGTGTGTGTGTGTGTGTGTGTGTGTGTGTGCGTGTGTGTGTGCGTGTGTGTGTGTGTGTGTGTGTGTGTGTGTGTGTGTGTGTGTGTGTGTGTGTGTGTGTGTGTGCGTGCGTGCGTACGTGCGTGCGTGCGCGTGCGAGGTTCATCAGGAAATATATTTTCCCAGTCTCCCAGTGTTGTCTGTTTTCTTTGTAAAACGACAGGGCATGTGGCTTCCAAATGTTCATGGAATTCGAACTTGGAATCTGGTTCTGTCAATGGCAGTCTAAGTTCTGTATTGCGTGACACTGGTGCTACCATTTGTGGTGTTCGCAAGAGACTAATTTCCAATAGCCAGATGCTAGGTACTAAAGTGAGCTGTGTTTCTTTTGGAGGACGTGTGGATGAATTCCCACTAGCTACAGTTCCTGTCAGTTGTCCCTACTTTGAGGGCGATCTAACCTGCTGTGTCCTAGACAGTCCGGTCGCAGATCTCATCATAGGTAATGTTCCTTGTGTCTGTGAAGGCAGTGCTTCCAGTGATGTGAGTGTGTCACATTGGCCATGCCTCGCCCACACGCGCGCAATCGCATACACCTGCACACGAGACTCGACCTCTCCGGGCACAACCGCAATCTGACTCCACTCACACAAATATCACTATAAAGATTTCACGAACATTTCTCCCCCTGGCCAACAACCTCAGCGGGGTTTTTATTTCTTTCTTATTTTTCTCTCCAAAGTATATTAACCCCTCACATCACATCACGTTGTTTCAGCCAGTACATATTCTTTTTACTTCTATTTTGCTTACCACACTATTGTTAATTACATGAATTCATGGTTGGTACAAATGGGGACTCATATCCCAAAGATTCAAAATTATATATTTTTTCTTCCTCTTCTGGATACACAGAATTCCACTCGGAACTCCTTCCCGACATACCAAATAAAGTCTTCCCGACACAGCGGGGTAACAATTAGACTCCTCCCAGTACAACAAGGTAGCAAATATATTCGTCCCGATACGGCAGGGTAATAAAATCTTCCCAGGCTACTGATCCATTCGACTCCTTCAGTGTTTTCCTGAACTGGGCGACTGGCTGCTGACTTGTTTCGGACTCCCCAAGTTCCACAATATACGGTCCTGTAATACAGATGACTTATAAATGAAAATTATATAAAAAGGTACTCACCGATTTTCATCGAATTCTCGAACGGCAACCTACCTACCGTATATGTGGATCAGGGGTTTTCAATTTCGATCTCAAAACAAAAGAATGCCGAATTATACAATTAATCAAAACTGGATCCACATATCCACTTACCCTAAGTGTACTTGGGTCTGGCCTCCAGCCCAATACCGCAGCCTACATATTTCACTTGGGGCTTCACCCCTCTCTAGGTCAAGCCTAGTTACAATTAAATACATTTGCTGTCTTCTCTCCTGACAGCTCGACTAGTGCAGCAATGAATGACGATTCCTCATCCAGTCGTCTCAGCAGGTGAACACCCCTGAGTTCCACTCTCTTTTTTCCTACACCCAGGGACCGTATTCACTCTCAGTTAACCCCACTCACTGTCTACCTGTTACGGATGGAAGTGTGTGTGTGGATATCTGTCTGACTCTCACTCAGAAATTATGGATGCATGCACGACTTTTTTTCTTAATTCACATACACACACCCACTCATCCGAACATGGACAGCCAGGCAACAAAATAACACTTTTCTTTTTATGCTGCCCGAGCCATCAACAAACATATACAAATAAACACATCAAGCATGGGATGGTACACCCACCATCAGGTGTACACAAATAACCAATTAATACAATTTTAACTGACAACTGCCGGGTCCAGCGATGATGATGACGATGGCAGCGACGAGGCAAGTCTGACACAGAGTCTCTTCAAAGCTGTGGCTCACAACAACAACAACAACAACAACAACAACAACACAAAAAACCCTCATTCGTGGCGTCTCTGCCAGCACTCGGCGACAGTCTCTCTCACTAGATGTAGCTCAAACACTTTTGAGCTGTGGCTCAAAACGCTAACACAAAGCTGTGGCACACACGCCACACACACAGCGACGTCCTCGAACGCAGGTCGCTGGCACAGAAGCAGGAGCGATGTCTCCTCTTCACTGGCCCAACACTGACCGGTCACGGGCGCAGTGGCAGGTAGGGCGATTGTCGGCGCTCAGGCCGGCCTCTCCACACCCGCAGCAACAGGTGGAGAACGGGGCGTGAACCAGCTACGGCCCCGGCCCTAGCCTCAGTAGCAGTCAGTCCCCGTCAATCCAGGGAACACTATCAACCTGGGGAAACTGATTAACTACCTTGATTATCATGGCCGCCATTCATTAGAATCACATCTATCTTCATATTCATTAGCCACATCATATCTCACTAGAACGTGAGCCACATATCAGCATATTCGTTCATATTCATTAGCCACATCATATTTCACTAAAACTTGAGCCACATATCAGCATATTCGTTCATGTTCATTACAATATTCTTTTTTTCCGGGATCATAACATTGCACAGGAGAGGATTTCCATATAAACCTTTCAGACTCTAGTTTTCCAAATTGAGAAAGGATTTCCACATAAACCTTTCATAATCTAGTCTCTTTTTTCCGACACCCAGGGACCGTATTCACCCTCAGTTAACCCCACTCACTGTCTACCCAAAACTCTAAAAATGGCCATTTCATTTCATCTTTATAGGCACAACACACAAAAAAATCACAATAACCAAACCATGGCCTACACTGGGGCCATGACAGAGTGATGAACCCTTCTCTTTAGCTGCCGTTACCAGCTAAACATGTGGTAGAGAAGATACTTCTGTGTCAGATTATTTCTCATTCTGATCTGATTCTAGAACAAAAGGAGGATGAGTCGTTGAAGACATGTTTTCCGTTAGCATCTTCTGGTGAAGTGAAGAAGTCAGGTACAGCTACCTTCTATTGCTATTTGTCAGACGGTGTTCTGTGCAGGCATTTAGAGAAAAATGACATTCCTTTTGATCAGGTTGTTGTTCCCTCTGACCTCCAACCTACAGTGCCATGGTCAGAGATAGCGCCTCTCAGTTCTGGCAAGAAAGATGTTTCATTCAAGGGTTCTCCAGGAAATGTTCCTTGTTCGAACCCCGCTCCAAATTCTTGTGATCCTGTAGTCGCGTACACAGTCAGTGTTGTTCAAGACTGCGATGACGCACTACCAATACACACTTTACCACTTTAGTACTTTGTCTGACAGCAATGCTAAGGAGTTACAAAGAGTCTTTGAGGATTTTCAGGATATTCTGACTCCGAAACCAGGTTCCTTTTCAGGCAATGTGCTGTTAGAGATTCCTCTAACAACAGATGTTCCAGTTAGAAAAAGGTGTTATGACATCCCCTTCTCTGTTAGAGAGGTTGTTGAGAGAGAAGTTGGCATCATGTTGGAACCCGGTATCATTGAACCTTCAAATAGTCCCTATGCCTCCCCAGTTGTACTTTTAGAAAAAAAGATGGTACATGTCGCTTTTGTATTGATTTCCGTTCTCTGAATAAGATTACCGTCTTCAATGCTGAGCCCATTCCTGATATGGAAAGTTTATTTGCAAGATTATCTGATGCAAAGTTCTTTACAAAGATAGATCTTGCAAAGGGATATTGGCAGATAGTTGTTAAGCCCGAGGACCGTCCAAAGACAGCTTTTACAATGCATATAAGTCTTTTTCAGTTTGTAAGGATGCCCTTCGGTCTTGTGTCAGCACCTGTTGTTTTTGCACGCATGATGCGCATGCTAGCTTTGGATCAGTTCTCAGCCATCAGTTTCTTTGATGATATTCTGGTTCATAGTGTTTCATGGGATGCACATATTCGTCATGTGAAAGGTGTTCTTTCGTGCCTGAGGTCTTTCAACCTCTCAGCTCGTCGATGTGTTAATACTAGTGTGGGTATTTGTATCTAGAGATTCAGCAGATATGATAGTTGAGGTCTTGATTTGGCTCCTAGTAGTCCGCTGGACCCTATAAACACTAACTAACTAACTAGCTAACTAACCTCACAGCTCGTCCCTCGAAAATCGAGGCAGATTTCCATTCTCTGGAATTTCTTGGACATATCGTTGGAGGTGGTACTATGCGTCCTGAACAGAAAAAGATTGATAAGATTTTGAGAATTCCCACCCCTACTACCAGAAAGCAAGTCAGATCTTTGCTAGGTCTGCTTAGCTTTTACAGGAGATATGTTCCCAGTTTTTCCACTTTGAGTGCTCCACTCCTGATTTAATCAAGGATGTTGGTCGAGCTGGAAGATCTATTTTGTTGGACCCCTGAATGTGCAGTAGCGTTACAGAAGATTCAGAGTACTTTGTCGTCAGTACCTGTATTACTGTTACATCAGTTAGGTAAGCCCTTTGTTCTTAGCACTGATGCTAGTTCTATTGGGCTAGGTGCTGTACTACTGCAAGTGGATGATGATGTACTTCACCCAGTTGTGTTTGGGAGTCGCAAATTGTTGGATCGTGAAAAATCATACAGTACCATCGAACGAGAATGTTTAGCCATTGTCTGGGCTGTTCAGAAGTTCGTTCGATACCTTTGGGGAGTCAGGTTTATCCTACAAACAGATCATCGACCTTTGACGTACCTTCAAACGTCAAATTTTAAGAATTCCCGAATTATGCGTTGGGCATTGTCTCTGCAGGAATTCTCGTTCGAAGTGAAACCAGTTCCAGGATCATCGAACATTTTCGCTGATCTTCTTTCACGTTCTTTTGAGAACCAGTCTGTTTCTTTGACATTGGTTTGTGTACATCCCAGTTTTGATGTCTTTTTCATGTATTTTTTCTGGAATTTTGTGACCTGTAGTTGTTTACTTCCTCTTAGTAAAACCAATTCGGACATTGTTTTTTTTGTTTGTTTGTTTTTTTTGTTTTTTTTTTTGAGGAGGGTGAGTATTGTGACGGACCGTTTCCCGTCTGGTCACAAATTTTTGTGCAACCGTGCTAACCGGAAGGTAGTGTCCGGAATCCGGTTGAAAAGTTTACCTGACTGCTGCTCACCTGCGCACTGTTAAAGCCGGGTGAGCTGAACCGGTTAGGCAGTCTCTGCAGTGATTCCGGCAACGCAACAACCTAGAAGGCCAAAGAGGGACTCCAGCTGTTTTTGGTGGCAGTCAGGTATTTATCATTCAATACTTATTTATTAGCCAACCGAAACCGTATTCCCGGTTAGGAGCGACTGAAACTTCCTCAGCGCACTGTGAAGGTTGTTTAAAAAAAAAAGTATTTGTTGTGTTCTGTTATCCTATGACTTGATAGGGTAGCAAAACCAAATTGTTTCGAAAAACATGAATAGATGAAGTGAGTGTTAAAGGAAGTGCTTTTCAGGGGAAAAAAAAAAAAAATATATATATATATATATATATATATATATAAATTCTGTGACTTAACTAGTTATGAATTTCATGATGAAAAAAAAATGTTGATTTTTCAATTGTGGTTTGCAAGAAGGAGATTTGTTATGCTATGGATAATGAGCTGGTTTTGATTTTTGATGTGGATGGGTATTTAACTCACTCTTGATATGAATATTGAATAGTTGTGTGTTGGTAAACAAGAGTGTGTGGAAATCTTTCCCTTACATATATTAAAGTAGATGAATCTTCTTTAAAAAGATACCTTTTAAAATCTGGTGATTATATGAAATGAAGTGAACATTCTTGTCGTGTTACAAGGAAAAGAAATGAACATTTTGTAGTGACATTTATAGTTTGATGAAAAGTAACCGTTGATTGTGTGTAATGATTGTATTCATGGTTTATTGAAGAGGGTCTAGGTGGGAAGCCTTTCCCCAATTTGGAAAACTAGATTCTGAAATGTTTATATGGAAATCCTTTCCTGTGTAGTGTTATGATTCCGGAAAAGGGAATGTTGTAGTGTTGAAGAAAGAATATGGTGATGTTTGTCCCATGTTCTAGTGGAATGTAATGTGGCTAATGAACATGAATGTAGTCGTGATTGTAATGAATAGTAGCCATGATAATCAAGGTAGTTAATCAGTTTCCCGCAGGTAGAAGTGTACCCTGGACTGTAGGGGACTGGCTGCCACTTACGGGGATCGGGGCCGTAGCCACGTTCTACCCCCTTGTTGTCCGCCCTGTGTCGGTGTTGAGAGGCCGGCCTGAGTGCCGACAACTACCCTACCTGCTACAGCGCCCGGGACCGACTACCTGCTGAGCCAGTTGGGCTGGAGACGCCGCTGCTGCCAAGCCAGAGCGCCACTCCCGAGTTTTGAACCAACGACCTGTTGGCTAGGCCGTCGCTGCGTTCTGTGTTTGTGTGTGAGCCACAGCTCCTGTGTGAGACTGTCGCCTTGTCGTCGGCAGAGACGCCGTGAGTGTGGTAGTGATTTTGAGCCACAGCTGTGTGATGTTCTAGTAGTCCTGTGTCGGACTTGACACTGTTGTCGTCGTCTTCAACGTCTTCAACGTTTTCATCATCTGCGTCATCTTCGTCGTCTTCATCCTCTTCATCGTTTCGTCGTCGTCATCATCTACGTCGTCGTGGGAACCAGCAGCGCTTGTTGATAACCAGTAAAATATAGATATATTTTGTGTGTATGCCTTATGGTTGGCGTGCCGACCTATTGATGTCCTTGCATTTATTATATATGTTTGTCTGATGGCTCGGGCAGCATAAAACAAAAAAGGTATTGTTCTGTTGCCTCACTGTCAATGTTCGGGTGAGTGGGTGTGTGTATGTGCATTGGAAAAGTCGTGCATGCATCCATAATTTCTGTGTGTGAGTGAGACAGTCAGACACACGCAGACACGACCCATTCCATCCATAACATCTGGTGACCCCGTAGAAGTTTTCACATTTATCTTCGAAATTGTGCTGGGGTTAGGATTTCTTTTGTAACGCCTTGTAGTGTCCTCAGTTATTAAGTTAGGACACGTTTACACATTTTCATTTTGAGAGAATCGATTGTTTTGTGTTGTTGAATGACTGCTTCTGGTTAAGTTGATTTCCCATCTCCAGCGTAACGGGGTATCTCTTTTGTATGGTTTCTGGAGATACGAGGGCCTAGTTCTTTATCTTCTGTGGGCTTTAGTTTGATTATCTTTTGTTACCCTTCTGATCGTTTCTATTTCTTCCATTTCACTTGGGGATTGTGTTGCTCCTATAGCATTCTGAGGATTTCTGTCTTGAATGAATGTTTGTATGATTGGCTGCCTGGGCCATTTTTAACCCCCCCCCCAAAAAAAAAAAAAAGAAAAAGAAAAAAAAAAAAAAAGAAAACACACGATTGCATTGATTCATATATGCATATGTGTATTTATCACTGATTGATTTATGCATATGTTTATTCATTGTTGACTGAGTTATGCATATGTTTATTCATTGTTCATTGATTTCTGTATTTGTTTACTCATTATTGCTGTTATTGATTGATGCATTTGTTTATTACCTATCATTGATTGTTAAGTGCGTTTCCCAAACCCGTAAACTTCTGTTCTTACTGTCGTTTCGTTCCCTTTCAAAATTAGTCGTAGTTTTTTTTTTTTTTTTAAGTGTGATAGATGTAAATGTTTGTGTGAAAAATAATAATAACCCTCTTTGAAATATATTTCAGTGGACATAGTATCTAAACTTTTTTTTAATTGTATTTGGTCCACTGACTTAGTTTTCCAACATGTCCTCTGTGGACAAAGATAAAACTTTCACTAAATACTTACAACGTGGTAAGGCATTTGGTCTTGAAGGACAGCTTTTATTAGACTATGTTGATAAATGTATTACGCAAGATTTAGAAAGAGAAGAAAGAATGAACGAAAAGGGAATGCAGGAAGAAACTAAATGATTAGAACAAAAAGAGATAGAGTAAACTAAAAGAGCACAAGAGCTAGAAGAAACTAAAAGAGCACAAGAGCTAGAAGAAACTAAAAGAGCACAAGAGCTAGAAGAAACTAAAAGATTTCAACAAAAAGAGATTGAAGAATCTAAAAGAATACAGCTAGAAATTTCTCGTCAAGGAGTAGTTCTGGTGAGGACAGTTAAAGTACTAGTGTACCCAGGTCTAACGCCCCTCGTCCTATCTCTCCCAAATTGCCTCCCTTTAAAGAAAGAACATTGATAGTTAATCTGTTCAGGTTCGAAACCCATGCTCGCTCTCTAGGCTGGTCAGAAAGTCTATGGGTCACTTATCTCTCTGCATTACTTGGTTCAGCTCTCACGCTTTATCACAGTTTGGCAGAAAATAATGTGGTTTCTTATGAGCTGTTGAAGTTTGTTGAAGAAATTTCATTGTACTCGAGGTGGTTTTCGTAAGCGTTTTCGTGAGTCAAAGCCTAGTACAGATGAACCCTTTGAAACCTTTTCAGTGGAACTTTGACGCCTTCTTGATCGTTGGATTTCGTTGTCCAAGACTGAGAAATCTTTTCAGCGTCTTGTTGATCTTATTCTGAGAGAACAGTTTTTAGCCAAATGAGATTCCTCAACTGGGTATTCGTATTTTGCCCCACTTTGGGGCAGCTGGTATTGACCTTGATGCTGTTGATGATGCTCCATTACAGACTGATGTACCTCCCTGGAAAGTCGCCAATCCAGAGATTAATTTATATTTAACTCAATTTCGAAAGAAGGTCACCTCGAGTGCTGCACATAAACAACTTTATCTTGGGCAATGTGAACTTTATAAAGATTTTATCAAGATTTTTACAGATGGTTCTAAAACAGGTGAGAGGGCTGCAGCTGCCATTGTGTGTGATAACAATTTTCAGGAGCCTACTTTGTTAAGATTGCGGGATTGGTCGTCTGTTTATACTGCTGAACTAAGGGCTTTAAATCTGGCCCTCAGTGCGGTGTCCAGGTCAGATCAGAATGATTTTCTTATTTTATCGGATTCATTGTCGGCATTGTCGGCTTTATCGACAAGAGAAGTTTCACATCCAGTTTTGGCTGATATTCATGATCTTCATACTCAGCTTGTTTCTTCGGGAAAGCATATAGTTTTCTTGTGGGTCCCCAGCCATATGGGAATCTATGGTAACTCAGTGGTGGACAAAGCAGCCAAACAAGCTCTCGGTGCAAGTCTTTCCAGGAGGCCTATGCAGTTTTTTCCTCACTCAGATCTACGTCATAAATCTAGTTTGTATTGTCGTGAACTGTGGCAGAGTGAATGGTCTAATCAAATTCATAATAAATTGTTTAAAATTACCAGCCGCCGTGGCAAAGTGGTTAGCGTCGCGGACTCCCGGCTGGGAGGTCGTGGGTTCGAATCCCATCAGAGCCATGTGGGTTTTTTCTGCCCCGACCGACTCCTACCCAGAGTTGAGTTTGCTGCGGACTCAGTTGGAAAGACTGGGACCACACAGTCGAGCTTCATCCACTTAATGGATGCGTTTCTGGGAGTGTTGCTCAAATTTCCTGACCAACACTGCAGGTGCCTGTATCTCTCGGGCCTGGTTGACGCCGGGATATATTATGAAAGGAAGCGTAGAGTACAGCCCTGTCATGTAGTCTCAGACCGAAATGGAAATCCGTAGCATCATCTTAATCATCCTCATTCTCATCGATCAGCATTAAAAAAAATGTCTCAAGTTCTGTGGCCCTTCATGCCCTGCTCTCATGGTGACCTCAGTTTCGATGTCCTCTCCACGTCTGTGGCCTTGGTTTGATTCCGTCGGGGTCACCGGTATCGGCGAGTCCATGGGGGGCTGTCGTTGGACGGACGTGGTGGCGCCCTCCGGAGGGAGAGCTCACTCACGCCGGCTCCGCGACTAAGCAATTATTGTCGTCAGTAGGGGGCTTAGTAGGTGGTGTACTGCATATGTCAGATCAGAACAGGCGCCATTGAACACCACCGAAGTGACTCGGCAGCAGTGCTGTGCCTCATCCGGTGGGTTGCCTCTTGACGACTTGACATTGACTGCTCCCTGTGGATTGCCGGTGCGGGGCTGTGGTGGGGCCGACCGGGCTGTGGCTGTGGACAGGGTGTCGGAATGAGCGGCGTGGGTGCACTGCCTCTGAGGTGGTGCAGAGGTTGGGACAGCAAAAAAAAATTGTTTAAAATTTGCCCAGATTTAACCAATCCTTTCTCATCGGTGGTACGTGACCGTAAAGAGGAATCGATTTTGTCACGGTTACATATTGGGCACAGCTATATAACGCACAGTTGGATACTCAGAAGGGAAGATCCCCCATGGTGTGTTGCGTGTGACAGCTTGTTCAGTGTTAATCATTTCTTGACAGAATGTGCAGATTTGATGAGTATCAGAGAGAAGGTCTTTTCCACGAGTGATTTATCAGTTCTTTTTCGTGAGATTTCAGTAGATCTTTTTTTTTTTTCTTTTTTGAAAGAGGTAAACTTATTTTATTAAATATAGTGTTTTAATAATGTATACAGGTGTCGTTGGAGTTGAACAGATAATTGTGCTTTTATCCTCATAAATTTTAAGTGATGTGTTAATACTAGTGTGGGTATTTGTATCTAGAGACTCAGCAGATATGATAGCTGAGAACCTGATTTGGCTCTTAGTAGTCCGCTGGACCCTATAAACACTAACTAACTAACTAACTAATGTGTTTCTAAGGATTTGGCTACTTTTCTGTGTGAAAAAGATGAAAAAACATTTGATGCTATGATCAAGTCTGCTGAGTCATACAGGCGTGCCCATCCCACAAAGCTCCTTTCCAGAAAGGCTGATGTAAATATTTTTGCCTCTGTTTCCCATAATACTTCTGGACAGTCAGATAGACCCCCATTCCGTGGTCAGTCAGATAGTGGTCGCAGGTATTTTGCCCCTCATCCTGTTCAGAATCCCAGCACCCCAGCTAATCGAGGCGGTGGTAACCGTTACTCTCTACACCCAAGGAAAAAAAATAATAAAAGAGAAAAAAAAAGGGGGGGGGGGGGTTGGTTTATAAACACGTCGTTCAGGTCATATATATATATATATATATATATATATATATATATATATATATATACAACACACAACACACACACACACACACACACACACACACACACACACACACACACACACATATATATATATATATATATAATGCTGAACAATTAATATATATATATATATATATAAATGCATGTATACATGTGTGTACTTATGTATATATGTATGTATGCATGCATACATGTGTGTATGAATCAATATGGAATGATTCCATATTTTCAATGAACCTTTTTTTCAGCGCTTAAATTTTCCATCCTGTGCTTTTCTGGTGAACATGGTCCGCACTGTTCCTCTGTACTTAGAACCCATCACATAGTATACAATCAAATTGAAAGTGGAGTTGATACAGGTGAGCACTGATAAAATCCACAATGTTGTATGATAGAAATTGTGATGGCGACCGCCAACTCTCATCTCGGGCAAAAAGAGACTGACCACACGGAACACACAGCTGGGAGAAGTACAAATAATGAAAAACACAGAGCCACCAATCAGCATCTTGGTGAGTGCCACCTCCCGTGCAGACAGAGATGACGATGTTTTGGTACGCCATGTCATTATATGTCGAAGTTTGACGGCAGTGAGTATGGTAGCTGTCAACACCACTACTATGGTACCTCCGGGAAAACCAACACCAAACACAATGTTATCCAGAAAGTCAATGAGATCTTTGTGACTTTTGTAAAATATGCCAGCAACCATCACCTGCAAAACTGCACCAGTTTCAGAATTACGAATACACCCAAATCTGTATCTGAATGCAACAATGAAATACAGGCTGAGAATCATGACGTATACAGCAACAATGATAATACCCATTGTCTTAGTGCGCAACATGTTCTGGTACTTCAGGGGACTGAATACACAGTAGCATCTTTCACAGGCAATAATCGCTGACAAAAATTGAGAAACAAAAGAAAGTCCCATAAACACAACGAAGTTACCATTGACCAAGAGCTTTTCTGTAAGAGAGATGCTTTCTTCTGAGCTGAAAATCAAATAAATGTTCTCTCCATGGAGACACATGCTCGCAGTTACAAACAGGCAGTCGGTCAAAGAGAGCGACAAAAGGCACAGATTGACGCGATCCTTAAGGCCCTGTTTGTAGAACACCGCCATGTTGAGGACATTGGCTGGTCCACCAATCAGAAACATGATTCCTGTCACAACATCTTTCATTTTTCTCCAAAAGGTTTCAACATCTGCACTGACAATATTGTCTGGATTGTCCCAGGGTAGAAATTCCATTTTACTAAATCTGATTTCAGAGCATGCCTCTGACAGGGAGGAATTATGGGCATCTGTTTGTTCACTGTGGCTTGCAGCCGTGTTCTGAGGGGTCATGTTTACTCTAAGAATTTAGAGAAAAAAAAGTTGGATCGAGCAATCACAAAGTGTCTGTACTATAACAATTTATTGTGTGCAATGTAGTGTCCTTTGTCATGAGAGTGGTATGTAATTCACTCTGGAATATGCCAGAGAAGAGGCAGTGACAAGAACAGATGGATGAACCACGATGAAACCAAAATAGAAGCAAAGAAATGAGATGAGTGCAAAGTTACACTTATCTATTGCACACTTAAAAAAAAAAAAGAGCAAAAGCTTTTTCAACAGATTTATCTCCTCCAGATATGACAATTCACACACACACACACACACACACACACACACACACACACACACACACACACACACACACACACACACACACACACACATTGATTTGTTCTTCTGCACTGACGAAATTAGAGTTACAGTGTCAATACTGGTCGGAAAGCACCCGCAAAAAGCAGCTGCAACAACACCAAAAATGCATCGCAACCAACAGCAACATAGGCAGCTGGAGGAGCTCTGTAGATATATTGACTGTGATGAAGGATGGAGGACGATTTTTGAAGAACCAACAAGAGTCTAATGATAACAATGACTATATGAGGTGATGATGGCAACAATAACAGCGGCAGCAATAATGACAATCGCTGCTGTTCCAGTCTCCACTACGACTATTACCACTACTTTTTACATCATCATCATCATCATCATCATCATCATCATCATCAACAACAACAACAACAACTGCTACTACTACTACTACTACTACTACTACTACTACTACTACTAAATACTACCACCACTACAATTTTCTATGATGAGGTGAAAGGTGTTGAGACTAATGTGGCTGAAAGAACATTTGTGTGTCTGCACTGATGGTCGTTTCAGACTTAGGTCATTAGCTGATTTTTTTCTCTCATATTTCATGGTCCAGGTTTCCTTTGTAGCTTTAAAGAACTATGGATTAGGCACAATTAATGGTATTCTACCCCCTCCCCCCTCCCCCCCCCCACACACACACGAATAACGCTGCGGTCCCCTGGTGCCTATAATGCATAGATTGAGCCCCCCTCCCCACCTCCTTTCTGCCTTTTTCTATGCAGTGCTATATCCCCACCTGTTCCATCTTTCCACTATCCCACCTGTCTCTATTTGATTTCTAACCACAAATATCTGCTAAGGCTGTTTTTCATGACAACAGGAAGCTGTGGATCTGAATTTTTGTATTCTTTTACTACTCGACGTTAGTTTTATTGCCTGAGCAAGAATAGCGTTTTAGCCCATGTCCATTTCATTGTATTTGCTGTGTTTCGTTATTTGTTTTGTTTATACAGTACTTAGAAATAAGAAAACGATACAACCAAAGCTCCGAGTGGGCCCCAGAGAAGTACTTCATCAACTGTCAGACAAACTAGCTGGGACCAATCCTGCATCACCCTTGCAAGCTTGTTCTGTGCATACATGGGGTGCAGGCACGCACAGGACAATTAGTTAAGACAAGAAACAAAATTGCTCCCCGGCAGATGCTATTGTGTAATGTCCACTTGATGTGCTACGACAGAACTCCAACGGGAGCAGACCCAGCTCGCATCTCATGACTGCAGATCCCACCAGCGAAAAACACCACCTTCAAACTACTGCTCCAGCAGTCTCGCTCGTTGCTGTTCTACTAATAGTTGAAGACAGTACAATTCTACATACGGCCAAGCTTTCGCTGTGAGATCGCACATGCTTTCTGAAGAG
>CM065735.1:45388674-45396174 GCA_033310375.1 Conus canariensis
GTCAAACTCTTTGAAACACCTTGGTAAAGTATGGTGGACAGTTTCATGTAAAAATGCTGTAGACAAAAACAAGAAGACCTTTAAATCGTATGCTAAAGTTAAAAAAGTGAAAAGCAGTGTTCCTGTCAAATCTGCTAAAAACCAAAGAAACAGATTTATAGAAAGTGCTAAATGCAACTATTGGTCAACGTTTTGTTTTAATGAAATAAGTGACCATAAAGATAAAAGTAAAATTTGGAAAAAGATCCATGAAGTGAAAAATGGGATTCATCTGCCAGAATATCCAGTTATTCTAGGTGATGAACAATTTCTTTCAGAATATCAAAAAGCTGAGGCATTTGCTGACACCTTTGTAAAGAATAGCTCTTTCAATAGTCTATCAGACAAACGCAGAACTTTGAGGGAAAATCGATCACAAAATGATATATACAATGACCCTGAGAAAAATAATGATCACTACTTGAATGCTGAAATTACTTTTTAAGAATTACTGTCTGCTATCTGTTCATTACCTAAGACCAAGAAAACTTCTGTTGGTCTGGATGCCATTTCCAATGAGTTGATAAAACATGTTCCAAAAAACAGTTTGTTATTTTTACACGGAATTATTAGTAAATGTTGGATTGAAAGTAACATCCCATCCATATGGAGAGATTCAATTATAGTCCCTATTTTAAAGCAGGGCAAACCAGTACATGATGTAAGTAGTTATAGACCTGTCTCTCTGACATCTCACGTATGCAAATTAATGAAGCAAATTGTTGTAAATCAATTGTCTTATCATTGCGAAAAAACGTGGGGTTATCCCTGTAAACCAAGGAGGCTTTAGAAAAGGCAGATCAACCCTTGATCATTCAGTGAAATTAACAACTCAAATCAAACATCAATTTGCCAAGAGGCAAAATGTTCTTGCCACATTCTTTGATATAAATATGGCATACGATCAGGTTTGGCATGAACGATTACCACACAAGATAAAAACGGTTGGGCTTTCTGGTCATATCTATGACTATGTTAAAACATTCTTGGCCAACAGAAGTATCCAAACAAGAATTGGTCACATTTATTCCTCTGAAAGATTCCTTGGTATGGGTATCCCTCAAGGCTCTGTAATTGCTCCTATTCTGTTTAATATTCTTACTTACGATTTACCAATATCTATTTCTAAAAAAGAGTAATTTTATTCAGTATGCCGATGATATCTGTTTGTGGATGGATGTTACTTTTAAAAAGAAAACATCAAAAAGGTCTATAAATTTTATAAAAAGAGCATATCAATACGATCTAGATATTATTGCCATGTTTATGTCTGAAAATGGTTTAAGCTTATCACCTCAAAAATCTCACATGATGCTATTTGATGCAAGTGGATCTGTTCACAATGCTCCAGAATTCAAAGTTAACAACATCACCCTTAAATACGCTTCAAACATTGAATTTCTTGGTGTTTATATAACGTCTAAGCTCTCTTGGAATCTGTATTTAGAACATGCTGTAAATCAAGCAAGAAAGTCATTGAACCTTCCAAAAGTCATAAGCAAACAAAGCTGTGGTCAAGACACAAATACATTAATTCATTTGTCCTCTGCTTTAGTTAGATCTAAATTGTCGTTATGCACAAGAGGTGTTCTTTAATGCTCCAAAATATCTATTGAAAAAACTGCAGAGCATAGATTGTAAAGCATACAGAATAGCCCTTGGCGTTCCTTTTCATGGTTCCATCATAGGATCTTACCATGAAGCAGGTGTTTTGCCTCTTGATGATCAGTGAAAATTAGCCCGTGCTAAATAAGTTTTAAGATGCTCTACCATTCAAATTCAGACCAAATGGAACTTGAAATTAGGTCCGATATTTATATTCCTAAGCGTGAAAAACGTATCCAATCTAATAAAACTATTCTTACATTTTTTTTTCTAAACTATTGACAAAATTAAACACTAATCGAAAGAAATTAGCTATGCGTTTTCCAATAAGTCCCATCCCAAACTGGGAGCTTTTAAAGGCAAAGTTTGATTATAACTATACACAGTTGTCCAAATTTGATAACATCAATGTTCTTGCATATAAAGCTAGATCCCATATGAATGATTTTTATCCCAATCATCTAAAAATCTTCACTGATGGTTCTTTATTAGACAATCAGGCAGGCTGTGGTTTTGTCATCCCCACTTTAACAATTGAGAAGTCTTTTTATCTTGGTAAGGACCTCTCCATTTTCACAGCTGAATTAATAGCAATTTTAATGGCTATTCAGTATGTCATTGATACACCATTCAATTTCTATGATGCACTCTTTTGTGCAGACTCTAAATCAGTTCTCCAAGCTTTAGAATCAACAAATCCGAAAAACCTGGGCTGAAATCATCACAGAAATTAAAGTACTTATTCATGTTCTTATACCAAGGGGTATCACAGTTGATTTTTGTTGGATCCCATCTCATTGTTTAATATCTGGAAATGAATGGGCTGATCGTACTGCTCGGGCAGATGCAAAAAAATCTTTTAAATCCAAGGATATTCCCCTTCTTTTGAGTTTGCAAGAAGGCTACTCTCTATTATAAAAAGCTTCTTTTGAAAATTTTGAAAAGATATATAAAGACTACATGCTTCCCAAAGTACATAAGCCTAATCCTTCAATAAAGTGTTGTTTAAACGCTCGATCACAATTAAAGAAAAAAAAAAAGAATTCATTAATAAATTATACATTTTATCAAAAAATTGTCAATAAACACCCAAAACACCGCACACAAAAAAATGTTTCACTGTTTTACAGACTTAGGTTAAACGCTTTCAAAACCAAGTTCATAAAAAACATCCAATGTGTATGCAGGGCTGTTGATAGTTTTACAACAACACATATTTTGTACTTTTCTCCTTATTTTGAATCAGCTCTATCAAAATTCAGAAAAAAGATTAATCTAGATGCATTTTCCAAGAACCTGTATTTCTTTTAAACTTTGTTCAGAACTTGATGATCAGTCCAGCCGGCTCGTTTTTTTTATGATTTCTGCATATTTTAGACTGTTTTGGTTGACTATTGCAGTTTGATTTGTTAATGTTGCTTTTTTCTAAGGATTGTTCTTTTGTAGTATTTCCACTAATATTTAACACACACACACAGGCGTGCACACACACGAGCGCACACACACACTTACATGCGCACGCATACACACACCATACACACACACACACCACACACACACACACACACACACACATACACACACACGCACACATGCAAGCACGCATGCATACTACACACACATACGCATAAACAAGTAAACGCTCACTTCCTGTCTAATATTACTTTAAAGTGAAAAGACGTTAAATCGAATAACAACAACACACACAATTCTATGAAACGAAAAGCAAAGAAAAAATATTTTCAAAATTTGTTATCCTCTTCACAGAATACAAAAGTGATTTGGAAAGCTATTAATCTTTTAACCAATAATAAATTAAACTCTTCTTCTCAAAACCTAATAAAAGAAATATCACAGGAAGATTTGAACTTTCATTTTGGAAATGTTGCTAATGACATAATAACAAATGACAAAACTAATGATAACAATTTGCAAGAGTTACAACAATATTGTCGTTCAAAAAATGTCACTTCGGTTTTCACCATACTGTATATTTCTATTACTGAAATTTTTAATCGGTTGCCGAAATTAAAACAGTCAGGAACCAGAGGCTTGGACGGAATCGATGGAAGGGTATTGAGCATCTCTTCAACAGTTATTGCTGATACACTCACCTATGCTTATAATCTGTGCATTGAAAAAGAATATTTCCCCATTAAATCTAAACAGGCCAAAGTGATACCTTTGCTAAAGAATGGAGATCCTGCCAATCCCTTTAACTACAGACCCATTTCAATTCTTTCCCTTTTGTCAAAACCACGTGAAAGACATGGTCAAATACATTTTTATTCTCATCTGAAATATTATGATCTGATTCATGACAGTCTATCAGGTTTTCGACACAATCATTCTTGCCATTCATCTCCAATATAGCTTGTAGGTAAATGTCTGTCTAATATAAACAACAATGAATTTACTGGAATTCTTTTTGTTGATTTTGCTAAAGCTTTTGACGCTACCAACCATTCCCATCTTATAAAAAGAGGTTACACATTACAAACTATAGAGTTTATCAGATATTTTCTTACTGATCGCCAACAACTTATTGAAGTTAGTTCTAACAGGTCTGAGTTACTTCCTTTGGAATTTGGTATTCCTAAGGATCTGTTTTAGGACCCCTCTTAATTTCTATCTTCATAAATGACTTGCCTTTATACATGAAATGCGGTTGTGAAATGTTTGCTGACGATACTTCACTGCAATCAAATAGTGCTAATCCTACCACTCTAGATGAAAATAAAATGAGGCAGGGAACAGCAAACAATAAGCAATAAACAAATAGGGTAAGTCTTGCTCCCATACGAAAACCTAACATAGAGTAACTTTTATTCAAGACTGGCACAGCCTTTTTAACTTGAGTAAAGTCAGACGAATACAAAGACGAACAACCGAACTGTGGGAGAAAAAACAAGCGCAGGCCAACAACACCTCCATCATCACAGTGATGACTTGGCAAAGATTTGAACTTAAGACAGGGGTGGGCGGTTGAAGATAAAGAAAATGGGACATAAAATTAAGAACATACGTTGTGAATATAAAAACTCTCCACTAGCTGCATGAGGGAACCATCGTAATCCCTCTTGAAGGCAGATCTACTTGTATTGCCTGCTGCTAGGCCTTTCTTCCGCTGGATCGGATTCATCAGGGAGACACGGCTGATCGTGTCTGTAATCCTGGTGTCAAATAGAGACATACCACAGTCCATAATACTATGGTGTTCTCACCACCAAGGTTTCAAAAAAGAATCCAGCAGCACCCCAAAGCAGCCAGCGAAGGGTAGTAAATGAAACCAAAACAGAAGTGTGGGGAGGAAAAAAGTTGCTGAAAAACTAAAGACATTATGCAAACAGTATGAAATGTAGGGGACAATCTTTGAGCCTTCGCCTGAGGATCCACCCAAGGATGCAAGGGAGATCAAAAGACAAACACAAAAACGGACAAAAACAAATACAAATAACCTCGATTTAATTACGATGGTTCCCTCATGCAGCTAGTGAAGAGTTTTCGTATTTATAACATATTTTCTTAATTTTATGTCCCCATTTTTTTCATCTTCAACCCTCCCCCCACCCGGCCTTAAGTTAAAATCTTTGCCAAGTCATCAGTGTGATGATGGAGAGGCTGCTGGCCTGCGCTTATTTTTCCCCCACTATTAGATTGTTCGCCTTTGATTTCGTCTGACTTTATTCAAGTTTAAAAGGCTGTGCCAGTCTTGAATAAAAGTTACTGTATGTTAGGTTTTCTTATGGGAGCAAGACTTACCCTACTTGTTTATTGCTTATTGTTTGCTGTCCCCTTCCTCATTTTATTTTCAACTTCATTTCAAATTAAATCGAGGTTATTTGTATTTGTTTCTGTCCGTCTTTGTGATTGTCTTTTGATCTCCCTTGCATCCTTAGGTGGATCCTCAGGCACAGGCTCAAAAATTGTCCCCTACATTTTATACTATTTGCATAATGTCTATAGTTTTTCAACATCGAATTGCACGATCTTATGAATCAGAACAAAAGTTTAAAAAAAGAACCAGCAAGAACAGCAACAACAACAACAACAACAACAACAGCAACAACAACAACAACAACAACAACAACAACAACAACAACAACATTTCTGGTAGATGTAAGCAGACGTTTTTTTTTTTTTCATGAGGGCAGTTCGCAGACTTTTTTGTAACTTGATGTGAAGTTTTCATTATCGTACCCTGACTGAAGAAGCTGTGAATCAGCACAAATTCGGTGAAAAATGTATTATAGACTCAAGATTTGAAGAGACTGATTAAACACATTCTTGTAGTCTATCATCTGCGATATTTACAACATCCAATGCTTTACATGGACTTCCTCTCAGTTGTTACATTTTCCTGCCTTCACCTGTTCTGCGACATAACGTCCACATGGTCTCTCTGTACTTGGAACCCATCACATAGTACACAAAGAAATTGAAAGTGGAGTTGACACATGTGAAAACCGCTGAAATCCACAACGTTGTATGATAGAAATTGTGATGGCGACCACCAACTCTCATCTCTGGCAAAAACAGACTGACCACACGGAACACACAGCTGGGAGAAATACAGATGATGAAAAACAAGGAGCTGCCAATCAGCATCTTAGTCAGTGCCACCTCCCGCGCAGAAAGTGATGATGATGTCCCGGTACGCCATGTCATTATCTGACGAAGTTTGACGGCAGTGATTATTGTAGCTGTCAACACTACTACAATCGTACCTCCGGGAAAAACAGCTCCAAACACAATGATGTCCAGAAAGTCGATGAGATCTTTGTGTCTGTTATAAAATGTTCCAGCCACCATCACCTGTATGACTGCACCCGTTTCAGGATCATAAATACACCCAACCCTGTGTCTGAATGCAAGGATGAAATACAGGCTGAGAATCATGATGTATACAGCAACAATGATAAAGCCCATTGTCTTAGTGCGCAGCATGTTCTGGTACTTCAGCGGACTGAATACACAGTAGCATCTTTCACAAGCAATAACCGCTGACAGAAATAGAGAAATAAAAACAGTGCCCATAAACACAATGAAATTGCTGTTGGCCAGGAACTTATTTGTGGGAGGGATAATTTCCTCTGAGCGGAAAATTAAATAGACATTCTCTGCATGGAGAATCATGTTTGCTGTTAAGTACAGACAGTCAGTCAAAGACAGCGAAAAGAGGCACAGATTGACACGATCGTTAAGGCCGTGTTTGTAGAACACCGCCATGTTGATGGCGTTGGCTGGTCCACCAATCAGAAACAAGGTGCCTGTCATAACATCTTTCATTTTTCTTGCAAAGGTTTCCACTTCTGCGCTGACAATATTGTCTGGATTATCCCAGGGTAAAAACTCCATTTCACTAAATCTGATTTCATTGCATGCCTCTTGGAGAGAGGAGTTCTGGGCGTCTGTTTGTACAGTGCGGTTTGTAACTGTGCTTGGGATGATCATGTTCTCTGACAGACTGAAACAAAACTACATCGGATGGAATACCTGCAAAAATACAGTGCCATTACAAATTCTTTCTCAACGTAGTTAGTTTCGTGACGATCGTGGTGTGTATATAATTATTAGGGATGACTCTTTCCTTTCACTATAACAAAGTAGAATACGGTCTTAAATTTCTCTCCTCGGTAATTTTTTTTCCACCTTCTATTCGCGCCTCACTGCACTTCTTTTGGCGCGAGTAGGTTTAAATATTTCTTTCTTTCTTTTTTTTTCTTTTCGCAATATATCATTCAACCAGACGTCACATCGTTAGTTATTTCATTTTCCTTTCATACAAGTGTTAACATATTCTCACAGAAATATATCTAGGTCACACTGACCTCAGTTCATTTGCCCATTCTACAA
>CM065735.1:45403674-45406174 GCA_033310375.1 Conus canariensis
AAGACACACATTCTTATCTTGGTGAAAGAGACGAAAGAAAATCGTTAATTATATGCACTGTTTATATTCTTGGTTTATCATAAAAAAGTCTGTGTGGAAATCCTTTTCAACCAATGTGTAAAACATGATTTCGAAAGGGTCTATGTGAATATCCCCCCCCCCCACACACACACACAATATGTAAAGCATAATTTCGAAAGGGTATATGTGGAAATCCTTTTTCCCCAATGTGTAAAAAACATGATTTCGGAAAAGGAGAATGCTCTATTGTGATATTGTATGGAAAATGTGTAGATTTCGCAATGGGTATTTTTCCCAAAGTTCTGGTGAAATATAAAGTACCTGTTTGTTATGAATATGATTAATAACCGTAATGAATAATAGCCATTTTGTAGTAGGCTAGATAGTCAAGTAGTTATCAGTTCCCCCAGGTAAAGTCATTGTCCTGGTGTGACCGGGAACTGGCTGCCACTGCTAGAGGGTCCAGGCGTAGCTGAGGTCTATCCCTTGTCTACGCCCTGCTGAGGGTGTGGAGAGGTCGACGAGGGAGTCGACAGTAACCCGACGTGCCAGTTGTGCCAGAGCCACCGCTGCTGCCGAGCCAGAACCGCCGCTCTTGAGTTATTCGAACCAGCGACCTGTTGGGCCAGCCGTACCAGAGCCATTGCTTCTGCTGTACCAGGACCGTTGCTTTGTGGTGTTAGAACCAACGTCTTATTTTTGTTTGAGCCACCGCTCTTGCGTTGGAGCTGTCGCTCCTGTTGTGGACAGAGCCGTCGCTTCAGTTCTGTGGAGACTCTGCGAGCTGCTCCTCCTGACTGTGTGAGTCCCAGGAGAGGACTTCTTCTACAGCATTCTTCACGAGAGACTTGCGACGTCTGTGGACTGTCGTGTGGAGCCGGACGTGGCCAAAGAAAATAAATATTATATATCTATATGAATTTTGCGCCTAGAGTTACGCTGTACGTTATCCTGCTCTATTGATATTGTTGTATATTGCTGGTTTTTGTGTATTTGTATTTTAATGGATCGGGCAGCATAAAAAAAAGATTTCGTTGACGTGTTGCCTGGCTGCCCATGTTTCGAATGTGTGGGTGTGTGTGAATTAAAAATCGATACACGCATCCGAATTTCTGTGAGTCAGACAAACAGACACACGCATCAGCGCATCCGTAACACCCTGTCAAGCAAATCATATTGAGATATAGCGACAGCATTTTCTGAAGAATACAATTGTCAGTTTCTGTGTTCATTGAAGTAGAAATTGTCGAGCGATCACTGTCTTGTTCATTTTTGCTGATTTTCCCGTGCCATTTAGCAGTAATCAGGGTTAAGGGTTGGGCTAGATTCTGTGTAATGCCTTACAGCATGTCAGGTGTCAGCAATTTCTTCTTCTTCTTCTTCTTTGTACGCAGGCTGATACTCCTGCAGAGACTTCCTGTATAGACAGGCAAGTGCTAATCTCATCTACCCAACAAAGTCAGTGGAGTTTTGTGTGTATGACCTTTTTCCCGCCATTAAGGCAGCCATACTCCAACTTCGGGGAAGGTGCATGCTATGTGTAACGTGTCATCCACACCAACGGCCAAACTGGCCTTCTCTTCCGAAAGTTGGTGATGGGATTTTACGTGTGTGCAAGATTTTATGTTATGTTTTCTCACACTCAACATTCAACAAATGCAAGCTTGAATAAATAATACTTTAGGGGAAGGATTTGTGTTCATCAGTCGGACAGTGGGTTGGCCTCCAAGTCGAGAGAGTGCAATGAAACTCGGCCTCTTAGCCATCAATCGTTCTTATCTTAACGGTGTCACCCCCCACATTTCTTCACATCCGGGCTCAAACACAGCATGATTACTCCATGTTCAGACGTTCGTTCCATTCACCATCAAGGAACGACTTCTTGAACAAAAAGTATCCTTTTTCTAGCCTCCATTTAATAGGGTAAATGAAAGTTGTCAGAACAAAAATGATAAATAAATAGCCATGAAAGTTTCATCCCCCCCCCCCCCCCCCCCCCCCCTCAGTATTCAATCAGTCCTTTCACACGCAACTCTACATAGTACAATTTCCCTCCAAGCCCCTGACATCTTTTGCATTTTATCTTTTCCTTTCTGTTCTTCTCTCTGATTTGCTTGATCCTTCATGGGTCGGAAGTCAAAGGTTCATTAAAACTTTCATCTATGTAAAGCAACCCTTTTACGATCTCGGCTTACAATAGAGCGAAGATACTGTTTTCTTCGGTTCTGATTTACGTCGGATTCTACTTTTGCGGGCTTATGTCTTATTTTCTTATTAATACACTCGAACACCCAAATACTTACCGCCAGATATATAAACCTCAACTCTAACAGACTTGCGCCTATTTGCTGTGAAATGTCTGTCATTGGCCAACCACTGAGGTTGTCATACAGAAACCACCAAGACTTCGTCTGCTTGACCCCAAGGTAAAAATGCCACAGCCTATCCTATCCTAGTTATAGCCATATCCAGTTGTTTA
>CM065735.1:45411174-45416174 GCA_033310375.1 Conus canariensis
CATCCTAATGGGGGACTTTAACGCCAAGATCGGAAAGGACAACACTGGGTATGAGACCATCATGGGAAGCCATGGACTGGGGGGCAAAAACGAGAATGGTGACCGACTGGCAGACCTATGTGCACTCAACAACTTTGCCATTGGTGGCAGCGTTTTCCCTCGCAAGAACACCCACAAGGCCACCCGGGTTTCAGCAGACCACACAACAGAAAACCAGATTGACCACATCTGCATCAATAAGAAATTCAGAAGATCCATGCAGGATGTGAGGGCAAAGAGAGGAGCAGACGTGGCTTCAAACCACCACCTCGTTGTGGCCAGGCTTCAGTTGAAGTTAATGAGGAATTGGATGATGGCACATGCAGTACGACACAATCACAACACAGCTTTCCTGAGATATACTAACAAAATCCAAGAATATAGAACAACTCTAGGCAACAAGTTTCAAGTACTGCAAGAACAACTGGAAGAGGAAGACGGTACCTAGAGAACAAGTGGAAGGAGATCAAGGAGGCAGTAGCATCAGCATGCCAGGAAGTGCTTGGCCACAATAAGCACCAACACAAGGAATGGATCTCGGCAGACAGCCTATGCAAGATCCAACAGAGGAAAGAGAAGAAAGCGGCAGTCAACAACAGCCGAACAAGAGCAGAGAAGGCCAAAGCACAAGCAGAACACACTGAAGCAAACAAACAAGCAAAGAAGAGCATCAGAACAGACAAGAGGAAATTTGTAGATGATCTAGCGACAGAAGCCAAACAAGCAGCAAAACAGGGAAACATGAAAGGACTGTACGAGACCACCAAGAAGCTGGCAGGAAAGTACATGAGGCCAGAATGACCAAGAAAAGACAGAGAGGGAAGGCAATTCACAGGAGACGAGCAGCTGAAGAACAGATGGGTTGAGCAGGAAGAAGAGCTTTTGAACAGACCATCGCCAGAGAACCCTCCAAACATCGAAGAGGCTGACTCAGACCTGCCCATGGACTGCGGGGCACCAACCAAAGAAGAAATTGGGAAGGCCATAAAACAGTTGAAGAACGGAAAGGCGGCAGAACCTGACAGCATCCCCGCAGAGGCGCTGAAGACAGACATAGAGACCACAGTACAGATGCTTTGGTCTCTCTTCAAGAAGATCTGGAAGAGGAGTAAGTGCCAGCAGACTGGAAGGAGGGATAGCTTATCAAGATTCCCAAGAAAGGCGACCTTAGCAACTGCGCGAACTACAGAGGAATCACACTGCTGTCAGTGCCAGGAAAGGTTTTCAACAGAATCATTTTGAACAGGTTAAAGGATCCCGTTGATGCTTAACTCCGCGACCAGCAGGCTGGCTTTCGCAAGGATCGACCCTGCACAGACCAGATCGCAACGCTTCACATCATTGTTGAGCAATCGAACGAGCGGAACTCATCCCTGTATGTCAACTTTATCGACTACGAGAAAGCCTTTTACAGCATAGACCGAAACACCCTGTGGAAGCTTCTCTGACATTACGGTGTGTCGGCCAAGATCACCACCATCATTAGAAACTCGTACGAGGCTCTGACCTGTAGAGTCATCCATGGAGGGCAGCTCACGAAGGCATTCAAAGTGAGGATTGGTGTCAGACAAGGTTGCCTGCTTTCACCATTTCTATTTCTACTGGCAATAAACTGGATCATGAAGACCTCAACAGCTCAGAGAAGACATGGGATCTGGTAGACACCCTGGACGCTGCTTGACGATTTGGACTTCGCCGACGACCTGGCACTACTTTTGCACACTCAACATCAGATGTAAGAGAAGACAAGCAACGTAGCAGCCACATCAGCACAAGTAGGGTTCAACATCCATAAAGGCAAGAGCAAGATTCTCAAGGCCAACACTGTCAGCACCAACTCGATCATGCTGGACAGCGAGATGCAAGAGGAAGTAGGAACCTTTACCTACCTGGGCAGTGTCATCGGCAAGCGGGGGGGGGGGGGGGCACAGACGCCGACGTCAGAGCAAGGATCGGAAAGGCCAGGGCAGCGTTCGTACAGCTACGGAACATCTGGAGCTCCAAGGAACTGTCAGTCAATACCAAAGTCAGACTCTTCAACACCAACATCCAAGCAATTCTATTGTATGGAGCGGTAACCTGGAGAACTACAGTTGCCACCACACGCACACACACAACAAGAAGTGTTCATCAACAACTGCCTGCGCAAGATTCTCCGCATCCGATGGCCAGACGCCATCAACAACAACGAGCTCTACGAGAGAACAAACCAGCTGCCCGAAGAACAGGAAATCAAGAAACTACGTTGGGACTGGATTGGACATACACTGCGGAAGCCTGCAAGCAACACCACCAGACAAGCCCTAACATGGAACCGTCAAGGAAAACGAAAAAGAGGTCGGCCAAGGAACACCTGGCGCAGGGACCTGGAAGCAGACATCAGGAACATGGGGATGACTTGGAACCAGCCGGAAAAAAGAGCCCAGGACAGAGATGCCTGGAGGTCCTTGGTTGGCGGGCTGTACCCCAGGAGGGGTAATAGGCGATGATGATGATGATGATGATGATGATGATGATGATGATGATGATGATGATGATGATGAAGATGATGATGGTGATGGTGATGAAGATTACGATGATGATGATGATGATGATGATGATGATGATGATGTGATGATGATGATGATGACTAAATCTTACCAAACGGGTAGCATATTGTTGCTGAATGTTGCTTTAATACAATTACACACTTCCCTACGTCCTTTCCACTCCATCTTCAACATGTAGATGTGCACCATTCGCACTGGTCTTATACGTGTTTGTTGCTTGGTTGGTCAATTAGTAGTAAGGGTGAAGACCCAACTGCATAACTGGACCTACCCTACATACAATGCCCTGAAATATACTCACTATAATAATAATAATAATAATAATAATAATAATGAATACTTATATAGCGCCTATTCTCGGCTAGAGACCAAGCTCTAAGCGCTTTACAATCAACACTCGTTTACACAACGGGCTGCCTACCTGGGTAGTGCCGACTGAAGAGCTGCCGGCTGGCGCTTCATTCAGTCGTTTCCCGTGTCATCCAGTCAGTATCGTTCAATATCGATCACTCATTTTCCTTACTTCCTTCATTCTTTCCATTTCTCACGCAGGGTGCATGCTATGTGTAACGTGTCATCCATTCCAACGGCCAAACTGGCCTACTCTTCCGAAAGTTGTATGTATAAACACACCCAGCACCATCCAATATACAACCTGCACACCCAATAATATTAATCAGACCTAGACGACTACTTTCAAAATCCAGACCATTCACTTTGATTACAGATGTTTAGCTATCCCTGCTTCTCAGACGTCAACCAAACGTTGTGCCTCATTTATAAGTCTCAATGATGTCACCCAACCTATGCATGGATGCACCATGGACACACACACACACACACACACACACACACACACACACACACACACACACACACACACACACAGGTGCGAGCGGACTGACATACCTCGTTGCGGTCAACTTTGATATATATGCAGCATGAACTGAAATTGAAAGATAATCCAAACATTGCCGCTGCTAAAATAACATGGTGCCGGAATTAAGAAGACCTTTAAAAAAGATAAAACCACCTATTTACTCTCCACGTCTAGAAAATTCATTTTAAGTTTCAAATTTTACCTTTATTAGAGAGTTGTGGAAAGAAATACGACTGAAAGTCAGGGGCATGTTCCTGTGAAAATATAACAACATCGAATTGCACCTAACACGATCTTATGAATCAGAAAAAAGTACAAAACAACAGCAACAACAATGACAACAACAAGAACAACATTTCTGGTAGATGTTAGCATACGTAATTTTTTCACGAGGGCAGTTCGCAGATATTTTTTGTAACTTGATGTGAAGCTTTCATTATCGTACCCTGACTGAAGAAGCCGTGTATCAGCAAAACTTCGGTGAAAAATGTTTTATAGACTCAAGATTTGAAGAGACTGATTAAACAAATTCTTGTAGTCTATCATCTGCGATATTTGCAACATCCAATGCTTTACATGGACTTCCTCTCAGTTGTTACATTTTCCTGCCTTCACCTGTTCTGCGACATAACGTCCACATGGTCTCTCTGTACTTGGAACCCATCACATAGTACACAAAGAAATTGAAAGTGGAGTTGACATAGGTAGAAACCACTGAAATCCACAACGTTGCAAAATAGAAATTGTGATGGCGACCACCAACTCTCATCTCTGGCAAAAACAGACCGACCACACGGAACACACAGGTGGGAGAAATACAGATGATGAAAAACACAGAGCTGCCAATCAGCATCTTAGTCAGTGCCACCTCCCGTACAGAAAGAGATGACGATGTTGCGGTACGCCATGTCATTATCTGACGAAGTTTGACGGCAGTGATTATTGTAGCTGTCAACACTACTACAATCGTACCTCCGGGAAAAACAGCTCCAAACACAATGATGTCCAGAAAGTCGATGAGATCTTTGTGTCTGTTATAAAATGTTCCAGCCACCATCACCTGTATGACTGCACCCGTTTCAGGATCATAAATACACCCAACCCTGTGTCTGAATGCAACGATGAAATATAGGCTGAGAATCATGATGCATACAGCAACAATGATAAAACCCATTGTCTTAGTGCGCAACATGTTCTGGTATTTCAGTGGACTGAATACACAGTAGCATCTTTCACAAGCAATAACCGCAGACAGAAATAGAGAAATAAAATAATTACCCATAAACACAATGAAATTGTTGTTGGCCAGGAACTTATTTGTGGGAGGGATAATTTCCTCTGAGCGGAAGATTAAATAGACATTCTCTGCATGGACAATCATGTTCGCTGTTAAGAACAGACAGTCAGACAAAGACAGCGAAAAGAGGCACAGATTGACGCGATCTTTAAGGCCGTGTTTGTAGAACACCGCCATGTTGATGGCGTTGGCTGGTCCACCAATCAGAAACAAGATGCCTGTCATAACATCTTTC
>CM065735.1:45428674-45443059 GCA_033310375.1 Conus canariensis
CCCTCTCCTTTGAGAAACAGGTTTCAAATATTTGCAAGATTGCCTATTTAGAACTAAGAAGAATCAGCTCTGTACGTCACCTTCTCTCTACAGATGCTACAAAAACTCTCATTTGTGCATTTGTCTTATCTAGAATAGATTACTGCAACTCACTTTTGGCCGGCCTTCCAAAATACCTGATAGAAAGATTACAGCGAATCCAAAATCATGCAGCCCGAGTCGTCTGTAGAGCAAGAAAACATGCTCACATTTCGCCTCTCCTCCACTCTCTTCACTGGCTATGTCTCAAACCGTATCTCGTACAAAATCTCAACTCTCACTTTCTCTGCTCTCTTTGAAAATGGACCTTCTTATCTCTCAGATCTCCTTAAAATCTACACCCCCTCTCGACAACTACGCTCCTGTGCTGACGACCGCCTTCTGCGAATGACTCGCTTCAGGACTACTACTGGTGAAAGATCTTTCTCTTTTCAAGCTCCAGCGACGTGGAACAGACTGCCAGACTGTCTCAGACATTCAGTTCTATCTCTTCTTTCAAGTCTAAACTTAAAACCCATCTATTTTCTCATAATTAGTCAATGCTGTGGGGAGAGGGGGGGGGGGGTGTACAACCTAACTCATAGCCGTCTGGGCCTTTTCAAATGTAGCATATGTGTATGTTCTCTATTATATGTATTTGTTGTATGATTGAACGTTATAGGATTAATTTTTTCTTTTCAAGCTCACGACGTGAACAGATGCAACTGTCTCAGACATTCAGATTCTATCTTTCTTTAAAGTCTAAACTTAAACCCATCTTTTTTCTCATATAGTCAAGTGTGGGGAGAGGGGGGGGGGGGGTGTACAACCTAACTCATAGCCGTCTGGGCCTTTTCAAATGTAGCGTATGTGTATGTTCTCTATTATATGTATTTGTTGTATGATTGAACGTTATAGGATTAAGTTTTTGTAGTGATATTTGAAGAATAAGTGAATGTCACATTGGTAGGATTAGGATTTGTTAGTTATTGTAGTAATAGTATTTGTAGTTGGGTGTAAGGTGTATTATTGTATATGAGGAAGGGTGAATGTAGTATGACTTTGTAAAGCGCTTAGAGAAATTCGTTTGATTAAGCGCTATATAAGAAATCATTATTATTATTATTAATATTACTTAGACCAACTGTTACTGCAACTGCTACTGCGGCTACAACAAGCTGCTACAACAACAACAACAACAACAAACAACAACAACAACAACAACAACAGCAACTACTACTACTACTATTACTACTACTACTACTACTACTACTACTACTACTACTACTAACAGCAGCAGCAACAACAACAACAACAATAACAACAATCACCATCAACATCGTGGTCATCATCTTCATCACTCTTCGTGATGATCATCTCATCATCATTATATCATCATATCATCATCACATCATACATCATCATCATCATCATCATCATTCATCATCATTATCCTCCTCCTCCTCCTCATTCTCCTCCTCCTCATCATCATCATCATTGTCTTCATCATCATCCTCACCTCATCCTCATCATCATCATCATCATCATCATCATCATATCATCCATCATCATTCATCATCATCAACATCGTCGCCATCATTATCATCATCATCATCATCATCATCATCATCATCATCATCATCATCTCGTCGTCGTCGTCGTCGTCGTCGTCGTCGTCGTTGTCATCATCATCATCATCAATATCATCACCATCATCATCACCATCATCATCATCATTATCATCATCGTCGTCACCATAATGAAGTTAGCAAAGATTCAGAAATAGTAATTTGCTTCTGTAAATCAGAAATCCAATAAAAGGACTGACGCCCATCATATATGACACCAGCTGACTATCGCAAACACGGCTTCCCCAAGGACTCAGAGTACGACTGCAGTGGTTTTACTGTGTAGTATTGCAGAGGTAATCGTGTGGATGAAGACATTTTTTAAACAAAACCTCAGATCTCCATATCTTTAGACATTTTTGTATGTTGTGAAATGTCATTTTTAGGAAACTTAAACTTGCGTTGTATATTTTCTCCTTCCTCTATTCAGTTGCTCTGAATAACGTCTCTATTACGTATGTCTCTTAGACGTGCTTTGAACTTGTCTTTTGTTTAGAAGCACGGAAGGACTGGATCTACAAAATATAAAAGAAGACGCCGTGTATTTGTTTGGTTTTACTGCTTCACAATTTGGAATGGAAATATCAGCGACGTTGTAACTGCTATGGCAATCCAAATTGAACTACAGAATATGCACGTAATATCCAATTTCACTCTGTCAACCAAATTATATTGAGATATAGGGATTGCATTTTCTGAAGAATAACTGTGTCAGTTTCTGTGTTCGTTAAAATAGAAATTGTCGAGCAATCACTGTCTTGTTAATCTTTGCTGTATTATACGTGCCATTTAGAAGTAATCAGGCTTAAGGGTGGGCTAGATTCTGTTTAATGGCTAACGACATGTAAGGTGTCAGCATTTTCTTCTTCTTTCTTCTTCTCTGCTTCTTCTTCTGCTTCTTCTCTCTTCCTCTTCTTCTTCTTCTTCTTCTTCTTCTTTCTTCTTCTTCTTCTGCGTACACAGGCTGATTCTCCTGCGGACACTCCCTGTATAGACAGGTAAGTATTAATCCCATCTATTCAACAAAGGGAGTAGAGTTTGTGTGTATGACCGTTTTTTTCCTCCATTAAGGCAGCCATACTCCAGCTTCGGTGAAGCTGCATGTTATGTGTAACGTGTCATCCATACCAACGGACAAACTGGCCTTCTCTTCCGAAAGTTGGTGTGTGCAAAATGTTATGTTACGTTTTATTTCATACCCAACATTTAACAAATGCAAGCTTGAATAAATAATACTTTAAGGGGACAGATTTGTGTTCATCAGTTTGACAGCTATGGCCTTTAAATCGAGAGAGTGCATTGAAACTCGGCCTCTTAGCCATCAATCGTTCCTAACTTAACGGTGCCACACCCCACATTTCTTCACATCCGGACACAAACACAGCATGATTACTCCATGTTACACGTTCGTTCAGTTCACCCTCAAGGAACGACTTCTTGAGCAATACGCATCCTTTTTTTCTAGCCTCCATTCAATAGGAAATGAAATTTAAAAGAAATAGAATGAAAAATAAATAGCCATGAATGTTTCATTTGTTTCCCCAGTATTCAATCATTCCTTTCATACACAATTCTGCATAGTACGATTTCCCTCTAAGCCACCTACATCTTTTCCATTTTATCTTTTCTTTTCTGTGCTTTTCTCTTTCTTGTTGATCCTTCATGGGTCGGCAATCAAAGGTTCTTTTCCTCTATCTAAAGCAACCTTTTTACGATCTCGTCTTCCAATGGATGGGGGATTTTTTTTTTCTCCGGTTCTGATTTACGTGAAATTCGACATTTATGAATTTATGTTTTATTTTCTTATCAATACACTAGAACACCCCAATACTCACCGGCAGATATATAAACCTCAACTCTAACGGACTTGTATCTACTTGCTGTAAAATGACCACTCACTAGTCCGTTATTGGCCAACCACTGAGGTTGTCATAGGCAAGCCACCAAGACTTCGTCACTTGACCCCAAGGTAAAATTGCCACAGCCTATCCTATCCTAGTTACAGCCATATCCAGTGATTTAGGCTGCTGTGCTCCGTCTGCTGGCCAAAGCAGTCAGATCGCGTATTTACACTGCTTCAGTCTTTGTGACCTGGGCTCAGTTCATGTGAAAACTTAGAGCCCTTGTTTTTCACTGGCGGTCCATACACACACACACACACACACACACACACACACAACAACACAACACACACACACAACCGCGCGCGCGCGCGCGCGCGCGTGGTGTGTGTTATTGTGTGTGTGTGTGTGTGTGTGTGTGTGTGTGTGTGTGTGTGTGTGTGTGTGTGCGCGCGCACACGCGCGTGTGTATGTGTGTCCTCCATATTGTGTCACACATGCACCAAAAGGGTCATGACCAGTGTCAAAGCCAGCCCATTGGTCTCAGCTGATCGTCCGGGTTTTTACTGCAAAATTGTCTTGGAGAGCAAGATGTGCCAAGCACATTCACGTTAGTTTGTTTGTTTGTTGTGATTTTAATTCGTAGCATTATGTAGGTATGCCTAAGCACATACTGTTGGTTAGGCAGAATTATCTACCACTGCAGATATGAATGCTTATCTCCCACTATTTCTTCAATCTAAGACATAAGAGCAAGCTTTGTTTATAATTGAATATTTCATGCAATCATTGCAACACCAATCTGCTCTGTAAGTTGCTGGAATAGTGTTCGGTTACTTATCCTTGGAATTTATTAGTTTATTGTAATTTAGTCCCTTGCGGATTCATTCCAAGAACTTGTCCTCAGCACTTGTGTCTTAAGAGGTTATCTTTTTATATTTGCTACTTTTCACAAGAAAATGTAGCTTGTTTTGCTCTTTCATGACTTCCTTTTGCTTCTTAGGTGGCACCTTTGGTTGTTTATTTGTAAAATCAACAAACATACTACGGTATTGCACACCAGCCTTTTCTGGGATAGCATTCTTCTTAAAACCGAGAAGGCAGAAGAGGCAAGTTACCACTTTCCGCGGTCATTGAGGAGAAACAATCAGGTTTCGAAATACTGGTATCTGACCAGGAGTTATATGTTAGTGAGTTTCCTCCCCATTGGAGATTATCTTCCCCTTGGAGACTATAAGCTTGCTGAAGGCTCATTTTGAGAAGCATTTATTATTCCCCATTCACCCTCTCAATCACATACTGTTGGTTAGGCAGAATTATCTATCACTGCAGATATGAATGCTTATCTTCCCCTATATCTTCAATCTAACACATATGAGCAAGCTTTGTTTATCATTGAATATTTCTTGCAGTCATTGCAACACCAAGCTGCTCTGTAAGTTGCTGGAATGGTTCTCGGTTTGTTATCCTTGGAATTTATTAGTTTATTGTAATTTAGTTCCTTGGATTCATTCCAAGAACTGGACCTCAACACTTCTGTCTTAAGAGCTTATCTTTTTATATATTCTACTTTTAACAATAAAATGTAGCTTGTTTTGCTCTTTCATGATTTTGTTGTTTTTTCTTTTTTTGCTTTTAGTTTTTTTTGTTTGTTTGTTTTTTAAACGCAACAAACAACTATGGTATTGCACATCAGCGTTTTTTCTGGAATAGCATTCTTCTTAAAACCGAAAAGGCAGAGAAGTCAAGTTACCAACTTTCCTGGTCGCTGAGGAGAAACAATCAGGTTTCGAAATACTGGTATCTGACCAGGAGTTATATGTTAGTGAGTTTCCTTCCCATTGGAGATTGTCTTCCCCCCTTGGACACTATAAGCTTGCTGAAGGCTCATTTTGAGAAGCATTTATTATTCCCCATTCACCCTCTCAAGCACATACAGTTGGTTAGGCAGAATTATCTACCACTGCAGATATGAATGCTTATATCCCCCTAATTCTTCAATCTAGGACATAAGAGCAAGCTTTGTTATAATTGTATATTTCTTGCAGTCATTGCAACACCAAGCTGCTCTGTAAGTTGCTGGAATGGTGCTCAGTTACTTATCCTTGGAATTTTAGTGATAAATATATATATATATATATATATATGTGTGTGTGTGTGTGTGTGTGTGTGTGTGTGTGTGTGATGGTGTGGAGGGGTAAGGGGTGTGCAGGTGAAGACAGGCAGATGGTGATAAATGCAGGAACCAAGGGACAGCAGCCAGTCAAGAAGACACAGAGGACGACGTGGAGATTTTCTCCTTTTATTCTCCTTCCATACCAAGCTCAAACCAGGAACACAGCCCCTCTGTCTCTCAGCGCTCAGTGCACTGAGCACTCTCTCGGGACACACTCTAAGGACACGCTCTGTGGAACACTCTAGGCAACACTGTTCCATTCTCACACAGCGCTCTACTTTTATAAAAATGTACCGGGCCGCAGAGCCAGCAACACGGTGCAGAGACGAAACGGGCCTCGCGAGGCCGGAACCAACAGAAATTTGTGTTTTCTATCGCAGCTTCAGTGTTGTCTGGCTCGCTGTCCGTTCAAACTATTAACACATATTTACTATCGATGAAACCTCAGAACCCAAGGAATAAAATGCACTAAGTCACATTTGACAATTTTGTTCCTGTACTAAATTATTGCTGATTAATGTCCCAGAGTGAAGCCACTTTTAACACGTTTGCGTCATATTTTCCTCTATTTCAATAACAAAAATACTGAAGAGCGTGAAATAATTTTACAATGAATGAATAGCTGGCACTTCGCTCCTTTCATACATATAAACTTCATTTTCCGTAGCAGTGTCTAAGTGGAGAATTGTGTTATTAAAAATTACTAGAAAACACAGCTGACTTTTCACCTTGCCGGGCCGTCGGCGCCTACTTTTGAAACAACTTTCAACTGAAAAATACTCTGTTGAAATGGTCTGTTAAATAATAAATCCTACACATTTTCAGTTGTATTCATAACAGAAATGGAGTCATTAGCAAGATTTCCATCGGGAAGTCTGAATTTCGTAGAATGATAATTTGGATCAAAACTCCGACAATGAACGAAGAAGGCGACTTGCTCAAGGGAACCGGCGTCGTCAGTCATTTCGTATAGTCGCAAGCCTGTACGGAAAAGATCCTAAGCATGCGATATACGAAATGAGAGCTCATGGATATTACTTTTAACATGCATCTTCAGATTCTTCGGTTTTTCTCTTACTTTTTGTAAAATCAAGAATTATTTAATGTTCATTCGACAGACAATGGAAAATGGCGCCAAGATTGCTTGTGCAAAATACCAGTCTAGAGAAAATATGGGCTTCTCAGCCCAGTACGGTTGTAATGAATAAAATACATTAATTTTTGTGACCTCAGCGACGTACATACAACTATGTAAGTTCTGAAGTATTCATGATTTTAAAAAAATTACACAATAAAAAATGAGATTCGACCAAGGGAGGTAAGGGGGAAGATAACTCTTGAACAAAACATGTCCATCCACGAAAGGTAACCAAAGAAATATATACACTGTTAGCACCCGGCTACATCCTCCCTACTCTGTTACAACCAGCGTCCTCGCTGGCATAAAAATGACAGAGTCATCAAGTACAACACATAAATCAATGGGGAAAACTGGAGTTTTAGACATCAGGTCTGGAGAGGCATTTCTAGTCCTAAACAAACCCTTACATCAGTGTATCAAAACAAAGCATCAAAACATCTTCTCCCTCTCTCATTCTTTGTATTCATATCATTCCAACTAACAAGGGCTTGCTCTTTAAAACAATGCTTCTGAAAGTCGGCAGATTCGCATTGGCTAGAATGGGCATATTATTTAAACAAAATTCCAAAATATCAAATACAAAAATGACTAGAAAGGATTTGTTTTCTGGACAAAACCGGAATTTTGGGTACCATAAAATGACTTTAATGGATTTGTTATTTAAAACAAAACTCCGAAAGGTCAGGAACTAAAATGACTAGGAAGGATTTGTTTAAAAAAAATCCAAAACATTGGGTAGGCACTGAGTGACAACAATGGACTTGTCATTTGAACAACATTCCAAAATGTTAAGTACGAAAAATGACTTAGAGAGGATTTGTTATTTAAAACAACATTCCAAGAAAGTCGGGTACAAAATATACTATGAAGGATTCGTTAAATTCCAGGGTATTGGGTACCGAAAGACAACAATGGGCTTGTTATTTGAGCAAGATTCCATAGAGTCGGATACAAAATGGCTAGATAGGAATTATCAAAATCCTTACAGTCAAGTCCCCAGGAGGACATGGATTAAGGCAGGTTTTGTCGTTTTGGACAAAGTTTCCCCAAAAGTCACACACCGTAGTTTTCTCTTGGTTATTACTGTCGACTTTGAAAAACAGAGGCGTACATCATTTTACGTCTTTGGAGAACAATCGATATGTACTGTTTGTACTACAAAAAAGACAACATTAAAATGTCACAAGGTATTAGAAAAAAACAGTCCACAACAACTCTTTTCAGGAGGTATTTAACAAGAAATCAGTCCTGGAGTATGTAAACTGTCCCTGAGAACATCTGACTAAGTCAGTTAACCATGCACACGTTCAGTCGTCTAGGCGGGCACTGAGAGTATACGTTTTTGTTGGTTTTTCTGCCGTCGGCGCCTACTTTTGAAACAACTTTCAACTGAAAAATACTCTGTTGAAATGGTCTGTTAAACAATAAATCCTACACAGTTTCAGTTGTATTCATAGCAGAAATGGAGTCATTAGCAAGATTTCCATCGGGAAGTCTAAATTTCGTAGAATGATAATTTGGATCAAAACTCCGACAATGAACGAAGAAGGCGACTTGCTCAAGGGAACCGGCGTCGTCAGTCATTTCGTATAGTCGGAAGCCTGTACGGAAAAGATCCTAAGCATGCGATATACGAAATGAGAACTCATCGACATTACTTTTAACATGCATCTTCAGATTCTTCGGTTTTCCTCTTACTTTTTGTAAAATCAAGAATTATTCAATGTTCATTCGACAGACAATGGAAAATGGCGCCAAGATTGCTCGTGCAAAATACCAGTCTAGAGAAAATATGGGCTTCTCAGCCTAGTACGGTTGTAATGAATAAAATACATTAATCTTTGTGACTTCAGCGACGTAATACAACTATGTAATTTCTGAGGTATTCATGATTAAAAAAAAAAAAAATTACACAATAAAAAATGAGATTCGACCAAGGGAGGTAAGGGGGGAAGATAACTCTTGAACAAAACATTTTCATCCACGAAAGGTAACCAAAGAAATATATACACTGTTAGCACCCGGCTACATCCCCTCCCCCCCCCCCCCCCCCCCCCCCCCGTACTTTGTTACAACCAGCGTCCTCGCTGACATAAAAATGACAAGAGCCATCAAATACAACACATAAATCAATGGGGAAATCTGGAGCTTTAGACATCAGGTCTGGAGAGGCATTTCTAGTCCTAAACAAAACCCGTACATCAGTGTATCAAAACAAAGCATCAAAACATCGTCTCCCTCTCTCATTCTTTGTATTCATATCATTCCAACTAACAAGGGCTTGCTCTTTAAAACAAGGCTTCTGAAAGTCGGCAGATTCGCACTGGCTAGAATGGGCATATTATTTAAACAAATTCTGGACAAAACCCGAATTTTGGGTACCATAAAATGACTTTAATGGATTTGTTAATTGAACAAAACTCCGAAAGGTCAGGTACCAAAATGACTAGGAAGGTTTTGTTAAAAAAAGAATCCAAAGCATTGGGTAGGCACCGACTGACAACAATGGACTTGTTATTTGAACAAAATTCCTAAATGTTAAGTCCAAAATGACTTAGAGAGGATTTGTTATTTAAAACAACATTCCAAGAAAGTCGGGTACAAAATATACTTAGAAGGATTTGTTAAATTCCAGGGTATTGGGTACCAAAAGACAACAATGGGCTTGTTATTTGAGCAAGATTCCATAGAGTCGGATACAAAATGGCTAGAAAGGAAATATCAAAATCCTTACAGTCAAGTCCCCAGGAGGACATGGATTAAGGCAGGTTTTGTCGTTTTGGACAAAGTTTCCCCAAAAGTCACACAACGTAGTTTTCTCTTGGTTATTACTGTCGACTTTGAAAAACAGAGGCGTACATCATTTTACGTCTTTGGAGAACAATCGATATGTACAGTTTGTACTACAAAAAAAGACAACATTAAAATGTCACAAGGTATTAGAAAAAAAAACAGTCAACAACAACTCTTTTCAGGAGGTATTTAACAAGAAATCAGTCCTGGAGTATGGAAACTGTCCCTGAGAACATCTGACTAAGTCAGTTAACCATGCACGCGTTCAGTCGTCTAGTGAGACTATAAATGAGACTATAAACCGAGGTTCCGTGTGTGAACGCACGCATAACATCTTGCACACACGTAAAATCCCATCACCAACTTTCGGAAGAGTAGGCCAGTTTGGCCGTTGGTATGGATGACACGTTACATATAGCATGCACCCTGCGTGAGAAATGGAAAGAATGAAGGAAGTAAGGAAAATGAGTGAACGATATTGACTGGATGACACGGGAAATGACTGAATGAAGCGCCAGCTGGCAGCTCTTCAGTCGGCACTACCCAGGTAGGCAGCCCGTTGTGTAAACGAGTGTTGATTGTAAAGCGCTTAGAGCTTGGTCTCTAGCCGAGAATAGGCGCTATATAAGTATTCATTATTATTATTATTATTATTAGGCGGGCACTGAGAGTATACGTTTTTGTTGGTTTTTCTGCCGTCGGCGCCTACTTTTGAAACAACTTTCAACTGAAAAATACTCTGTTGAAATGGTCTGTTAAATAATAAATCCTACACAGTTTCAGTTGTATTCATAGCAGAAATGGAGTCATTAGCAAGATTTCCATCGGGAAGTCTAAATTTCGTAGAATGATAATTTGGATCAAAACTCCGACAATGAACGAAGAAGGCGACTTGCTCAAGGGAACCGGCGTCGTCAGTCATTTCGTATAGTCGCAAGCCTGTACGGAAAAGATCCTAAGCATGCGATATACGAAATGAGAGCTCATCGACATTACTTTTAAATGCATCTTCAGATTCTTCGGTTTTCCTCTTACTTTTTGTAAAATCAAGAATTATTCAATGTTCATTCGACAGACAATGGAAAATGGCGCCAAGATTGCTCGTGCAAAATACCAGTCTAGAGAAAATATGGGCTTCTCAGCCTAGTACGGTTGTAATGAATAAAATACATTAATTTTTGTGACTTCAGCGACGTACATACAACTATGTAAGTTCTGAGGTATTCATGATTTAAAAAAAAAAATTACACAATAAAAAATGAGATTCGACCAAGGGAGGTAAAGGGGGAAGATAACTCTTGAACAAAACATTTTCATCCACGAAAGGTAACCAAAGAAATATATACACTGTTAGCACCCGGCTACATCCCCTCCCCCCCCCCCCCCCCTACTTTGTTACAACCAGCGTCCTCGCTGACATAAAAATGACAAGAGCCATCAAATACAACACATAAATCAATGGGGAAATCTGGAGCTTTAGACATCAGGTCTGGAGAGGCATTTCTAGTCCTAAACAAAACCCTTACATCAGTGTATCAAAACAAAGCATCAAAACATCGTCTCCCTCTCTCATTCTTTGTATTCATATCATTCCAACTAACAAGGGCTTGCTCTTTAAAACAAGGCTTCTGAAAGTCGGCAGATTCGCATTGGCTAGAATGGGCATATTATTTAAACAAATTCTGGACAAAACCCGAAATTTTGGTACCATAAAATGACTTTAATGGATTTGTTATTTGAACAAAACTCCGAAAGGTCAGGTACCAAAATGACTAGGAAGGATTTGTTAATAAAACAATCCAAAGCATTGGGTAGGCACCGACTGACAACAATGGACTTGTTATTTGAACAAAATTCCTAAATGTTAAGTACCAAAAATGACTTAGAGAGGATTTGTTATTTAAAACAACATTCCAAGAAAGTCGGGTACAAAATATACTTTGAAGGATTCGTTAAATTCCAGGGTATTGGGTACCAAAAGACAACAATGGGCTTGTTATTTGAGCAAGATTCCATAGAGTCGGATACAAAATGGCTAGAAAGGAATTATCAAAATCCTTACAGTCAAGTCCCCAGGAGGACATGGATTAAGGCAGGTTTTGTCGTTTTGGACAAAGTTTCCCCAAAAGTCACACACGTAGTTTTCTCTTGGTTATTACTGTCGACTTTGAAAAACAGAGGCATACATCATTTTACGTCTTTGGAGAACAATCGATATGTACTGTTTGTACTACAAAAAAAGACAACATTAAAATGTCACAAGGTATTAGAAAAAAAAAAAAATCCACAACAACTCTTTTCAGGAGGTATTTAACAAGAAATCAGTCCTGGAGTATGGAAACTGTCCCTGAGAACATCTGACTAAGTCAGTTAACCATGCACGCGTTCAGTCGTCTAGGCGGGCACTGAGAGTATACGTTTTTGTTGGTTTTTCTGCCGTCGGCGCCTACTTTTGAAACAACTTTCAACTGAAAAATACTCTGTTGAAATGGTCTGTTAAATAATAAATCCTACACAGTTTCAGTTGTATTCATAGCAGAAATGGAGTCATTAGCAAGATTTCCATCGGGAAGTCTGAATTTCGTAGAATGATAATTTGGATCAAAACTCCGACAATGAACGAAGAAGGCGACTTGCTCAAGGGAACCGGCGTCGTCAGTCATTTGTATAGTCGCAAGCCTGTACTGAAAAGATCCTAAGCATGCGATATACGAAATGAGAGCTCATCGACATTACTTTTAAATGCATCTTCAGATTCTTCGGTTTTCCTCTTACTTTTTTGTAAAATCAAGAATTATTCAATGTTCATTCGACAGACAATGGAAAATGGCGCCAAGATTGCTCGTGCAAAATACCAGTCTAGAGAAAATATGGGCTTCTCAGCCTAGTTCGGTTGTAATGAATAAAATACATTAATTTTGTGACTTCAGCGACATACATACAACTATGTAATTTCTGAGGTATTCATGATTTAAAAAATTTACACAATAAAAAATGAGATTCGACCAAGGGAGGTAAAGGGGGAAGTTAACTCTTGAACAAAACATTTTCATCCACGAAAGGTAACCAAAGAAATATATACACTGTTAGCACCCGGATATATATAATATTATAAATATATATATATTATATTTATAATATATATATATATAAGTGAGATACTGGATTCTATCAGTCAAAACTCCATATGTATTAATGTTGTATGCATATATTGAAGGTTGACTGCCAGAACCCAGTATCCCGCATTTTTGTCGATTTTCATTTTTTTTTTACACTGCACTAGCTTTTCCAGTGTGATCTTTCACCTAGTTAACTTGTTTTGGTCATGGCATTGATTTGTGATGTTATTGATAAAACCAAAACCCAGTATCTCAAAATGTAGAAGTAGCTTTCCCCCTAAAACCCATTAACTCGACATGCTATGTTCTGCCCAGTTTGTATGAGCAGCACTTTTCACACACAGTGACTGCCAGAACCCTGTATCTTAAACGAAGGGATTCTGGCTGTCATTAATCACCTGTGATTTGGAAGAATAATCTACCACTTGTCTGGAGATAAGTGTATTTTGGTGAGATTTCACCACGAAAAGGAAAGTAACTGAGCCAGGGAAAACACAGAGTATCCAGCTACTGATCTGTCACTGTCAAGATTGTTTATAATTTGGCAGAAAGCGGGCCCATAGCTAAGCTTTAGGGCTCAGGTTTAGGACACCTTCTTTGCAGATACGAACTAGTTCGTAATCTGAAAAAGTTCGTAACACAAAGAATGTGTTTCATGACGACAATGTAGAGAGATGTTGTGCGTAAATGAGTTCGTGACTTTTGTAGTGCTACCCCCCCCCCCCCCCCCCCACACACACACACCACCACCACCACCACCACCACTAACCCTGTTCGTAGCTACGCTAACAGCACAGCTGCTCAGTTTTATCATCATCCAGATTGTTTGTTTGTTTGTTTGTTTGTTTTTCTCCAACCAGTCCCTTACACACCATCCATAGTCTGTATGTTCTCCCACAAATGGACACAGTCTTGCTGATTTTAGTGTTTTTTGCATTTGATACAAAATGTCTGGGTTTGTGAATGTTCTAATGTCAGGTGTACTGGCATTCTCACACTGATAATGTGCTGCTTATGTAAAGAGAACAACATAAATTAAACAAAAGAGTTAATACTTAATTCAAAAAATTAAACTAGACTTACGTAGAAAGGTGACGTTTAATTTGAATTATTTAGAGCCTATCGTAAGGAGGGAGGAGTTACGTGAGTATCAGCGCGCGCCAGCCAAGAATAGTCAGTGTTTAGAGCTGCGAGTAGTCACTAGATACTTTGGGAGGGTGAAGAAACTGTTCACTAGACTTAGCATAGTGGTGACCTTGAACATTCAGAGCCATACATTGGGAGGGCACGTAACTCCTCCCTCCTTACGACAGGCTCTAAATAATTCAAATTAAACGTCACCTTTCTACGTAGGTCTAGTTTAATTTTTCAATTATTTATCGCTCTTTTCAGCCATACGGAGTCACGTGAGATTTTAGAGCATCTAGTGACTACGCAGCATTTCACATAATTGCAAAAACCAATTGCAGTCATCAATACATGTACGTCAATTTAATCTGATTCAGTACAGGTGAATATCACCAAACATAACATGTTGAACACAAACTTGGAACATATTCTAACTGCAGTGCCTACTGGCCTGCATTCACATGCAATCAAATACAGAATATTTGTAAACACATTCCCCGGGAAGTCTGAAATTTGCCAGGTACATACTGTACAGAAGTCA
>CM065735.1:45455659-45528159 GCA_033310375.1 Conus canariensis
CAGCAGATGTTACAACAATGTCAACAGTTACTACTACTACTATTACCACCACCACCAACACTACTACTACTACTACTACCTGCTGCTGCTGTTGTTGATGCTGCTGCTACTACTACTATTACTGCTGTTTCTGCTATTGCTTCTACGACTACTACTACCGCTGCTGCTGCCTCTGTTGTTGTTGCTGCTGCTGCTGCTGCTGCTTCTACTACTACTACAAAAAGGAGTGACACATTTTGAAAGGAACATTTGTCTGTCTCTACTGATGGTCGTAAATATGATTTATTGGACTTTTTCTCCGATTCTTATGATACAGTTTTCCCTTGTAGCGAGCCATTAAGTTAGGGTATCAACTTACAAGATGGCATTATCAGCTTAAGAGTGAACGCAGTGTATGGCGATGCCAACTGAAAAGAGTTAGTAGATACACTGTGGAGCTGAAGACGTGTAAATCTGCTACAGATATCACCACACTAATACTACATTCGACCCAACGTCAGTGAAGGTGGTTGGGGGGATATGTGCATAGACTAATAAATTCCAAGGATAAGTAACTGACCACCGTTCCAGCAACTTACAGAGCAGTTTGGTGTTGCAATGACTGCAAGAAATATTCAATTATAAACAAAGCTTGCTCTTATGTCTTAGATTGAAGAAATAGGGGGAGATAAGCATTCATATCTGCAGTGGTAGTTAATTCTGCCTAACTAGTAGTATATGCTTGAGAGGGTGAATGGGGAATAATAAATGCTTCTCAAAATGAGCCTTCAGCAAGCTTATAGTCTCCAAGGGGGAGACGATCTCCAATAGGGAGGAAACTCACTAACTTATAACTCCTGGTCAGATGCCGGTAATTCGAAACCTGATTGTTTCTCCTCAGTGACCGCGGAAAGTGGTAACTTCACTCCTCTGCCTTTTCGGTTTTAAGAAGAATGCTATCCCAGAAAAAAAGGCTGGTGTGCAATACCATAGTATGTTTGTTGAGTTCGCAAAAAACCAACCAAAGGTGCCACCTAAGAAGCAAAAGAAAATCATGAAAGAGCAAAACAAGCTACATTTTCTTGTGAAAAGTAGAAAATATACAAAGATAACCTCCTAAGACACAAGTGCTGAGGGCCAGTTCTTGGAATGAATCCACAAGGGACTAAATTATAATTGACTAATAAATTCCAAGGATAAGAAACCGAACACCGTTCCAGCAACTTACAGAGCAGCTTGGTGTTGCAATGACTGCAAGAAATATTCAGTTATAAACAAAGCTTGCTCTTATGTCTTAGATTGAAGAAATAGGGGGAGATAAGCATTCATATCTGCAGTGGTAGTTAATTCTGCCTAACTAGCAGTATGTGGAGTCGGTGAGTAACACTCGTGGCGTGCGGTCACGGATTTGTTCGCTCTTCGCCGTGCCGATTCGAGCTAAGCCTACGCGAGTTTTCAGCTTAGTGCTTTTCTTCTTCGCTTTTCAGTCTCAGTGTTTTTCCTTCTTTTTTTTTATCTCTCTCTTCGTGACCGTTTAACGCGGATAAGAGCAAAATGTCTTCCGTCCAACCCGTTTTTTCTAAAAAAATCGGGACATTCCGGACTCGACGGAAAACTGCGTAACAGGACTGGAGCTGTGTCTGGCTGCGGAGCGTACGGCAGGCAGTGGCAGCATCGTTGGTGCCCAGGACATCAGAGGCCTTTGGAGGATCTACCCAGCGACCAGACAGGCAAGGAACGATCTTCTGATCAATGGTATGACTGTCCGGAATACTCTGATCCAATTAGCCAACACCAATCCGTTTATTCTAAGAGAGGATTCCGGGGAAGAAAAACCTGCTACGAAGGTGTGGGTTGCAGACATCCCTATGTCGGTAGCCAACAGTGAAATAGAACACTCCTTAACTAAAATTGGATGTGAACACCGATCTGATATAATAATGGAACGATACAGGGATGCAGACAATAAACTTACTCGTTTCGAAACGGGGAGAAGATTTGTCTTCATAACCCTCCCCACTAACCCTCTCGAAAAAACATTAAAAGTAGGTCCATTCACTGCCAAAATTATCCACAAAGAACAGAAAAATGTTATGAAATCCGTTGTTTGCTCAAACTGTCTACAGCCTAACCACCATGTGTCTGTGTGTGTGAATGAGGTTGTGTGTCGTGAGTGCAAGGAACCAGGGCATAAGAGAGGAGATGTCCGCTGTAAAGGCCGGCCAGATAGTCAGGTCAGCGACAAGGAGAGTTTACCTCCCACTGGTTCTCCTCAGACTCCTCAACCAGGCCACTCCGGAAGCAAGATTTCCGACCCATCCTCCACCTCTCTCCTGCCTCCAAATCAGTTGGTAAGGAAGATACACGCGGCGGGAAAGGTAAGCCCGTTGCCAGCGACAAAAAAGTCAACGAGAAGATACACGCGGCGGGAAAGGTAAGCCCGTTGCCAGCGACAAAAAAGTCAACGAGAAAAGTCTGATCGAGGGCGGGCGGTTTCTAAACGCCAAACAGCCCTGCATTCTAGTATGGGCCCCCACTCAGACAATATAAGGAACCGCTCAGAAACTCCAAAGCGCCAGCGATGTCGTGAGCAGGACAGCCCTTCAGCACCAAGAGAAAAACAGGCTAAATGTGATGCAGACACTGAAGAGGAAAGATCAGATGTTATCGACTGCGAAAAATAACCTTGATGACGTGTCGGCGTTTAGGCTTACTGTGTATTTTGGTCTTTTGTATGTCCATTTGTCTGCCTGCCTGTTTGCTGCCTGTCTGTCTACCACCCCCCCTCCACGCCCCAACAATCCTCCATCCTCCCACTCTTCTCCTCTCATCCATGTCGAGTATTACATTCTCTCTCTCTCTCTCTCTCTCTCTCTCTCTCTCTCTCTCTCTCTCTCTCTCTCTCTCTCTCTCTCTTGCCTGCTTCTCTTATTCTTCAACTGCCTCCTTTTTCTCCTCTGCGTCTGTCCTTTCTGCACTCCCTCGTGTTATCCCCCCCCCTCCTCCCCCATTTTTCTTTTTTTTTTCTCAGATAGAAATGCCTTTGTTGACTTTCGTGGGAGATCAGTGCTTCGTTTTAGTCATACATTTATCTTTCTCGGTAGATAATGGAAAAGTTTAGAATTTGTTCTTTGAACTGCCGGGGACTAAAAAATAAAATGAAGCATAATAGTTTGTTCAAATACTTTAAAAATCAAAAGTTTGATTTCATATGTTTGAAAGAAACTCATTTTGTAGAAAAAGGAAAAATCGCAATGGGAAAAAGAATGGGGTGGAAGGGTTTGTGCAAAAGAGGGTACGTCCCGAAGAAAGGGCAAAGTTATACTGGTCTCCAAATATGTTAATGATGACATTGAACTTGTTCTAACAGAGGATCGCACTGTTGCAATTAATATTAAATTTGAGCAAATCCTGATCACCATTGTAAATGTGTATGCGCCTAACAATTCTATGGACAAAAGGCGTTTCTTCCACAACCTGTATGTGAAACTGCAAGATTTGGAAGCTGAAAATATCATTTTATGTGGTGATTCAACTGTGTCGTAAACAACAAGCATGATGTTATATCCGGAAATCCTTTCAATGAGGCAGAAGTTGAAGCTTTCAAGACCTGTGTACGTGAGCTCTCTTTGACAGTTGTATGGAGGGTCTTCCATGAGAATGATCAAGATTATACCTGGAACCGCTTTCATCCTTTTATCACTCGTCGTTCAGATTATTGCTTTGCTTCAGAAGATATTATTTCCTTTATTGCGTCATGCGAACATTATACAGTCTCTAATTCGGATCATAAAGCTGTAGTCACAGAATTAGAAAACAGCAAGTTCATAAGAGGTCCAGGGTATTGGAGATTTAATAATAGCTACCTCAGACATGAAAGTTTTGTAAAAAAAAAAATGTGAATGCGTTAATAGATCATTGTGTAAACAATAAGGAACTTATAAATTCTGTTGATAAATGGGAACTTACGAAATCCGAAATACGTAATCACTGTGTTGATTTTGGCAAACGATTAGCTTGTTGTCGAAGAAACGAACAGTTAGACCTGAGAAAACAACTTCATGACATCGAATTTCGCATAACAACAGACCCTGGACATGCACGCTTACAGAATGATTTATTAAGTACTAAACATAAACTACAACTACTAGACATGCAAAAAACGAGAGGAGCCCAAATTAGATCAAGAGTGAAATGGATTGAAGAAGGAGAAAAAAAAAACCACCAAATATTTTTGTAACCTTGAAAAAGGAAAAGAAAAAATGTGATTACTCGTCTTGTATCAGATTCTGGGTTTACTACCACTGACCAGACCAAAATAATGAAAGAAGGGGTCACCTTCTATAGAATTCTTTACAATCAAAAGACTGACGTTGCAAATGTGACTAAGCTACGCACGACTTTATTGCAAACCTGGTGAAGTGGGGGAAAACAGACGATCCTGCATGCCGCCTCTGCCATGGAAAACAAACAGTGGAGCATGTCCTAAGCTAAATGTAAAGTAGCCTGGCTCAAGGAAGGTACACATGGAGGCACAACCAAGTGCTCAAAGAGATTGCACAAGTAGTCTGGGCTAGTACCAACACCGCAAAAAGGAAAATCAGGACTCCAAAAGCACCCGCAACATTCTTCACGGCAGGAGGCGGCAAATCATGGCCAAGAACAACAGTGCCACTCAGAACATGCAGGCAGAGTCTGCTGGACGGGGCAGATGACTGGGAGTGCACTGCAGACCTCCCAGAATGGAAGAGTCACCCACAGATCATCAGCAAGAGTGGCATGAGACCAGACATAGTAGTCCACTCTCAGTCAACCAAGCAGCTGATCATGATCGAGCTCACGGTGCCATATGAGAACAGAATGGAGGCAGCTCAAATCTACAAGACTGAAAAGTATGCTGATCTGGCAAACAGCCTGAGGAGAGAAGACTATCAGGTCAAAGTCCTCACTGCAGAAATTGGAGCTAGGGGATTTGTAGGAACATCTGCATACAGCCTCATGAAACAGCTCTCAGTTGCAGGGAGGGAAAAAACCAGAGCCCTGAAAGCAATGGCAGTAGCGGCAGAGAGGTGTTCAAGCTGGATCTGGTCAAGGAGGAACAAAAGCGAACTTCATAAGGCTTAAATTTCCTACAAATATCAGGTGTCCCTGTGGCTCAGTGGTTAGAGTGCGAGTCATTAAGTGGAAAATAAGCATGTCCAGAGGGTCATGGGTTCGAATCCCAGCCATGGCTCATCCCAAGATGGGAAAAAAGGGGCAGCAGAGGGACATCTGGAGTCATGAACCGGGTGTGGCCCAACCCCCCTAGAGTGTCAGGAGATAAGGGCCGAAACACTTGCTTGAAGGGGGCTTCTCTTCTGAGGACTCTCTGCTGCCACACTCTCCACGAGTTTCTTTCTACTGGAGAAGATATTCCTCGCCTTAGTGACACTGACTCCAACTCATGTGAAGGTCTTGTCACTGTCAATGAAACATCGTGCGCTTTACAAAGCATGAAAAAATGGATCAGCGCCAGGTATGGACGGAATTACTGTTGAATTCATGAATTTTTTCGGGCCTAAATTAAAAGATATTGTAACCGCCTCTGTCAATGAATCCCTTCAGAAAGATGAGCTGTCTTATACTCAATGCCAAGGTGTGATAACACTAATTCGTAAAGGCAAAGAACTGGACAAAGAACATCAAACAAACTGGAGACCTATTACCTTAACAAACACTGACTATGAAATTCTAGCTAAAGTTATGGCACAGAGACTAAGTGGTGTTATACAACATCTGGTCAGCGAAGACCAGGTTGGTTACATTAAGGGTCGAAATATATCTACAGTCATTCGTACAATTGACGATGCAATCAATTACGTAAACAAAACAGGTAAATCAGGTTTTATATTTAGCGCTTGATTATTCAAAAGCATTCGATTCCATAACAAAAACGTACTTACTGAAAGCATTCGATGTTCTTGGATTTGGTCCCGATTTTAAGAACTGGATTCGAATTATGTTAAAAAAAGGCTGTGAATCACATAAATCATGGGGGCTGGATATCGGAGAGTTTTGATGTTAATTGTGGTATTGGACAAGGATGTCCGTTTTTCCCTTTAGCCTTCGTTTTGGCTGTAGAACTGCTAGCTATTAAGATTAGAAATAGTGACATTGAAGGAATACAGATACGAAATGAAACAAACGCATGCATCAACATTTAACAGATGGCTGACGACACAACCCTTTTTAAAAAAAAAAACACCAGAATGATATAACAACAGCAACAAATATTCTCAGACAATTTGCATGTTTCCCTGGCTTGAAACTAAACATACGCAAAACTAAAGTCTTGGCAATAGGTGATGTTGATGAAAGAGTTCTTAACATACCCTTTGAAATAGTGGACAAAAAAAAAATCGTAGGAATATCATTTACAAAAGACAAAATGGCCAAAGAAATAGAAGACACTTGGAAAAATAGGCTGAAAACTCTAACAGCTATGATAAAAGAATGGAGTAAGAGAGACCTTAGCATACATGGTAAAATAGTGATCATAAAGACATTTTTTACCAGCCAATTTATTTATGTTATGCAGTCGGTTGGACTGCCAATGGAAATACTGATTAAAGTTGATGCAATTGTATATACATTTCTTTGGCAAAGGAAACACAGTAACAGGGAAGCCTTTGAAAAGATTAAAAGAAAGGTTATGAAAGCAGATTATAAAGAAGGAGGGTTAAGAATGGTTGACATGACTGAATTGCAAAATACCTTTAACCTACAGTGGATTGGACGATTATACAACAAAAGAACTGAGATATGGTGCCTCATTCCTTTTTGGCACTTGAAAAGAATAGCCTCAGCTGAGGAAATATTTGAAATAAGCTGTTCTCCTAAAGATATACCAGGGATCTCTACAATCGAAAATAATTTTTGGAAAGAAGTTCTATTAACTTACCTAGATAACAAAACTAAAGTAGAAAGCGATAGTGTGCTTGCAAAATATATTGGTACACAATGTTTCTTTTATAATAAGTTAATCAAATATAAAAGTAAGGTCCTCAATTTTGAAAAATGGGGAGAGAAAGGCCTCATCATAATAAACAATATTATTAATACGCAGGAAAGGCATTTTCTAACTTTAGTGGAAGTACAAGACTTACTTAACCAAGACAGGGCAATAACCATGTTTCAATACAATGCTCTACTTAATGCCATACCACAAACCTGGATTGACTTGATAAAAGATAGGAATAGACGATTTGAAATGGAGAATCATGGTACCTCTGATGCAAATCATTTCTATGCTAAAACAAAACAAATTAAAGCATATCTGTTGGACAAGAGTAACAACAAGCCGTTAACTCCACACACCATAGATTTTTGGAGCTGAAAACTGAACATTGAATTGAGTGAAAAGATGTGGCTTACGCCAAGACTGGCAACAAAAGAAGTACGCTTACGTGAGCTGCAATGGAAATTGTTACATAATATCTATCCCACAAATATCATGCTACAAAAAACATGGGCGTGTGCCAATCTATTTCATGTGATTATTGTCCGGACACTGTGGATACCATTGAGCACTTTTTTTTATGAATGTCCATCAGTGAGACAATTTTGGTTAGAAATTGAAAACATTATTTTCTCAAAGGTATGCATGAAATTGCATTTGCCTGTAACAGACGTGCTGTTCGGGCCATATGAAAAGAAATCTTTACATAATTATGCGTGCATCAATAACATTTTGCTAGTGGGTAAAATGTGCATAAGCAAGATTAAAAAAAGACAAAGTCATCGATACCATATGAAGTGGTTTTTTAGCAGGAGGCACAGTTAAGGAAGTTAATATAACACGCACGCAGGCACGCACGCATGCACGCTCGCGCGCACGCACACACGCACGCGCACACACGCACACACACGCGCTCACAAAGACACACAAATGCGCGCGCGCGCGCACTCACACACACACACACACACACACACACACACACACACACCACACACACACATGCACACACACACACACACACGCACACACACACACACACACACACACACACACACACACACACACACACACACACAAGCATAAATATCGCGCTGCTCCAGCTATCCTTTTCACACAAACAATAGCAGACACTGTAAAAAGCAGGCACCCACACACTATTTTGTGCTCAGCCGCAATTGTGCATGTTCTGTCTTTTTAGTCAACGAATAATTCATGTTCATGAGCGCTTTGTAATGTTTCTAACGGCTTTGTAGAAAATGTTAACTTTATCTTTTACAAATATTGTTATCACACTCGCACGCACGCACGCACGCGCAGGCACACACAAACAGTGGATGTGGGATATGAGGGAAGGGAGGGAGGGGAGGTGCAAGTGTGTGTTTGATTCAATTAAAAGTTTACTATGCAGCAAACATAGCAGAATGAAAGTGTCAATGCACTACACATCAGTGCATGAATAAACCCAGACGCTTTGTATCAAACGCCAAAACATTAAGATTCTGAATGGAATGTCCATCACACACACACACACACACACACACACACACACACGATGCATGGTGAGTATGAGTCAATATATCAGAGGGGTAAAAGAAAATGAATGACAGCAGGAAAGAATAGGAGGATAGAAATTCTCTCTCTCTCTTCTCTCTCTCTCTCTCTCTCTCTCTCTCTCTCTCTCTCTCTCTCTCTCTCTCTCATTGATGCTGATTGTCTCGCTGCAAGGATCTCCTCGTGTCTCCCTTGTGTCTCTCTTTTTCACTATAAGGATAGCCTTCGGGGGGAATAGGTCAGTTTGCGAGACGAGCTGTACGCTTTCTTTACTCTCTCTCTCTCTCTCTCTCTCTCTCTCTCTCTCTCTCTCTCTCTCTCTCTCTCTCTTCTTTATTTTCTGTTCCTCCCTTCTCTCCTTTGCGCACTTCTGGTATCATCTTTGCATACTTATTTTCGTCGTTCGTTTCAAGGATGGTTCCCGGAAGATGTCTCTCTTATATATATATATATATATATATATATATATATATATATATATATATATATATATATATATATAATTCTGTAGCTAGCTAGCTAGTTAGTTCAATAGTTAATTTGCTAGTGTGGTGGTTAGCTAGTGTGGTACTTAGTTAATTAGTTTGTTTGCTAGTTAGTCAATTAGTTTGTTAGTTTATTCGTTCGTTCGTTCGTTAGGTAGGTAGGTAGGTAGTTGGTTGGTTGGTTGGTTGATTGGTTGGTTGGTTGGTTGGTTAGTTCGTTGGGTAGTTAGTTAGGTAGGTAGGTAGGTAGTTAGTTAGTTAGTTAGTTAGTTAGTTAGTTAGTTAGTTAGTTAGTTAGTTAGTTAGTTAGTTAGTTAGTTAGTTAGTTAGCAAGATCGTTAGTTTGTTTATATAAATTTGAGGAATGGCTGCATTGCTGAGCACTGGATGCAAGAGTGCGCGCGCATGGATTTTCTGAACTAAAATGAAGCTGTGAAATCACTGCGCTAGGATATGAACTGAAATGACATATATTACAATGAACTGAACTGACATATATTACAATGAACTGAACTGACACATATTACAATGAACTGAACTGACCTATATTAATAATAATAATAATAATGATTTCTTATATAGTGTTTAATCAAACGAATTTCTCTAAGCACTTTACAAAGTCATACTACATTCACCCTTCTCATATACAATAATACACCTTACACCCAACTACAAATACTATTACTACAATAACTAACAAATCCTAATCCTACCAATTTGACATTCACTTATTCTTCAAATATCACTACAAAAACTTAATCCTATAACGTTCAATCATACAACAAATACATATAATAGAGAACATACACATACGCTACATTTGAAAAGGCCCAGACGGCTATGAGTTATGTTGTACCCCCCCCCCCCCCCTCTCCCCACAGCATTGACTAATTATGAGAAAATAAATGGGTTTTAAGTTTAGACTTGAAAGAAGAGATAGAATCTGAATGTCTGAGACAGTCTGGCAGTCTGTTCCACGTCGCTGGAGCTTGAAAAGAGAAAGATCTTTCACCAGTAGTAGTCCTGAAGCGAGTCATTCGCAGAAGGCGGTCGTCAGCACAGGAGCGTAGTTGTCGAGAGGGGGGGTAGATTTTAAGGAGATCTGAGAGATAAGAAGGTCCATTTTCAAAGAGAGCAGAGAAAGTGAGAGTTGAGATTTTGTACGAGATACGGTTTGAGACAGATAGCCAGTGAAGAGAGTGGAAGAGAGGCGAAATGTGAGCATGTTTTCTTGCTCTACAGACGACTCGGGCTGCCTGATTTTGGATTCGCTGTAATCTTTCTATCAGGTATTTTGGAAGGCCGGCCAAAAGTGAGTTGCAGTAATCTATTCTAGATAAGACAAATGCACAAACGAGAGTTTTTGTAGCATCTGTAGAGAGAAGGTGACGTACAGAGCTGATTCTTCTTAGTTCTAAATAGGCAATCTTGCAATTATTTGAAACCTATTTCTCAAAGGAGAGGGATTGGTCAAGTATGACCCCTAGACTGCGGACAGAGGTGGAGACAGAGACAGCACAGTCATTGATAGTGACAGTTGAAGGCAGAGAAGGATGGTTAGGCTGTTTTGTCACGAACATGAGTTCCGTCTTGTCGTCGTTTAGTTGTAGTTTGTTGGTTGTCATCCAGTCCTTCAGGTCTGCAATGCAGCCCTGCATCCGAGAAATCAGTGAGTCAGTTTCAGCAATGGGAGCCGACTGATGAAGCTGAGTATCGTCAGCAAAGCTCTCATGCGACATGGCGTGACCACTGATGACGTCAGACACAGGACTAGCATACAGCACAAAAAGGACTGGCCCAAGTACAGAACCCTGAGGCACACCGTACCTAATGAACTGAACTGACCTATATTACAATGAACTGAACTGACCTATATTACAATGAACCGAACTGACCTATATTACAATGAACTGAACTGACCTATATTACAATGAACTGAACTGACATACATTACAATGAACTGAACTGACATATATTACAATGAACTGAACTGACCTATATTACAATGAACTGAACTGACATACATTACAATGAACTGAACTGACATATATTACAATGAACTGAACTGACACATATTACAATGAACTGAACTGACATATATTACAATGAACTGAACTGACACATATTACAATGAACTGAACTGACATTTATCACAATGAACTGAACTGACATATATTACAATGAACTGAACTGACACATAATTATTACAATGAACTGAACTGACATTTATTACAATGAACTGAACTGACATATATTACAATGAACTGAACTGACACATATTACAATGAACTGAACTGACATTTATTACAATGAACTGAACTGACATATATTACAATGAACTGAACTGACATATATTACAATGACAAAGCGCTGTAAAACAAATTCCATGAAACCTCGAAAAGTTAGTAAATGTTCCACATGGCATACAATGACACTAACCAGAGAAACGAAAACCTATTTGGTCTTGTGATCAAGCTTGCGTATATATTTAGGTCGCACAGCTGATTGATTCTTTTTGTCAACCATCACCTGAAATAGAAAGCTTTTTTGCGTGCCTCGTAAGCTTCGATTGGTGAAAAGATCGTTTTCCTTGCGTTACACATTCTTAACTAATTACTCCCTTGTAAATAAACTAAACAAACCAAATGCAGCAACAAAACTAACAATCAAAAAACAAACAAACAACAGAATAGAAAACATATGAAAAGCAGGAAAGCTAAAAAGAAGTGAGTATATGTATACAGATATACATACGTTCATATATGTGATTGTGTGTGTGTGTGTGTGTGTGTGCGTGTGTGTGTGTGTGTGTGTGTGTGTGTGTGTGTGTGTGTGTGTGTGTGTGTGTGTGTGTGTGTGTGTGCACGTGCGCGCACAACAACTTTGTTTAATCGAACATCATTTCAAGTAAAAAAAATATACTTCTCTTAGAAAAAATAAGAAGAAGAAACCCTCTAATAAAAAGAAAACAGGGAGAGAGAGAGAGAGAGAGAGAGAGAGAGAGAGAGAGAGAGAGTGTGTGTGTGTGTGTGTGTGTGTATGTGCGTATGAGAGAGAGAGAGAGAGAGAGAGGTGTGTGTGTGTGTGTGTGTGTGTGTGTGTGTGTGTGTGTGTGTGTGTGTGTGTGTGTGTGTGTGTGTGCCCGTACGCACATGAATGATTGAATGTGTGCGTATGTGTGAATGCGTGCGCTTCCTCGATGTGTGTGTGTGTGTGTGTGTGTGTGTGTGTGTGTGTGTGTGTGTGTGTGTGTGTGTGTGTGTGCGTGCGTGCCTGCGTGCCTGCGTGCGTGCGTGCGTGCGTGCGTGTGTGTGTGTGTGTGTGTGTGTGTGTGTGTGTGTGTGGGGTGTTCTATGGCAACTTCAGGATTGAAGGTCTCAAAATATGTATGAAAAATCGAATTTTACCCTGCGAAGGAAATCATGATAAGATATATGGATTGCATTTTCTCAGGAATTCCATTGTCAGTTTTGGTGTTTATTGGCATAGAAACTGTCGAGTAAACACTTCCTTGTTCAGTGTTGCTGGTTTTACCGTGGATTTAGAAGCAGTCAAGAGTTAGGGGAAAGGCTAGGTTCTGTTTAATGCATAACGACAAATCAGATGCCAGGAATTTTTGTCTCTCGTCCGACATTACACACACATCAGCTCGAATTCCTATTTTAAGAGGAAGGAATTGTGTTTATGAGTTTCACGGCTATTGCATCCAAGTTGAGTCAATGCATTGAAAACGCGGCTTCTTAGCCATTTATCGTTCTTATCTGAGTCACACACAGCATTTTTTCACATCCAGGCACAGACTCAGCATGCTCACTCCGTGTTCCCACGTTCGTTCCATTCACCTTGAAGGAACAATACCTTTTCTTTTTTTTTAGCCTCCATGTAATAAAGGTACACAAACATTAAAAGAAAAAAAAAAAACAGATATGAATATTTTTCCAGTATTGAGTCATTCCTTTCACACACAAATTTGATATAGTACGATTTCCCTCTAAGCCCCTATAATCTTTGCCATTGACTTGCCAAGAGTGCCACAAAGGAAATGTGTCAATCCGTCACACCGAGCAGTCACAGGCCTTTGTCATTTGTCCAGCAGGTCGGTAGGAGTCAGCCAGACCTCCTTCATTAGAGACTGGTGGCTCTGACAGTCCTGTGGGACAAGTTCCGTTGCCATGTCTGCATCATCAGAGAGAAGGAGCGGGGCTGGGGCACGGTGGACACCTTTGTTCCTGTTGTGGTTCAGTCAGTTATGCCCAGTCCTCAGAGGAAAGATGATGAACTGCTTTCCTCATGATGGCTGGGGGTAACTCTCATGTTACTGGACTGGAACTCGGTGCTGGCTGTTACTGCTTTATAAATCACACTGGTTTCTTCCTGGTCTTGTTCAACACACAGAGTTACCAGCATATCTAAGTGGGTGGGTGATGTTGCTGATTGCCCAGCCGACCGCAAAGGGCCATATCAGGGCGATCACCATGTTGAAGTCAACTCACAAATCATACTAAACAAGCAAACATGTACAGAAACAAACGAACAGTAACTCCTTCACGCAACCCTTTTTAAATACACCTTCTGAAAACACACCAGCTACTCTGTTAAGAAACAGCTTTCTTCTATAACATCTTAGATCAGCTGGAACATGTAAATCTCCCTCAGAAACCCAAAGATCACATCAGGTGGGACATCTCTGAACACAGTTCTCATGGAGTCTGCTGTAAAATGTTTATGTCTCACATCTGCGTCTTTATTTCTATGAATGCTTCAGTGTAAAGAAACCATTGTGACACCGGCTTGCACCATGCGTCTGACGGGTCTGCAGTGCTGGCTCTCAGCTGTTGAACGCACACCTAGACACTTACATTACAAGAACCAGTTCATGTACGTCATTGAAACTGACAAACTGGGACACGCCCTGCCCTTGAGCAAAATGTGACACAGACTGTCACACACTGTGCCTCATAAGGGAGCATGAGCATACGTGTTGATGCAGGCAAACCAAAGGGTAATGTGTTTACTCCACCAGTTCAGTGTATTATGCAGGAGCTGAAAGGTCATGTTTTCTCTGTGGTCCCTGACGTTATTTTCCCTTCTTAGGCAATGTTTGACGTGTGTGTGTGTGTGTGTGTGTGTGTGTGTGTGTGTGTGTGTGTGTGTGTGTGTGTGTGTGTGTGTGTTGGGGGAGGGGGGGTGCGTGCGTGCATGCGTGTATGTGTGTGTGTGTGTGCGTGCGCGCGCGCGCGCGCGCGTGTGTGTGTTTGTGTGTGTTTGTGTGTGTGTGTGTGTGTGTGTGTGTGTGTGTGTGTGTGTGTGTGTGTGTGTGTGTGTTCGGTCTCTTTGTCTTTTTGTCTCTATCTCTGTCTCTGTCTGTCTGTGTGTCTGTCTCTCTGTATTTTTTTTTTTAAGAGAGAGTTTATATATCGCCTAACCCCGGCCAGAGACCAAGCTCTAAGCGCTTTACAATCTGCATTCTCGTTTAAACAATGGGCTGCCTACCAGGGTAGAGCCGACTGAAGAGCTTCCTGTTGGCGCTTTATTCAGTCGTTTCCCGTGTCATTCAGTCAATATCGTTCATTCAGTTTAACAACTCTTTCATTTCTTCGATTAATTTCGCAGAGTGCATGCTATGTGTAACGTGTCATCCATACCAACGGCCAAACTGGCCTTCTCTTCCGAAAGTTGGAGATGGGATTTTACGTCTGTGCAAGATGTTATGTGTGCGTTTACACACGTAACCTCGGTTTATAGTCTCATTCGAAGGACTGTGTGTGCATGTGTGTGCGTGCTTGAGTGCGTGTGCATGTGCGTGCGTGCGTGCGTGTGTTTGTGTATGTGTGTGTGTGTGTGTGTGTGTGTGTGTGTGTGTGTGTGTGTGTGTGTGTGTGTGTGTGTGTTCATGACAGACAACTTACCCCAGGCAAAACCCTTTTTCTGTCTCTGTGGCTTCCAACGAACAAGAACTCAAAGAACCCAAGTGTTCTGTCAGTGACAGGGAACCTAACATACTGGTCATTGCTATTGTCAATAGTTAGGACTTATTTTAGCAAGTGATGTCTCTGTGAGCAGTTTAAGTTCTTTTATGATGATGATGATTATGATGATGTTGATGATGATAATGATGATGATGATGCTGTTGTTGTTGTTGTTGTTATCATTAGATCATCATCATCATCATCATCATCATCATCATCATCATCATCATCATCATCAACATTATCATCATCATCATCATCATTATCATTATTATCATTATCATCATCATTATCATTATTGTTATGCTGCTGCTGCTGCTGCTGCTGCTGCTGCTGCTGCTGCTGCTGCTGATGATGATGATGATGATGCTGATGATGATGATTATCATCATCATTATCATTATTATTATTATTATTATTATTATTATTAAGACGAAGAAATGGTTCATGAAGAAAGTTCAGAGTATATTTCCACGCGTTAAGTCACCAGTGAGCTCCAAAAACACATTCAAACGTACGGTCATACACAACCGTCAGTAGATGTGTAAAGCCACAAATGATTTAACATTTTTGAATGTTTCTAACTTTCTGGGTCCCGAGCTCAGCTACACCAAACACCTGAATGTGTATGGGGTAAAACAATCATAGGGTTATTTCTCTTACTAGCACGTGATAACTGTGGAAAATTCAAGAAAAAAAAGCTCCCAGCACACTGTCTTTTTCACTCGAATGAAGAATGTAAGTATTCTAGAAGAAAAATGTGCTTTATGCCTACGAAGGTGGGGGTGGGGTGGGGGGATAGTGGTGGGGAGGGGAAAAAATGCTCGAAACTTTTCTGGTCTTGAACAATGATAAGGACGTCAACCCATTGCTCCAAACTCTTCGGAACTAGACTGACATGTACTCCACTCTGAATGCAGATTTTCTCAAATAAAATGCATTCTTGTTTCTGATATCATCTTCCAGAGCATGTTCATACCTCTCCCACATAATGTCTTCTTTTCTCCGTTTCACAACAAAGGACTAGACAGTCACAAACTGTGACACGAAACATAGTAGGAGGACCCAGTCTTAGTTTCCACAGACTCCGCAGCAAAGACACCACTCTGCACAGTCTATTGAAGGGTACGGTGGTAATGTATGATGCCTCTGCGGTGTAATGAAAGACGCTTTGATAGAACACTCCACTGTCTGTAAAGGTGAGAACGAGTTCTAAGCTGAAAGAGTGGATGCGTTTGAACAACAGGTGAGACAATGCTGGGACAGGGTGATACTTAGTAACAAAGTTTACATACGTCACACATACGAGTGAAAAACAACAACAACAACAACATGCTCTTGATAGAAGACATCACCATGGACTGGTGGAGTGTACCAGTCTCACGGCTGTCCGCTTCATGGACATGACTCTCATCTCCCCTATCACACACACACACACACACACACACACACACACACACACACACACACACACACACACACACACACACACACACACACACGTCAACCCTGTCAGTGGCAAAACCCATGCAGAACTCAGGCAAAATACACAATACACCATTGCTGGCAACCTGGGGAAGACTGTGGAAGTGACTGTGACGGCATAGCGGATTTCAATGGCAGAGTGCCAAGAAACAAAAGTCTAACATTCAACGGTTTATTGACAAACAGTTTCCTTTTTGGACCAACACAGTCTAAATGAATTCATCCAAAGAAGACAGATCTTTTTGCTGGCTACTTGGATAAAGAGTGAGGCTGGCGAGCTGCAAGCAGATTTACACACCAAATCGGACGATGAAAATAGGTATTTGCATTGGTAATCGAAACATTGACACTTAATTAGCATACTATTCAGACAGTTCCTAAGACAAACATGTCTGCTCTTCAGAGGAACTCGCTGCTTAGCAATGACACAATACGTACTGGAAACAGGCTATATTTGCCTTATGTCCAACAGGTCGTAACGTGAACGAAGACAATACTACATGGTCAAACATTGCAGCACAAACAAAACCACACCATATACTTTTTCCCAGGTGCCATCACTTCCAGTCCCGATAACTCTTCCCTTAAACTTAGCTGCGAGTGAGTTTCAGGTGCTCATGATTACTACTTCTACTGCTGAACTTCACCAGTGTGAGATAATGATCGCCCGTGCATGCTGTTTACGGGGTACCTGATTCTCAGTCTTTGCTCCGGGTGCGTGCACTCTAAGACTTGCATACCCGTAGCCACCAGAGTGAGATGCCTTCCCATCGCCTCATGAATAGTATTACCTACCACCTATCATCTATCCCGGAGTCTCGAAGACCATTGGGGCGCCATAGAAGATTTCGTTGCCAGCTTCCTCCACTCCTCCCGGTTCTCAGATGCCCTCAGACAGTTGTTTAGTGTGAGATGCTAGGCCTATCCATTGTAAAGGGTATACACAGTGCATTGCTTGTCCTTTGGAAGGATTTTCCCACCAGTATGTGTTTAATGCACTGTGCTGGATAACTGGAACCTCATACACTTCTACACGTTGTTTTTTCAAACAGCACTAGTTTTGTGCAACTGTCCCGTACTGTTAATTTACTCGCGTTTGTAAAGAATAAATGTACAAAAATTAACTAAAATTAAGACTGTTTCCAAGTATGTTGCTGTCAAGCCACACTTTGTCGACTGGAAGTAAATTCTATGGGTTTATTGTATCTGGATAACGCTATTTTTAAAAATGAAATTTAAAGGAAAACGAGGACGTGAATGCGTGCGTGCGCGCGCGCACGTGTGCGTGCGTGCGTGCGTGCGTGCGTGTGTGTGTGTGTGTGTGTGTGTGTGTGTGTGTGTGTGTGTGTGTGTGTGTGTTGACTTAAGGGCTCTGTGGGCTGGTTCTCCACATTGCGTTTGTCAAACTTGATACCAGTAAGAAAAAACGAAGGATTCTCCCAAGATTCACCGAAAGGGGGAGCAATTAGTGAATCCACCAGCGGTAACCTGATCCCGAGCGGAAAAAAAAGCACAACGGATTATGAGTAATGAGCAAGTCCAATTCCCATGTGTCTTTGGAGGGAAAGTCTCTACTGAGCATGGCATGAAGATCCACAGAACAAAATCGGGCTGTATAAAGACTGCTGAATGAAAAGCAGCGCACTGCACCAGCAGATAAGACGTCGAAAAACCAAGGCCAGGATTCAAACCACAGTATCAAGGACATTCACACTGATTATTCAGACAGACACTTTATGCAGGCTCTCGATGCCAGACGCCAGAAACTCAACTTGCCACCTGCAAGTGCGAAAGTAGAATGGAATACATTAGATGAAAAGATAGTCCAAAGACTGTATGCGCTGATAGGAAAGAGTTCATTGGCGGAAAAAAAAACTAGCTACATTTAGAGACATTGTATATGGAACGTGTAGGGTGGCCTATGGAGTGAAATATCGGAAACTGAAGACACCTCAAAAATCCAGACGCCAGCGAGAGATGGGTAACGTCCGAAAACAAAGAATAAGAAGCTGAGAAGAAAGGGTTGGAGAAGCTCTGGGAAGACCTGAAAGCTCAGCACAGTGCCCTCAGCAAAGCAAGATCAGCAAGATGGAGAAGAAGCAAAAAGAAGAAAACCCAGTTTTTCTTCCACTGTGTGGTCTAATTCCGCCTGTCTGTGTAATCCGTGTCAGCCCAGGTGGACTGATACTGTCTATATGATCCGTGTCAGCCCAGGTGGTCTGATACTGTCTGTAAGATCCGTGTCAGCCCAATGTGGACTGATTCTGTCTGTCTGTGTGATCCGTGTCAGCTCAGTGTGGACTGATTTTGCCTGTCTGTGTAATCCGTGTCAAGGCAATGTCGACCGATTTCAAATGGCGACAGCGGACTAAGCACGGGCCCACAGGTTTCTTTGATGACGTCATCAAATCGACCTCATGCTAATAACAGCAAAACACACACACACCACTCTCTCCTCTCTCTCTCTCTCTCTCTTCCTCTCTCTCTCTCTCTCTCTCTCTCTCTCTCTCTCTCTCTGTTTTCACTTGTTAGCAAAACAGCAAAGGATGGGGCTGCAGGACAGACACGCACAGCAGTTTGCTTGGTGGTGGTGTCTTTCACCAGTGGGTTCTGTAGCTTTGAAATATGGGCTGATGCACCCATTTTGGCACTTCCATGAAGGTTCTGTCGTGTCGCGTGTGGTGGTCAGACAATCGTATCTGCCAGGGAGCCTGATGTCTTAATGCATTACCCTATGCATTGCTGCACAATGTGCAAACATTGCACAGGCTTCCAAGGGTGCTGCAGGATTGCTTCACGCTCACCGGCTTCGAGTTTAGGACAGTACTTCTCTGGGTCCACTAGCACCGTCGAGTGTACGCTTTCTCTGTCTCCCGTTTGGCCAATTCTTGGGATAAGCTTAGTGACGGGGAGCAAAGACCCTATGACCACAGGGAAAGTCTTGTTGACAGCGGAAAAGAGTGTAAACCGGAATCTTCTTCAGAGTTGACGTAAGACCATGTGGCAAAAGCTTGGCTGTGTCTGGAGTTGTACTGTTTTCACCTGTCAGCGACACAGCAACGAGTTGAAGCTGTAAGATACGTGTGGCGGTTCACTTGGTGGTGATGCCTTTCGCCGGTGGGTTCTGCAGTCACGACATACGACCTAGTACATCCACAGGGGTGCATCCCTGGAGAATGTGTTGAGTCACGTCTCGTGGTCACACAATGACATCTGCCAGGGAGCAATTATGTTCTTTGGCATCTTAATGGAATGCCTATGCTTACTAATGTGAAAACAACGCAGGATTCCAAGGGCGGTGCAAGTTTTCGCCCGGCTGATTGGTCTTGTAGTTGAAGATAGTCCCACTGGTACCTTTGGTGTATTTCTTTCTTCTTTCTCATACATACATGCATGAATGCGTAAATACATACATGCATGCATACATGCAAGAATGCATACATATCCACATGAGTATATGCAGACACACACACAGCTTCTGTGCTTGCTAGATCATAATACATTGATGGCTGTGTTGAAGTGGTATGACCAGCTCTCCAGTTGGACTTGTGTTTCTACCAGGTCCTTCAAACGAAAGCTATCTGGATGCCCAACACAACGCCGTTTCTGGTCAGACTTTCGGAACTCATCGATGGCAGCTCCTAGCAAGTTGACCATGGTCATGTTTTCAGTGTCAAGGCTTCTGAACTGCTAACCTGGACCAAGAAGAGTTGTCCTCCACTACGTGGCTATAGCTGTTTTGCGGTTGTCTATCGTGTACGGACATGGTTTCAACAACAAGATGATTGCGAATGGCAAGCTTGTCCTCTTAGCCTATCATTGTAAAACTGATCAAACAGATTTTGTTGTTTCGTATTCTGCAATGAGCATGAGTTTTTTTGTTTTTTTTTAAATTTCTGTTTGTTTGTTGTTGTTTTTTTCCAAAGATTTACCAGCTGCTCTGACCTTGACCACATGCAGCTCTAGACATTCCGAAATGATTTTCCTTTCTGCCACTGAGGTTGGGTTGAAGCAACCAATCTGTTTCCCGCTACCATGGAGGAGGTTCCTCCGAGCTATACTGTCAAGCAAGAAGAGTGATATCGTCATCGTCTGTGTACCTGCCACAGGAAACAGCAATAATGTCTTCTGATCGTCCGGCACAGAGGACAAACGTTGGTGCACTTTACTGGAGTCGCTTACAACTTCTGACCCAGTGGAGCACAGACACATGTTGGCTGCATGGTAAGTGACCGCAGGAACAGCAAGCAGAAATCTAATTACATCATGAACTGGATTAGGTAGCAGTCTACAAGGGGATGCAGACCCTGGCCAGAAGGGGGTGAAATGGCCAAATTCAGTTTCTCTCTCTAATTAACTTTGCGAACAAATTTGCAAAATAAATAGGAGCAGAGAGTCTACTGACAACAATTTCTCAAATGACCAAGAATGATGTGTGAAATGCATGAGGGCATAGCTTCTGGTAGCAATATATTCCCCATCAACGATGCGGATGCATGAAATGATTGGGACCATGACCTGAGCTAAGGAACCCCCCCCCCCCCCTCTCTCTCTCTCTCTCTCTCTCTCTCTCTCTCTCTCTCTCTCTCTCTCTCTCTCTCTCTCTCTCTCTCTCTCAGAAATGTTATTTGAAACAAACAAAAATCATTCCTGCACAAAATGCTGATTGTCTGAAGAATCTTGAGACTGTCTGATGAAATCTTGAGTTATTTTCACTGACGGTTCAAATCATTCCACTAGGCAGAACAACTACCATGTTTTGAGCTATAACCTATTGCTGACCTTGATCCAAAAAACAAACAATATAACAAAACCTGACCTGAATCAAAAAAAAACAAACAATATAACAAAACCTGTTTGTTTGCTCTGTGCATGTCATCTCTAAACGTATCACAAACACAATTGAAATTATGCGCGCACACACACACACACACACACACACACACACACACGCACACACACACACACACACACACACACACACACACACACACACACACACACACACACATCACACACACAACACACACACACACGGACGGACGCACGCAGACACACACACACACGCACACACTGCTCTGTTATCGTTGCTGAAAATAAAATAACAAGAGAAGCAATCCTCAGATTATACTTAGCTTTCATTTCGCAGTAAATCTGATATTAACTCTTCCATGTACTAAACTTTTTTATGACGTCGGGCGACAAAAAAAGAACAAAACTAAATTGAACCACACGCGGCCTTATGTACGCTGCCACGATGCATTCCAAACGATTTTCAGTCTTGGTTAGGATACCTTACCAGATCAGCATTTATTTCCAGTTTGAAATGGACACACATCAAAGCACACACAAACATAGCCACGCTGAAACGGGCAAGTATGTGTAACGCGACCTAATCTATGTTTCTGCGCAACTTACGTACTGCGCAAAACGTTATGTTATATATGAACTTGAGAAAGGCAATGTAAGCAGCAAAGTGTCTGATTTCGCTTTGTTCCATATTATATAGACATCTTCAAAACAGACTAGACAAATGTTGACAACGTGCATTGTAAATGGAACGAAGCCGTGACGGAGACAAGGTCACTTTTATGCTTTGTCTTCACCACAATTCCGTGTCACATATCGTTTTCTGCACTTCTGGAATTGAATGGTTTACACATCACGTATCGTCACGCAAAATTTACCAGATTTCTTGGTCATCTAAAATGTTCCTATTCCTGTTTCTTCAATATGTTCTGACCCAGAGTCAATGAAAAATGATCACAGGTATTTTTCAACTTAACCCCTGTCTTCAACAGCACTCTGAAGTAGTGGGAAGTTGCCTTAGTGGGAAGCAGTTGAAGTGGGAATATACAAGTAACAGTTTGCATTGATTGGGAGTCTGAAACACTAACAAAATAATGTATCTAGAATCAGATAACTTCTGATCCCAATCCAGGATGGTTCTGTTGATTTCAGCCTTCTTGTTGCTATGTTGCTGCCTTTTAGTCGTTACTGATTGAGACGTGATCCCATTTGGTCCCGTGACAAGGGTATATGGGACTCACACCCCGACTCGCGACGCTCAGTTACAGAACCATTGTATGTGAGCTGGCTGAGGACCAAACTTCCCCTTCCCGTCTGCTGTCACCATCTACCTCTCGGGCGATTTGGGTGACTACTTGTGTGTGGAGGTTGATCCCTTTACATTCCGAAATTTCAAAATGTCGGGAGTTTTTGATATTGTGGATACTTTCTTTGCAAATTGAGAGAACTGTTTCTTTTGATTAAAAAAAAAATTCAAAGTACAGCATTTTAGAGATTTCTGATCCTGGGTTTTCCTGCTCCGATCTTTGACAGAGAGAGAGAGAGAGAGAGAGAGAGAGAGAGAGAGAGAGAGAGAGAGAGAGAGAGAGAGAAGAGACAGAGACAGACAGACAGACAGACAGACAGACAGACAGACAGAGAGGAAGGCGGCTGGGGGATGGGGTAATGATTTAATACCACTGAGTGAAGATTTGAGGTGGGATCAAACGGTTGCATTCCCACTTTGGTGTCCTGCCGTGAGCGGGCAAATTCGGCGCCGGATGTGGCGCTTGCTGTTGTCTCCTTACCTGCCGTAGGAATAGACTGCGTCTCCCCTACCTCGTCCCTCCACCCCACACACTCCCTTAACTTGATACACAAACATTTTACAGTAGATTCCATGAAAACCTTGTTCAGAGACTTTCCCACCTGATGCGATCTTTGGATTCTTGAAAGAGATTAACAGTTTTCATCGGATCTGAGATTTTACTGTGGACAGATCTTCAACAGAATTTCGGGAAGGTTTTTCGAAGATATATTTTAAAGAGTCGTGTGAATGAATGACTTGTGAGTTGACTTCAATGCTGTGACAGCCCTGATATGGCCCGTTGCGGTCGGCTGGGCTATAAGTAGCATTACCTTACCTTTTCCCTTTATACAACCAGTCTTCCTTGAAGGGTGCCGTGGAGGGATCATCTTTAGATCCGGGTGTCTCTGCTGTTACAGAGAAAATTCTACTTACTTCCGAAGAGCGCAAAGAAGAGAGCCTCAAGCAGCGAAAACGTTAAAGAGGAACACGGTATTGACCTTTAACAGATGTTGATAACTGTTAGGCTCCTGTGTGCATCGTTGTATTGTGTGGAAGAACAGAACCTTTGATTTCAAGGGAGCTGTTAGCGAATCAAGACTCACACACACCACACACACACACACACACACACACACACACACACACACACACATATATATATATATATATATATATATATATATATATAGACAAAAAGAAAAACACAAAAACACAACAAGCTGGATTTCGTTTCCAAATATTTCGAGGCCTTGCGACCTCTTCCTCAGTGGGACCTTTAATGACAGTTTTCCACACTGTGACTGACAAATCGAGTGGAAATTTTAGTTGGAAATTGAAAAGTTCTCGTCTGCTTTTTCTCTGTCAGGTGAGGCATACTCACGTGCCTACTAGCAACGTCATTTACTTGATTTTACATTACCACCTACACATAAATCTCCCGTCCGCTCCCATCTTTCCTGAGCATAAGGGTAAGCCTTTAATTGATCAGTCTCCCTCCCCCCCACCCCACCTCCACCCCCATCTCTCTCTCTCTCTCCCCACCCCGACTCCTCCTCCTCCCCCCCCCCCCTCCCTTTTTGGCCCCCCCCTACACCCCCCCCACACACACCCCATCCCACCCCCACCCCCACTCCCCACCCCTGACACCCCCCACCCCCACCTCCACCCCCATCCTCCCCCCCCACACTTCCCCCCCCACACTTCCCCCCACCCCAACTCCATCCCCACCTCTCTCTCTCTCTCCCCCACTCCCCCTCCCCCTCCCCCCACACACACATCCCACACCCCCCCATCCCCCCACCCCTACTCACCCCTGACACCCCCACCCCCACCTCCACCCCCATCCTCCCCCCCACTTCCCCTCCCACCCCCACCCCCACCCCCTACACACACACCCACCCCCACCACCCCTAAACTACACAGACAGACTGTCCATCGCTGTCTCAGTAGTTGACGTCCTCGATGGTGTTGAGTCCATGTGGGGTCAGGGTTTTTAATTTCCTGATCCAGAATGTCTCTCTTGTCAGTCTTAACCTGAGGGTGTGGCCATAGACCTTTTCCAACACAACGACCTTCATGTGTTTGAGTGTGTGGTTGGGTTGGTTGAAATGTTTTGTGACCAGTGAACTGTTAGGATGGATGTTGATGTCTGAGCGATACTGGTAGAAACGTGTTCGGAGGGTATCACCTGTTTGTCCAACATATATATATATATATATATATATATATATATATATATATATATATATATATATATATATATATATATATATATATATTTCCATTCTTCTGCCGTGAATGAAAACAAACTCTGTCTGAACCTTTAGACGCAGACGAAAATAGCACGATTCAAGGCTATAGTTACAGTGGTCCAAATAATGCGGATCAAATCCATCAGGTATTGCTGTTTCGCTGATTCTATGATATGGGCGTGCATTTATTTCATCATGGGAGCACGAGTTGCGCTACTTGTTTGTTATTCACTAAATGAGTAGGTTTTACCCGAATGGGACGGGCGGGCTAACCTAGTATTAGACCAACAAAGTTTAGTCAGTGCAACAGAAGACAATGCAACTTTGTTAACGGTAGATCTCAGTAATAGTTTCATTTTGAAAAACTGATAACGATTTGCTGCAAAGCCGTATTGTTTTATTGAGAATCCTCACTTATGAAGTTGATTGAGTCACTTCTTCTTCTTCTAAACTTGGGTTCTTGTCCTTTGGTGCTAGTCTACAACTATCATGAATACTGTGAAAAGTGGTATACATCTCAAGTTTATGATTTGTGAATGAAAAAAGTAATCAACTTGTTTAAACAAACTGTAGTACCTGGAGATTTGAGACTGGGTATAAAAGATAGCTACTCTCAGCCTGTCCTTTACTGTTGTATGTTCTCTGCAAAACCAGCACACGATGACGCCTCATGAATTCGTCTTCATTCCCACATGAGGACCCACATCAGCAGATGACCTGCCTGCTAACTGATCTGTCGGACACGACGGGAGAATCCATAATACCCACATTGCCCTTCTCCTCCTCCTCCTCCTCCTCCTCCTCCTCCTCCTCCTCCTCCTTCTTCTTTCTTCTTAATTCTCTAAACAGTCATTAGGGCGCTGCACCGAGATGTTCACTAGGTTTCTATCTCCTGCTGATCGGAATTCCGCTGGTGATTTCTATGCTGATTCTGCAATGTCAGTCTATCATATTTCTGAATACCCCCCCCCCTCTCCCCCACCCCGCCTCCATTCCTCCCCAATTCCTCGGATGTCTGCTTCAGCAAGGACCTTGGATGTCATTATGTGGCCATGCCAGCGTGGTTACGTTCTAGCAAAGCCGTGGAATAAAACATGGGTTTGACCTTTAACATATGTTGATAACTGTTAGGCTTACGTGTGCATCACTGTGTAGTGTGGAAGAACAGAAACTTTGATTTCAAGCGAACTGTTAAAGAATTAATACTCACACATGCACACCACACACCCACACACCCACACACACACACACACTCTCTCTCTCTCTCTCTCTCTCTCTCTCTCTCTCTCTCTCCACACACACACACACGCACACACACACACACACACACACACACACACACACACACACACACACACACACACACGCCGCGCGCGCGCGCGCGCGCGCACACACACACACACACACATTTGTTTCCATTCTTCGGCCGTGAATGAAAACAAACTCTGTCTGAACCTCTGGAAGCAAGCAATAATAACACGATTCAAGACTACAGTTACAGTGATCCAAAAATTGTGGATCAAATTCATCAGGTATTGCTGTCTTGCTGATTCTATGTAATGGACGTGTATTTATTTTATCATGGGAGCACGAGTTGCGCTACTTCTTTGTTATTCACAAAGTAAGTAGTTTTTACCTAAAACGGAAGGGCGGGTAACCTAGTATTAGACCAACAATGTCAGTCAGTACAATAGAAGACAATTGCAATTGCAGTTGCAATTTTGTTAACGGTAGATCTGAGTAATACTTTCATTTTGAAAAAAAAACTGACAACGATTTGCTGCAAAGCCATATTGGTTTATTGAGAATCCTCACAAGTGAAACTGACTGAGTCACTTCTTCTTCTAAACCTTGGGTTCCTGTGCTTAAGTGCTAGTCTACAACCATCATGAATACTGTGAAAAGTGGTATCAGTCTCACGTTTATGATTTTTGAATTGTTGAATAAACAAACTGTAGTTCCTGTAAGGTTGAGACCGGGTGCAGAAGATAGCTACTCGAGCTTACAGTGAAGACCCCACAACAAACCTCAGCACTCAACACATTTCTACAAAAAAGATGTCTTTGGTATTTACATTTCACCAAAAGGGCAGGAAATAAAACCACCATGGAAAGAACTCAGATGTGTGCGACTGAGGTTTGTATCACATGCTCTGCTATTTAGTCATGTACGTATGTACGATGCATTTAGTTACTCAGGCAGGAAGTCATGTATGTCTTGCACATTTTATCTCAAATCGGAAGCATGCTTCAGATACAGAATCTGACTTGTGTTATTATGGTTTCTATAACTTAAGGAAAGAAAAGGATGCACCTGAAGGTTCGGGTAGGACCCAGAGAAGAACTGTCCTCAACTGATGAACAAACCAGCTGTGAAAAAAGTGTTTCAGAATACTATACTACTTCCGTTTAGGTGATCTCATCATCACTAACTTGCAATATAAAAATCACTGTAGGTGACAGGTCTTAGCCTGTCCTTTACTTCTGTATGTTCTCTGCCAAACCAGCACTCGATGACGCCATTGCCATTGACGGGGCGGATCTGTGGTCAAAGTGACTTTTTATTGCATAAAATGGCCTGAAAACCAGGGAAGTTATGTTTTTAAACTCTGCTCTAAACTTGCTACCCGTTAGAAAATACAAATAGAAGTTGATGGCATCGTTCGACTGCCACAGGGCACGACAGACCTCAAAGAAGACTCTGTACTGGCCATTTTTAACCAGATCGTTCAGATCAACATATCGAGCAGTGATGAAATATATGGGGATCGGAAACGTTAGAAGGAGAAACGAGGTACTTGTGGCGACCACAGTGACTGTCAACGACGACACTTTCGGCTGTCTGGAATCCTGCGTGGCTTGTTGTACAGGAAGACCCGTGCTTCTTCCAACAGATCTGACAAGTGTCCAGAGAAGAACAGTGTTGCTGAGTGCCAACAACAAAGAGGGCAGGAAAGAACTCTGAATCATAATCAATCCATGGCCAGATCATGCTGAGAAACCAGCGATACTTTTCTGATGCAGAATCAAAACAGCATTTGAATTTGCAAGATCCTATATTCTTTGAAAAGAGAAAGTGACAACTGATGAGTAGGGCAACACAAATCAGTATACCAGCAGTGATTCGCGACATTCCCGTTGTCCACACAGCATTGACGCGAAGTGGCCACAGCACAGAGGCTGCTCTTAGCGTAGTGAGTGCCACAAGCAGCCACGGAGATGAAGCTGATGTCACAGATATCATTGTGGGTATCACTTTACATTGCCAGGAGCCTTGCGCTTGAAATACTGTTCCTCCGAATTCACTGGCGATGAGGTGATTTAGGGGAAGTATTATCACAAGCAGTTGGTCCGACCAGGCCAGCAAGTGAAAGAAAATGTTAGACGGGGATGCAGGAAGACGAAGCATGATCAGAATTATGAAAACATTTCCAAAATTGCCAAAGACACACGTGGCCGCATTACCGATTCTCCAGATCAGCTTGGAGACCTTTGCGAATTGTTTGTACTGTTCCATCAAGAGATACCATTTGAGAATGTCTGGATTCACAGTCAGATCGCTGTTCGAATACTGAACATTGAAGGTGGATGGATTCAGTTCAGTTGTCATGCTTGAGCTTGTTTGGTGTATTAGTTGTTTGTATAAGATATTACCTTCTTTATGTCACATTTGTTGATTAATGGAATATGAATCGTTGCCTTGATGGTAAAACCGTCAACACAGACAAGCAGCAAGAGGTTTAATGAATGACATTGTAACTGTTGCAAAATGTCAAAATTCCTCAGGCTTACTTAAGGGATGTATGCGTTGTTGCAATTATACTGTTAGTGAAAAAAAAAAAACAACAATCAAACATGTGATTAATAAGAGAGAGAGAGAGAGAGAGAGAGAGAGAGAGAGAGAGAGAGAGAGAGAGAGAGAGAGAGAGAGAGAGAGAGAGAGATTGTTTAACCGTGTTTCCTCAAAGTCGGTGATCAAACAGTCAAAGCATTTCCCTGTGATGCTGACAGGTTGTGAGTCATGTCCCCTGCTGTTCCTGCGTCTAGGTGCAAAGGACCAAGTGGAGTGGTCCCTTCCCACAAGAGCGTCAAAGTCCCCAAAGGATGATTAGTTTGCCATTGTGGTTGACTTCAGTGATGACACGGTTCAGCTCCTCGTAGAAGCCTTCTTTGATTTCATTGGGGTCCATCACTGTTGGAGCGTAGGCGCTGATGACGATGGCAGGGCGGTCCTTTGTAAGCCTAAGCCGCAGTATCATTATGCGATCATTAATGCCATGCAGCAGGCTATCCAGCTTCCAGGCAAGCTTTGTGTGAATGACAAATCCAACACCAGAAGTTCTTGGGTTTTCTGTAGGCTTCCCAGCGCGGTAAAAGGCGTAGCCTCTCCAACTTCTTCACGCTGTATGTTGCCCGCAAGCTTTGTTTCACTCAGAGCCACTATCTATGTCGATATGTCGATAACGGTCCAGCATCCAGGCGATCAGTGTGCTACGACCCTCTGGTCTGTCGTCTCTGTCCAGTAACGTTCGGACAGTACATGCCCCAAGTGTCAGAGGCATCTGCATTTTCCTGCGCTTTGTCTTTCGACCGCCTTGTTGGATGACCAGGCAGGCGCGGCCACCTGTCAGGTACAGTGAGGGGCAGGCTTTGCTTAGGGATCCTTTTATCTCCTCCTCTCCATTTGGGGAGAGCAGTACTGGTCCTGAGTGGGGCTGTTCCGTCTCTGTAGGAGGACAGGAGCACCGCATCTGCCTGGGTGTACGATGGACAACCATCATCCTGCAGCCGCTTACATGCAGACTAATAGCTAGGGATCTCCAGCCTGTCCCCGTCACTATTTCTCTATCGCCGTAAGATCTGGAAGTAGCTGATAAAGGCTGCCTTTGGGTTTATCGGTGTATCTGCTTGCCTGGCCAGCACAGGGGGCGTTTTAAGGTGGAGATCAAAGAGATCAACACTGTGGACAAGTTCTGCTATTTAGGCAGTACTGTAAGCAGCTACAGCTCTCTAGATGCAGAGGTGATGTTGCACAACTCAAAGGACAGCTCTGCCTTTGGCAGTTTCTGAAAGTCTGTGGCAAGACCATGACATCAAATTTCACACATAGGTCGCCGTGTACAGAGCTGTGGTTCTGAGTGCTCTCCACTACTGTTGTGAGACCTGGACTACGTACCGCCTACACATCCAACAACTCAAACAGTTCGATCAACGATGCTTGCGCAATATCAGCAACATCAAATGGCAGGACAGAGTGTCCAACATATATGTAAGTCCAGAAGAAGTGTGGTCTACCAGCATTGAGTCTATACTTAACAAAAGCTAGCTCTCATAGACAGGACACAAGTCATTGTCCGTATGGAGATCAGCAGAATTCCAAAGATGTTGCTCTATAGACAACTGAAGAAAGGACAACACCTTGAAGGCCAACTTGAGAAGCTGCAACATCGATATTGCTTCCTGGGAAGACGTCGCCCTTGACGGAACGCAGTGGAAGCAAAGGTGTTCCCAGGACACAAAAACATTCAAGAGCAACAGAGCAGCTGCCATTCAGTCAAATAGGAATTGGAGAAAACGGGGCCTGTTCTTGCAGGACTTCATTCCATGCAGCATCTGTGGGTGACTTTTGCGCCTCATGAATTCGTCTTCATTTCCACATGAGGACCCACATCAGCAGATGACCTGCCTGCTTAGTGATCTGTCGGACACGACGGGATAACCCGTAATGCCCACATTGCCCTTCGTCGTCTGTTTCTTCTTCTTCTTCTTCTTCTTTCTTCTTCTTCTTCTTCTTCTTAATTTCGTAAAACAGTTATTTGGCCGCCACACTGAGGAAATGTTCACTAGGTTTCTCTCACCTGTTGATTGAAATTCCACTGAAGTTTTCTATGCTGATTGTGCAGTGTCAGTCCATTATATTTCTCTGTCCACCCCCTGCCTCCCTTCCTCTCCAATTCTTTGGATGTCTGCTTTAGCAAGGACCTTGGATTTCATTATGTCGCCATACCAGCGTAGTTACGTTCTAGCAAAGCCGTTCCGTTGGATCTCGTTACGTGGCCACACCAACGTTGTACTGTTCTGTCAAGACTGATGGATCTCGTTACGTGGCAACACCAACGCTGTACTGTTCTGTCAAGGCCGTAGGATCTTGTTGCGTGGCAACACCAACGTTGTACTGTTCTGTCAAGGCCGTAGGATCTTGTTGCGTGGCAACACCAACGTTGTACTGTTCTGTCCAGGCCAATGGATCCGCTAAGAGATACCACCAACGTTTACTGTTCTGTCCAGGCCAATAGATCTCATTACGTGACAACACCAACGTTACAGTGTTGGATGTCGTTAGTTGGCAACATCAACGTTGTACTTTACTGTCAAGGCCGTAGGGTCTCGTTTCGTGGCAACACCAACGTTGCACTGTTTTGCCAGGGTTGATAAATCTCGTTATGTGGCAACGCCAACGTTGTACTGCTCTGTCAAGGCCGATAGATCTCGTTACGTGGCAACACTCGAGTTGTACTGTTCTGTCAAGGCCGTAGGATCACGTCACGAGGCAATGCCAACGCTGTTCCGTTCTGTCAAGGCCGATGGATCTCGTTACGTCGCAACACCAAAGTTGTACTGTACTGTCAAGGCCATGAATCTCGTTACTTTTCTTGACTCATGCTAGCAGACCTTTACTGAAGGGTTTTTTTTTTTTTTTTTTAAATCGCAATATTCATATTTTCATGCGAATAAACGTTCGTCTACATAAAGAAGCCAAACCATTTTGGGATTCAAAGTGGATTTAAGTTAAAGGCTAAGGAAGGGGGGGGGGGGGGGGGGGGGGGATGAAGGGAGGCGATTAGTAAAGGAGGAGAAGGTTGATGGAGGGCGATGGTGTGGGTGGGGGATGGGAGAGGGGCTGGAAGGATATGGAGGACACATGGTAGAAAGGCTGGAGGTGGGCGTGGGAAGGGGGGGGGGGGGGCAGGAGACAGAGGGGTAGGGGACAGGGGAAGGGAAGTGGAGAAAGGGAAAAGGTAGGAGGGATGGGAGGGGGAGGAGAACTGGATGGACAGGGAGAAGGAGGCAGCCAGATGGGAAGGTGTGTGTGTGTGTGTGTGTGTGTGTGTGTGTGTGTGTGTGTGTGTGTGTGTGTGTGTGTGCGTGTGTGTGTGTGTATGTGTGTGTGTGTGTGTGTGTGTGTGTGTGTGTGTGTGTGTGTGTGTGTGTGTGTGTGTGTGTGTGTGCGAGTGCTTGCGTGCGTGCGTTAGTGTTTGTTTACGTTAGTGCGCGCGCGCGGTGTGTGTGTGTGTGTGTGTGTGTGTGTGTGTGTGTGGTGTGTTGTACACTGGCTTCGTTTTTCAATAGAGCTGCAATACTCCCCGCACAAGCTTAAGATTGGCAGAGAATGGACAAGTTAGGAAGCAGTGAATATGGCAAAGGAAAGCAAGTGTGCACACGCCAACCAGCAGACAGGTACTGGGTGTCAGCAGTAATAAAGCCATGGTCACAGATAAATAGAAAAGCAAAGAGAGTCAGGATAAAGCAGGAATGGAACAAAGTAGAGGATGGTTAAGAGAAAGCCGAAGGCAGTCCACCAAAGCCCATAGGGGCAAAGAACTATGTGGGAGAATGTACTCAGAAGAACTACCAGCTAAGATGACATATGACACATAGTCCAGCCATAGGTTTGCTTCATCCTCACACCTATACATGGCTTTATGCCGTCTTGTTCAAACCGTGTGAAAAGGGTAATACCAGGTGAGTTTTTTTTGTGTGTGTGTGTCTTCTCTGCCAGGGAAAGCAAACAGCTGAACATGCCCTTGATTCAACAAGAATTTGTGTTTAACTGGAAACTGGTATTTATCTTGAAAACTGAAACGAACCATCATTCTACCGTTACTCAAGAACGGAAATTTGAAAATGTAAATGTTTGTAGATGTGTCTGCCTATGCGTTCAAGTACTAGCATATGTCATTGTCTTTTAATAACCGATTTCAAGCATGATTAACCTTGATCAAACAACCATGAAATTTTCAGTTCAATTAAGACAAGATTAATGTTACTGTTGATCATTCATGTACGGTAATTTGCAGCAGCGCAACAATACTGTGAAAAAAAAAAAGCATGTTCTGTTTACTAATTAGAACAAAAGGCATTTGATTCAGTTTTAAAGAAGTTGTAATGGTCTATTTGTGCAGCAGCACACACACACACACACACACACACACACGCGCGCGCATGTACCCACATCCACGCACGCATGCACGCACGCGCACGTGCACGAACGCACGCACACACGCAGTTAAACGTAAGCAGCCTAGCAATATCGATAGTGAAGTTAGATCAATGATCAGATCTGGGACTTAAGTAACAAACCTTGAGGACTGCTGTCTTAGAGTTAAACAAAGGAATGTGCAGGTCAGTTTTGTTTTCTTCCTGTAATTATGAATGAAGCTGCTTATTGTCCACAACAGTGATTGGTTTGCAGAGGCAGTTCAATAACTCACCTAACGTTGCAACAAAATTGGCGTTAAAAGGTTATTTTAAAAAAACAATCTGTGCATTATTTTTTACCCTGAGGGAGTGTAGGCCGCCAGAAATGAAATGTGACTTTATGGACACAAACAAGATAGCAACAGCAGCAGCAGCAGCAGCAGCAGCAGCAGTAGTAGTAGTAGAAGCAGCAGTAGAAGCAATAGTAGTAGTAGTAGTATGAGGATGAGGGGGAGGATATACGTGACATATAAACTGTTATGACAAGAGATGTTTTGCGTGGACACAAGTGAAGTTTCGTGTGTGGCATGCAGGTAGCGATTTTGAAAACCGATTATTTTGGAGTATGACTAGAATGTTAGACCATATGTGAACAATGCTTGATTCCCTAACCCTTTCTTGTTGTTGATTGGACGCTGAGACACGCGAGGTGTGAGAAAAGCTCCCTGTATGCAGGTCGGGTGTGGTTCTCCATTGCAGACCAGGAGTTGCCAGACAGGAGGATAGGTCTCCTGACTTGGGTCAAGGTAATTAAATATTGTTCAACCCTGGGGCTGGAACGGGGGGGAGGGGGGATGATCCCCCCCTCCTCCCCACCCCCCGACCGACCAGAGAGTGGTCGGTGAGGAAACGCAGACAAAAGTCTGCTAGGGTTTTTTGTTTTGTTATAAAATCGATTCTCTATGGAAAACTTCTGCATCCAACGAGTGAACCGTGCCTACCTCCTGAAACCTTGGTCCCAGCTGGTTGAACTTTTACACAAGAAAATGAATTCCTAGGTAACTATTTATTGCTCGAACAGAAAGATCGACAAACGCAATGCTTTATGTGTTGTACATTGAAACAGAAAAAAAAAAGGAAAATAATGGCAAATCGTTCGTAATGTTTTGTGAAAATCGGAATTAACGTTGTTCAGAAGACGTGCATGTTAGTGTTGACTGTCACTGGCTTCTGTTTGGGTAAAGGAACACCAAAAAATGAATTCGTGTTTCCTCAGTCTCTCCTTTCAAAGAATGGAGGAGATGTGTGCGTATGGGGTGAACATGGTGTGCTTGTGATTGAGTGTATGCAAACGTGGTGTGTGACATAAACATCAATGCACCCTTAACAATGTTAGTGAGTCGCCAAACCAAAAGGGGACAAACAAATAACAAGACAAAACCAGATACATTTCGACCCCAGGCAAAATGAACAACATGCAGATCAATGAATATGAAGAGCAAGCGATCACTTATATCTTTCTCGTATTTGGCACAAGATGGGTGTTGAATACAAACGAGGCTGGTGGAAAGGGACACACGTTCTCTTTTACGATCATGTTTACTTTTACTTCAGATTGTTAAATTCTGGGTGACATCAGTTCATCACATGACGTATTCCCGACGAGGTTATAGTTCTGTCAAACACACACACACACACACACACACACACACACACACACACGCACACACACACACGCGGGCGCGCGCGCACGCACGCACGCACGCACACACACACACCACACACACACACACACACACACACACACACACACACACGCATGCACAGAGAGAGAGAGAGAGAGAGAGAGAGAGAGAGAGAGAGAGAGAGAGAGAGAGAGAGAGAGCTTTGTCAAATGAACTGAGCATTTCGAATGGTTATATCACCTCAAGTTTTCGGAACTTTTTTGAAAGTCCTGTGCATTTTGCTTGACTCTACTAAGCAATGATTATCGAAACTGTTCAATGATTTTCTTCAAGATCCATGCATTTTGTTTGGCAACTCTACATCATGCTTGGAGGTTTTTCAATAGTAATCCAGTTTTGTTAGTTTGTTGTTTTATAATTAGCCGTGCTTTGGCATGTTTCTTACATTCTCGGTTTTATGAACTGTGAATAATGGGGGTCTGGAGTATTTGAGAAAGGCTGACCAAAGAGAATGATCTATAAATATTGTTAGAATTAAAAATTGTGTCTCCATGTTTGGAACCATTGTAACGGTCATATGAAGATTGATTGAAAAATCTTCTGCTATAAGCCAAGACTTTTAACTTATTACCAGCTTCAGTATTCCGACTGTCTGGATCAGAGAAAATAGAACCAGCTCTTGTATCTACCTCGAACAGTGTTCTATAACTACTCAAGTACTTTCAAAGACTGGCAGTTCGATTTTTCATCTAACATACGTATACATGAGAGCATAACAAGCACACACACTCAACTTCACTATCGCATTGATATAGCGGGGACCACAGTTTCAGGCAAATGCTCGTCACGTGTATAAATGCAGGCTGCTATCCACACGTGGCGTAGTAAGACAGCTGAACAGATGACACACTCCGCTTGGAACAGTAGGAATCAGAGGTACATTATCTGACTCTTGACACATGACTCCACATGGTACCAGAACATAAGACGTGAAATGTCATGTATGCATGTGTTTACAGTGAGCGTGATAGAGAGGAAGAATAAGGAAGTAATAGTGACAGCATTGTGCGTGTTCTATTTCCCCTGGTCTCATTCATCCTCTTCCTCACCACACTCACATTCTGCAATCATATAGTTTTTGTTTAGTGGGCACCCCAGAAAAGACAATTATTTAATCAATATTATCTTGCAATTTCCTGTCAACAACAGAGAGTTCACTCCCAAGCTGTATACATACTCCTCAATTTACACAGACCAAGGACAAACCCCACAGTTCCTTGGTTTCACAGTACAATGCTTCACACACTCAGCATAAACGGATTTTCTTTGGCTTCGACTCCAGCCACCCCTGGGCGAGACACCAAAACTGGGAAGGACCTTCGCGTCTACTCCCACAGCAGCATCTCCTCTCTCTGCTCTTCGGCCGTACCCTGCCAGCCAAAAGACGTACAGCCGCCTATGTCGTCCTTTCAGCTAGACCTCCAGTCTGCAACTTGGACCATCCTCCGGCGCGGGGCTATTGACATAAGATAAACCTCCTAAGACTTGTTCTCCAAACACTTAGAGGTAAGACAAGTCCCAGTCGGCTATATTTAAGAATCATTTAAAGTCGCACCACTCTTCAAAGTCTAGGGCAGACGGGCCTTATTCCAGAGTCTCAAATAACAACAATTATTAACCCAACTGACAACACTATTTCCCTTCTGAGCACATCCTCAGAAGCAATTTCTCAACTGGACTACATAATGCCATCGATTCTCTTATACATATTAACAAGTTTCCGGACTCACAACTTCATCAAAAATAAAAGTACAATGAATATGTTTTCTGATCAGAAATCATTACTCCAAAGAGTTTCATAAACTCGTTATGTTCGTCATGTTCCAAAGAAATAAACTGGCACAAAAGTAGTTATTCAAAAGGGAAGATACTCATAATAGAAACTCCAACCATCTGCTTATCTCCCATAAAATATGTACGAGAAAATTTGGACAAAATATTCCAAATTTCTTTGAATTATCCAGACTAAGCTTTAGGGTAACCTAATCAGGTTTAGATAAAGTTTGAATTAGTTCCAGGTTGTCAAATCCTAAAACAATTTAGCCTAACAACTAGTCTCATCCTCAGTGACACAGCATGTTTTTTTCAAGTCCTCAGCTAACTACTCAAACTGTCATTCCTCAACAAAGCTTAGCCTACAGTCAGTCAGTCATACAAACACTTGGTCACCTGCTATAAAAACCTGCACAAGTGGAATCATGTTCATAACATTAGTTAATATTCCTCCACTACATAACAGAACACCAACCTGCTATAAGCAGCTTATCAAGACTCCGAGTCTTCTTCAACCTGGACTTCACGAGATGTAGATTTCAAGGCTGGCTGTTGTAAGACTGACCTGAGAAGATTTCAATTCCGCAGCAAGAAATAACAGCCAATGGATAAAAAGGATTCATTCAGCCAATGACTAACCATCTTACAACCAGACGCAACACCCAAACTTACCCAAATAGCACAACACACACACACACACACACAACACACACACACACACACACACACACACAATCATACTTAAAGCGGCAGTGAGGACACAAGCACGTCCGTCACAGCATGTTAAATTAAATGTTTGACCTCTCCCCCGTTTGAAAGGAAACATGCCTACAGCACACTCAGTGGCACTGATCGTTACAAGCTATGTGCATTTGAATCTGTTCTCGATAACCTGACTGAAGGAGTGTGAAATAAAACAGACACACGACTGGTTTTAATCTTTTAAATCTCTGACTTTTTTTCATTCGATATGACAGTTTTGTTCGTTCATGCCATAGTTAGATGAATGACTATTGTACACAGTTTATCTGCTGTGCGTCTCGCTTATATTGTTTTGGTGTGAGCATGGATCAAAACGGTGAACATTTCAGGGCGTTTCTTATTGCAATCGGATTCAGATGTCCACTCCATCTGGTGTAGAAAAAGAAAACAAGAAGTCGTCTGTCTTTCAGAGGTTGTCAAATCACAGACTGATGGACAACTGTATCCATCATTGTCGCTGCCGTTGAGTAAGAAGAACTCTGTTCATGTCCGCCGTGAATCAAATCGTGCATTAAACGCTGCAGGTTCCACAGCTAGAGAGTTTGCTTCATAAGAAACGTTGTCAATAAAACAGAAGCTATGTAAGACAGCTGTGTTGATGTGGGATGTGGGACTCCCAAGTCCTAACATTGCGCTGTTGATATCTGGCACCGATTTGAAGATATACCAGGCATGTACTAACTGAATGGGGCGTGATTTCACAAGACTTCTTTTTCTTTCAAACCAAATGAAGAATTTGTGACATCATTGCACACAACGTGGAGCTAGATGCAGACAGAAGGTAAGAGATGGCCAGTCATATTAAACGTATTAGGGTACATCAGCCGCGATGGCGAAGAGGTTAGCATCATGGGCTCCCAGCTGGGAGAGGTCTTCGGGTCGATTCCCGTTAAACCCATGAACATGTTGGATTTTTCTGCCCCGACCAGCTCCTACCCACAGTTGAGTTTGTTACGGTCTCTGTTTTGAAGACTGGGACCACACAGTCGAGTTCCATCCACTTAATTGATGCATTTGCAGAGCTTTCCTTAACTTTCCTGATATATCCGCTATGCGCTTGGTATATACTACGTAAAACAGACACAACAACATCAGCTAAATTTATAATATAACGTAACTATAAGGTCTGATGTTTGCAGTTCATGCTTACTCTAAAGCTCATAGGATTCCCTTCTTGGCCTCATCCATTACATGCTGAAGGGGTTCAGGTCGGAAATACATGTTGGCCAGAGCATAGTTTGGGTTCTTATCTGCTAAGAGGAATCCCTGGTCACCTGGACAGTGTGGGGCCAGCATTTGGGGCTACAGGAGGTGGTGGATGCCACCTGGGCCTGAAAGGTATCATGTTAAAGTTTCTGATGGAGACCGATGGCGCTCCACACCACAGCGTCAGGTCCTCCCCGAAGTTTCACCTCCAGTATGTTGCCATCAATGTCACAGATGCTGCCACATTTACAGCTCCACATGACTGCCTTTTGTAATGATGATGCAAGAGCCTGCTTTTGTCAGTGAAGCTCCTTCTGCAACGCTGATGCATAAACCGCTTCCATCAATAAAGAAAAGCATTCTTCGTCACTGTCAACACAAGTTCAGTCTGAGCTGGACACACTACAGACGGAATTGGCGTTACAGATGAGACAATTTGAGACTGTTGCTAGCCTCCTGCACACTGAGTCTCTGGTCATCACCCAGAGTCGTAAAATGTCATTTCCATAGGTCTGTGGTGACCCTAAGGATCTCCACAGCTATTGCTAAGGGGCGTCAGAAGGATTCTTGTCGATGGAGCCAAACGACTCGTTTGACTTGGAGATCTGAGGTCACATGCAAACGGCCAGACCTGAGATGGCCTGCACTCATGGGACAAAAGTCTGTCCCCTCTCAGCACTTCTGGCGCTGACTACCTACTATCACCTGTTGCTGAAAACTTAATATTCTTACCTTAGGGCTGAACAGAACTTGCTAGTACTTGGTAATCTGGCCCTTCCAACTCAAAACATACTGATAGCATCTTTGGAGAGAGTCGTAGAGGGAGTGGAGGTAGGCAAGTCAGTTGATTCTAGCAAGTGGTGAGTGCACAGTGCAGATTTGCGACAGACCTAATGCGCGGATGTCTTTTTTTTTTTTCTTTCTTCTTTTTTTTTTCACGTGTCTTGCGGACTTGCCACACATTCTCGGTCAGATTTAGATCTGGACTTTGTGGAGGCCAGAAAACATGGGAACTCTGTGCTGTCGCTTCCAGGTCTCGGTGTGAGCCAAGCGGTGAATAGAGGCGTTGTAATCTTGCAGGAACCAACGTTTGTTTGGGTGGTGGTCGGCAACAAACGGCAAAAAAAATCGTTTTCCAGCACATCAGTGTACTTCTGAGTGCTCATACTGCCTTCCACGAACACCAGTGGTCCATCTCTGCCATATGAAATGCATTCCCACACCATCGATTTCAATGTAATCTTCGGGCCAAGATGGACGCTGCACAGAGAAACCACTGACCGCTTCTCTTCGACTTGCAGATCTAGCTTGATTGTCTTTTGGCTGACTTCAACGGAGGTTGATGCACGGAATTCGGCTGAAATTCAGACGGTGTGGCAGATCTGTTCCGTTCTACGATCTCTAACAGTGCAGACACGCACCTGTTTGTGACCGCTCCTAGATTTGTTTTGTACTGGTTTTCTGTCACAATAGCTCTTGTAAACTTTCCCGACGGTTGACCTGTTCAAGTTCAACACAGTTGCAACCTCAAACACCCAAAGCCCCTGGTCTATCAACGACACAATGTTTTTTTCGTCTCCTCTGTGAGCTGTTTGTTTGCCGATACCATGCCAGATCTAACAGCAGACCGCAAGCACCAAACGACAGTTCAACAATCTTATTTACTTCACACAAATGAGTAGACTTGTGAAAATGACGTCAGTGGTTTTCGATACACGAACATGTCACCAACACTGAAATATTGGCTAGATAATCTAGTGGAAACAACCGCTTCAAATCTGTTCGCCATTAGAGGGAACAGACTTTTGTCCCTTTGGCTGCAATTGTTGACAATCAAAATCCGAGGTTCGCCACTTCCTCGCTGACAAGCCACTCAGTCTTTCGGCTGAAGTTTCTCCTTCCTGGGCCGTCAAGAGTGACAGGGCTGCAGTGATAAAAAGGAGGAGTGTAATTGTCTTCACACGGCTTTTTAAAGGGATGGACCCTAATGGTGTGTGCAAAACAATGTGTGCAACAGTTTTGTTTGTTTGTTTGTTTTTCGTACATCACGTGAAAGTGGGTCCTGCACCAGCCTGAGCCTCCACCACACATAGCCATGTCTTAAACTAACCACTTTCTTTTTTTCTTTTTTTTCTTTTTTTCACCACAAGGAATTCAGGTACAGAGTCTCTCTCTCTCTCTCTCTCTCTCTCTCTCTCTCTCTCTCTCTCTCTCTCTCTCTGGCATTGGTAGTTAACAGGTGGTTTGCTCTTACTAGCTCAGTATGTATGCTTGGCCAGATGTGCTCTGACCTGTTGGTGGTGGTACTGGGTCCTGCGGAATATTGGCTCAGTTTTGAATTTGATGTGATGAACATTAAAAGCCTGAGTACCTGGTCATGTAGAATGGAGAAAGTGTTAACGTACATGACGCCATCTTTGTCAGTAATTGCATCATTGATGCTTGCGGTCCTCATCATGCAAACATTATTTTGGCCTTGTAAGGTCAAAGCGATGTGGATGAACAGAATATTGCAGATTATTGCTGGTGTGGTGATTATCCTTACCTTGCTGATCACCTGTCACTTGCTCTATGGGTATGATCATGACATAAGGCACTGTCCACACACGTGTTGTCCTGAAGCTGTATCAGAACAGTATGAATGGTTTGTAAACAAAAACTGATCTTACAAGGTGTGGTTCAGTTCTGCGGTCTGCTTTTTGTGCTGTTGGTATCTAGTAACAGCGTCCTGCTGTGGAACGTTGTCTAAACTATCAGAAAAGGCAGGCATGCCCCTGTACAACAAACTACTGGTGATTCCAGCCTAGAGCATTTGTCTTTATTGATGGTAACCCTCATAACTGGCTGTGATTTTTTTAAACTCTCCAGACAATACCTTTGCCAATAAAACTGGTCGTTCCATTCGTAGATTGGTGCGACACCATTCGGTATGGAAATGTATACAAAATCTTTCAAGCCTTAGTCTTATACTGTGGTATAGCAATAATGCTGTCAAATTCCCGTTGTATTGTCTATCGGATAGGAAGTTCAGAGATCAATTGAAAAACAAAATCCAGGTTTTCAAGATATGCCATGAAGTAAGATAAGTCACTCATCGGATCTCTGAAAACTGACAACACCAAGAATCATTTCACCGCAGACACAATGCGTTGGAAGAGTGGTCAGTGAGTGCTCACTGACTGAACAATACACCCTGACTGGAACAGGTCTGTCCACTGCAACGCTGTCATGGACTAAATGTCATGACGCATGACTATTCCCTGTCTTCATGGAAGTTTGCTCAAAGAATGCCAATATCAACCACAAAGATTGTGCATAAATGTGTATACGGGTGACAGAACAAACGGTCAAAGCATAAATATGCAAACACTTAAGTAATGCTTGAATGAATGAATAAATGCTTAAATAAATGATAAATGAATGAAGGAATGAACATATGAATGAATATGATGAATGAATGAATGAATGAATGAATGAATGAATGAAATCGTCAAATACTGCCAATGATAAACGGTCACTGAATAACCATTGAACTGAAATGAACTGAATAAACGAATGAAAGAACGAATGAACGAAGATAGGAAGGAAGAAAGGAACAAAAGAAGGACGGGAGAAATGAATATAAATAAACAAATAAATAAATAAATAAATAAATAAATAAATAAATAAATAAATAAATAAATATTCATAAAATAAATGGTTTTGAGCGAAAACCGTTTATCTTCAGATATATGTTTTTATTGAGTGTTTGTTGTTGTTGTTGTTGCAGTTTGTTTGTTTGTTGTTGTTTTTTTAACGTAAATGTATGGTTAAAAAAAAATCTCCTTAGTGTCCTTTTTTGTTTCTTTTTTTTTTGTATCTTTAATATTGACAAAGTTATGAGTAATGTTTGGTGCCTAATATTATTATGATTTCACTTTTTCAGCGCCAAAACAGATTATCTGCAGATGTACTGCTTCATTTTCTTGCAAAAACACTATAATCAACAGATGTACGGTTTGGGCACAAACTTGTTTTTAGTTGTCAGGAAGACATGTTAGAGTAAAAATGAAAACATCTACAGAAATAATGTTGGCACAGATTGTCCTGTCAATATATGCGAAAGTAATTTCTGAAGAAAAAAAGAGAGAGAGAGAGAGACATGCCTTTTCTGCAATAAAATAGATCGCATTTGCATTTTGTCTTGCCAAAATGGGATATTTTTACATTAACCTTTTTTATATTTTATATGTTCCATTCCGCATCCAAAACTAAATATAGTAAGAACATATGTTTATTTCCTAATTTGCACATGGAAGAAAGAAGGGGACTACATGTAAAAGAGGCAGTGTATGTAACTGATAGAAAGCCAGAGTAATTGCGCCAGTCAGGGCCAGGAATTCTCTGCAGGGCCATTTCAGTACAGTGGTTTTGTTCTTGTTGTTGTTTTTCTGTTTGTTGTTGTTGTTGTTGTTTGTTGTTTTGTTGTTGTTGGTTTGAAATTCATTCTGTATTTCTCGTCTTTGTGAGAATATGTCATAATCAAAACACTCACAGCTGTTTTAGTTTTGATTTAACATGAAACACTTGCTATATTAATAATAATTCATACACTCATTCACACCGTACAAAATGACAGTATTGAAAAATGGACTTGGACACCATTGGCAGATACCCAGGCCTTGAAACACAAGCGATGGAGCTGGATGTATACGATATTTAAAAAAAAAATCAAATCTTCGCCTAGTCATTACTATAATGACTGAAGAATTGTTAGCCTGCACTTGTTTTCTCCCACTACTTAATTGTTCAGCAATATAATATTTGGTCAATCAGTGGGAGATTGCATCTCTTAGGAGATCCAAGTAAAGGTTGTTCTGTACAATTCTTAGCCACTCACAATGCTTGGGTTATTGAACAGCAGAGCTGACCACTCAGACTGTTCCATATCTTTTGATCTCCCTTGTATCCTTGAATGGATCCTCAAGCATAGGCTCAAAGATTGTCACCTGCATTTTATACTGTTTGCATAATGCTTTACTTTTTCAGCAACTTTTTTCCTTTCCATACTTTCGTTTTGTTCCATTTACTACCCTTCACTGGCTGCTTTGGGGTGCTGTTGGATTCGTTTTTGAACCCTTGGTAGTGAGAACACCACAGAATTATGGACTGTGGTGTGTCTCTACTTGACACCAAGAGCACAGACACAATCAGCCATGTCTCCCTGATGAGGCCGATCCAGCGGACGAAAGGCCTGGGAGCAGGCAATACAAATAGATCTGCCTTCGAAGGGGAGTCCGATGTTCCCTCAGGCAGCTAGTGAAGGGTTTCTCATATTAATGATATATTCCCCCATTTTCTTCATTTAAAAAAAAAAAAAAAAAAATCAAATCTTTGCCTAGTCATTACTATAATGACTGAAGAATTGTTAGCCTGCACTTGTTTTCTCCCACTATTTAATTGTTCAGCTATATATATATATATATATATATATATATATATATGACTGTTAAATAATCTCGTGTACAAATGAGCTGTTCACCGGTCATATAGTGTGTTTATGTATGGAACATTATGTTCAAGTGTGTGCGTGCGTGGTGTGTGTGTGTGTGTTTCTGCTTATATTTTTTAGATGTTGAATTGTAAAGCGCCCTGTACCCTACCTTGTTAGGATGGGCGCTATGGAAATTGTCCTCAATATTATTATTATTATAACAGATCTTAGGTGTGGCATCTCAGTGACTTCGGGACGAAGAAGCAAATGACGATTTTGCGACACACACAGACCCAAGGTTTCAAGAGAAACCTTCGAATTTTCTGTTGAATACAAGACACGAGAGTCTTTCTGTTTAACAATATTACTTGTGTGACATGAAACTAGAAGCCATCGGTGGTTACAGAAAGTGGTGTGTGTGTGTGTGTGTGTGTGTGTGTGTGTTCGTTCGTTCTTCAGTTTAATGTCTGTTCACTTTAAGTGATATTAGACAAAATAATGCAGAAATGAGTGGATGAGAGAAATGGAAATAGTGTATGCAAAATGCTAGTATAGGCCTACGTACGAATGTGTGTGTGTGTGTGTGTGTGTGTGTGTGTGTGTGATTTTGACAATTGAAAAGAAAATACTGTTCTAAATGTAACAAATTAAAAGATAAATTACATAGAAAAAAAACCCAAACAAACACACAAACAAACAAACAAACAAACAACAACAACAACAACAGCAACAAAACAACCTGGAAATATTTACATAAACGAGCCAACTGCGCTTAACATCAACGAATTTATAAATGTAAAAAAGGCGTGAAGATTCTGGAAAATGCATGGGGAATCTTTTTGTCGGACGTTGGAGAGAGATGAGTTAAAATAGGAACAGTTAAAAAGAAAATGCAGAGTATTGAAACTGTCGACTGTTCCACAAACGCATTGTACATTTCTGTGGAATTTTGTATGAAGAGCGTTAACTTTAAGCCTATAAAAGAGAGATTCCAGCTTCCGAAATTTGTGTACATGTACATACGTCTTTGTGTACAGTTTACGAATTTGAATGGACGAGTTAGATGGACGAGTAGATTTTTGAGTTCTTGAACAGCAACTCAGTGAAGAATCTTGTGCATGTATTTTAGAGAGTACTGAATCTTTATACAGGTTATAAAAAGACTCAAATGAGACTCTTTTTAAGAGTCCATAGGCTTCGTGAAGATTCCAAGGTATTTTGATATAGACAGAATTTTCAGAATTTTTGGATCCCATACGGGCAGTTCTGTCTGCCCATCCATTTCCTACAATCCCACAGTGTGACGGAATCCAGCAAAAGTCCACTGTTATCCCTCTAGATGTAAGGAAATGGATAAGAAGTTTTAGTTCGGTGATAATCTCGGCGCGATTGGTAGCAGCAATAGATTCCATTGCTTGAAGAACAGATCTGGAATCAACACAAAAAAGCATTCTAGAAAAATCACGTGGAATGTCAATAATATAACCCAGGCTGAACTGATTAGAATTGCAATCAGTTCAGCCGTAAAGACAGAAAACCCCTTTCCAAGATGAACAGATCTATCTGCTTTCAAAGCAGGAATACCAAAGCCGGAACCAGCATTGCCATTTAATAGGGATCCGTCTGTATAAACTTTTAAGTGATTAGGATAACTGTCGTCAATAATGTGACTTGGCCATAGCACCTAAGACGTTATTATTAACATTCTTTTGGAAATCAGTGTATTTATAATCAAACCTTGCCGGGATACGTTCCCAGTTAGGAATGGGACTCAGGAGATAACGTGGGGCTATGGTTTTGTGATCAATTTTGGCAGATTTCAACAGGTTTGAGGAGTACGTAAGGATGGCTTTATTTGATCGTATTGATTTTGCGCGTTTTGGAAAATCTAGCTCAGATCGCATATCAAGTTCATCCTCATTTGAGTTCTGAACAGTAGAACATCTTAGAATGTATTAAGCGCAAGCTAATTTTCGATAAGTATCCAGGGACAAAACGCCAGCTTCATGATATGTCCATAAAATGGAAGCGTAAAGGGGAACTCCCAGGGCTATTCTGTATGCCTTGCAATCTGTGCTTTGTAACTTTTTTTTAAAAAAGATACTTAGGAGATACTTCCTGTGCATATGAAATCCTTGTCCTGACCAGAGAATTTGATAAATGAATTAAAGTGCACATATCCTGTCCCCACCTCTGGTAACTCACAACTTTAAGAAGATTAAGAGCTTTCCTTGATTGAGTTATGATATATTCAATATGTGTGTTCCATGATAATTTTGAAGTAAGATGTACACCTAAAAACTGTATGCAAGATGTGTAGGTAAGCACAGTGTCATCCATCTTAAAAGTAGGGAGATCATGAAAACTACCACCAGCGTCAAAAAGCGTCATATGAGATTTTCAGCAGACAGACACAACCCATTCTCAAACATAAATCTAGTGATACTGTGTAAGTCTCTTTGATGCATTTTTTTTTCATGTATGTAATTGACCTTAAAGGTGTGTCCTTTCTAAAGTAACATTCATCCATAAACATATATCATCAGCATATTGACCTAAACTGGAATTTTTATAAATACTTTTTTGTGAGATCGTGCGTTAGGATATTAAAAAGCAAAGGGGCAGTTACAGAACCCTGAGGGATGCCCATCTCCACAAATCTCTTGCTAGAATATGTATTTCCTATTTTTGTTTGAATTGTTCTGTTAGCCAGAAATTCTTTGAAGTGATCATAAACGTGACCAGAGAGACCTATCATTTTAAGTTTATATAAAAGTCGCTCATGCCAGACTTGATCATACGCCTTTTTGACATCGAAAAAAGTTGTAAGCCTTACAAGGTGATCAACAGGCGATCGGCCTTTTCTAAACCCAGCCTGAGCAGTAGGGATATGTCCGTTTTTTCACAATGATAAGTAAGCCTATTTAATACAATTTTCTCCATTAGTTTACCAGTATGAGAGGTGAGAGCGATAGGACGATAACTATTAATATCAGAGTTAGGTTTGCCCTGCTTGAGAATGGGCACAATGACAGAATCTTTCCAAACAGACGGAGTCTTCCCATCTATCCAACACTTTTTCATAATGGTATACAGAAATGTTGTAAAATTGATTGGAAGGTTCCGTAACATTTCGTTTGAGACTGCGTCTAAACCAACTGATGTTTTCTTTGTTGGCAATGACAATATAGCATTTCTTAATTCTTCTAATGTTATTTCTGCATTTAAATAATGTTCGTTGTTTTCTTCTGGGTCAGAACAGATATGGTTATTTGACTGGTCTTCCCTCAAAGTTCTGCACTTGTCTGAGAGACTAATTTTGGAGCTTTTTTTTGCCAAAAACTCAGCAAACACTTCAGCGTTTTGAGCTGATGTTGGGAATTGTTCATGCCCTAAGGTGATTGGATAAGCGGGTAAATGTATTCCATGTTTCATTTCGTGTATCTTTGTCCATACCTGTTTAAAATCTTTGTTATCATTAACTTCATTTACACAAAATGATGACCAGTGATCGCTTTTGGCTTTCTCTATAATCCTAGTACTTTCACTGTTTGCCCGTTTCATGGGGAGTAAGTCATCTACTTTTTTTTCTTTTGCATGTATTTTGAACTTTGATTTCTTTTTTATTAACAGCATCTTTGCAGGATTCCGTCCACCAGACCTTGCCAGCATGTTTAGAGGATTTTGTCTGACTAAATTTTGGAATTGCCTCGGTTGCAGCTTTCAAGACCGATTCAGAAAAGTTACAATACATTTTATCAATATCTTGGTTCTCCAGCATGCTAACATTAAAGGACATTAAAATGGACTTGAATATATCCCAGTCAGCTCGTTTATAATTAAATTTTGGGATTTTATCCCTTGTATAATCATGCAAAATTGTAAATCCTCTCAAAGAAATGGTAATTGGGAAGTGATCGCTACCTAAGTGTTATCATGAACTTGCCAAGTACAGCTAGTCGCTAGTGATGGCGAAATCAAAGACAGGTCAATAGCAGATCGTTTGTGGACTAGGAACGTCAGGCAATCTAGTTATGGTTCCATCATTTAGAAGAAAGAGTGCCAAGTCCGAAATATTCTCCACTAGACGATCGGAGCTAACTTTAGGGCAGCCACTATCCCAAAATGGGGCGTGTGTGTATCTGTGTGTGTGTGTGTGTGTGTGTGTGTGTGTGTGTGTGTGTGTGTGTGTGTGTGTGTGTGTTTGTGCATGTGTGTGTGTGTGTGTATGGTGGTGGTGTGTGTGTGCTGTGTGTGTGTGTGTGTGTGTGTGTGTGTGTGCCCATGGTGCGTGCTTGTTGCGTGCATGGTGCGTTCGTGTGTAGTGTGTGTGTGTGTGTTTGTGTGTGTGTGTGTGTGTGGTTGTGTTGTGTGCATGCGTGTGTGTGTGTGTGTGTGTTGTGTGTGTGTGTGTGTGTGTGTGTGTGTGTGTGTTGTACTGTGTGGGTATTCATGACTTTTTAAAATAACACAATCGAAATATTTTTTTTGCATTTCCTCCCAAACTACAGGATACTGTCGTTTTGCTTTGCGATAATTTCTGTAAGGTATTATTTTCAATGTCACAGTGTGTCAGACGTAGGAACTGATTCACTTATTTTGAGTATGTCTTGGCCATTGTAGTTTTACAAGATATATTTCTTGTTCAAGATAAACCAATCGCATTGTGTTCACGTGCAACCAAATGAAAAGTGTTCACGGGCACAAACCGCGATTGTAAGACAGGATATGCTGTGTGTGTGGTGTGTGTGTGTGTAGCGTATGGGGTCAAGACCCCCGAACCTCCCGTTTGTCATCACCCAGCACATGTATAGCTTAAGTAAGATAGTTAACAGAGGGCCCATGAGATTCCAAAATCTGTTTTACGTTTCAACCTTTCCTTTTTTTTTATAAGAAATTCATCAAACGTTTTTTTATCAAATGGACTTGAAGTTTACAGATGTGAAAAGATTACTGTTGCCACCCTCCTTCTCCTTAAAGCATGATGAAAATCTTAGCATTGCAACAGCTAGGCTAGTTGCTTTCACTTATTACCTATCCCAGAGTCTTGAAGACAGAATGACGTAAGGAGCTACTGTGGGATGAATTTTCGTCAGTTCACTTCGGCAACCAGAGAATAATAGTTGGATCCTTAGTCTTTTTTTTTCAAAGAGAAAGAAAGGAATTTTGGTCAACTGAGCTTGTGTTGGCTGGTTTTGGATTGATGTGGCAAGCTGTATTGGAGTGCACAAGGTTTTATGTTAGGCTGTGTCAAGCTATTTGAATCATACTGAGCTATGCCAAGCTGTCTTGAAGCAGCATAAAGCTGTGGCAAGCTATATTGAATCACATCAAGTAATGTTAGGCTGTGACGGAGTTTGAGAAGCTGTTTGAGCTGTATTGAGTGACACAACTCTATAACAAGCTGAGCGACGCTGTGTTGAATTATGCGACGCTGTGTTGAGTTGTAATGAACTGCGATTAGCCATGGCGAATTGCGTTGGACTGTATCTTGCTGCGTTGAGTGGTGTGAGCTGAAGGAGCTGTGCTGGACAATGCTGAATTGTTTCAAGCTGAGAAGATCGTTGTTGAGCTGTTTCGAAAAGTGTTATAGCATCACGTTGCACAACAGAGTCGTGAAGGATTGCATCTGGTTGTGCCGAGCTGTGTCACACTGAGCGAAGTTGTGTGGGGCAACAACGAACTACTTCAAGCTGTGTAGGACAGTGTTGAACTGTTCCCAGCTGAACTGTATACTCAAGCTGTATGTCGGACTGGACGGGGTCTGCTGCTGTGCTGTGGACTAACTGAAGTTGCTGTTGTACTGTGAACTACCTGAAGTTACTGCCGTACTTTGAGCTATCCAAAGTTATTGCCGTGCTGTGAACTGTACGGAAACGCTTCTCTGTTGTGTAGTATACAGAGCTGCTGCTGTGCTGTGGATTATACGCAGTCGCTGCCGTGCTGCGGATTATACGCGGTTGCTGCCGTGCTGTTCGTCAGAGCTGTACGGTGAAATAATCGGAGTGTACATTGCCACGCTGTTGTGGGAGTTTTCGTCCATTCTACACGAAACCAAACTCGAGAACATTGGAGCATTACGACAATAACTGTATGTTGGCACATGCATGCAGGTGGATACTGATGAATTTTGTTGGGAGCTTATTTTATAGAGTGAAAAGTTCCAGATTGTATGTCCCTAGCATGCGGGACGAGATCCCAGATGTTCATTAGTGATTGTTCTTATTGTTCATCAGAGTGCTTTGCGGTCCATCCTGGGATGATTGCTCAGTCTGTTGTGAATTTTGTTTGTGAAACCCATAATCCGGTTACGCAGACACCATTTTCTAAGATTTTGCCTTCTCCAAGCATGCGCACACTCAAGACAGACTATAAGTGACACTGTGATATATTGCCAGAATGGAAAAACAGTCTGCGAGTTTATGCATGAGGTATGACAAACCAGCGCAAACCTTTATGTGAAGTCCAACTAGTTCTCAGACCATTAAATGATTGGAAACATGGTTGCAGAGAGCGTATTGTGACGAGCGTAGATGCACATTTCTGCGTGTGTAATAGACGTGTTTTGTGGAATTTGGTTTGATTCGAGTCTGTACGCATCATTTGTTATAAATAGCTCACAACACTAGACATCGTCTCTGAATACTGTATTTAGATCATTTCAATACCTGAAACAAAACTATTCCCATTGCTCCCAGGCCTTGACACAGAACTGCTGGAGGAGGAGAAAAAAATAGTAGAAGAATAACTGTGTAGGCGAACGTTAAGTCAAAAATGAAAAAAAAAAAAGAAAAAAAAAAAAAAGAAAAGACAGAACACGACGTGGTTTGATCGTTTTTGGTCTTCTTCAGGGAATAAAAACAACATTCAGGACAATGGAGCACGAACAGTTACTCTCCTCAATCTCCTCAAATTGGGCGCAGAATGAGGACCAAAGAGGCCAAAATGCGCCGTATTTTGTCTTGTAATTTGTTAATCTCTTTTATTTGGTGAAACAGTAGAGCTCCTTTCGATATTCGTTCATTCATTGACTTATCTACCTTTCCTGTTTTTATTAGTTTCATTTTCTTTCATTCATCAGTTTGCTAACCAGACATCAATTTAGTCACACACATTCAAGGCCCTTTACTTGTTATGTATACAAGTGCTTGAACAGACAGAAGGCACCCTGCTCAATTCTTGTGTGTACACCTTGAAACAGAAGCATCTCTGAAGACCGTTAGTTCAGTTTTGCTCGAAACATCACCCCACCTGCCATGGCAGAATCACAGTCACCGCTGGTGTGGGCTCCTGCCCTGTACTTGACATTCCTGTGTCTGCTGGAATACCAGCCCTACATGACATCACCATCTTTGTTTGGGCGGGCCTGACTCCAGAAATGACTTTTAATTGTAGAGAATGGCCCGAAAATCTAAAACCTTGTGCTTGGAAACTGCTCTGAACTTGGTGCCCGTCAGAAAATACAAATAGAAGTTGATGGCACTGTTAGCATATAACAGGATGTGGCCAGCTGCACTGAAGACTTCAAAACGGCCAATCTGAATTGGGTCATTCCAATCAACGAATGGATCTACGATCATGCAGACTGTAACTGGTGCCGTCAGGAGAACAAAACAAATACTGACACTGATCAAGGTCACGGTCAATGAAGTCACTTTCCGTTGTCTGGAATCCTGGGTGGTTTGTTGCACGGGAAGACGCGTGCCAGTTCTCACCGATCTGACAACTGTCCGGAGAAGAACACTGTTGCTGACCAACAACAACATGCAAGGCAGTACGCAACAGTTAGCCATGTCTATCCAAGGCCAAACCATGTCAAAAAACCATCTGTATATTTCCTCCTCGTTTCTAAAGCATGACCCCATCCTCACATGAAATCCGTAGAGAACGTGACAGTTGATCAGAATGACGGTAACAGTCATTACACCAGCAGTAATTCGCGACATTCTCAGCGTCCACACAACATTGACACGGAGTGGCCACAGCACAGACGCTGCTCTCAGCATGGTCAGTGCTACGAGCATCCAGGGGGACAAAGACTTTGTCGTATATACCAGCATCTTGTGCACGCGGCACTGCCAAGATCCCAGTTGTCTAAAGTGTATCACATTGAATTCATTTTCCAGCATGATGGTGAAGGGTTCTGTAATCAACATCAGCAGGTCCGAACAGGCCAGAACTAGGAAAAAAACACTAAAAGTGGATTCTGGAAGTCGAAGCATAATGCTGATAATCATAACATTTCCATACATTCCAAACACACACACAACAGGACAGCCAACTTTGAAGATCCCTTGGACAATCTTTGTAAACAGTAAGAACAAATCATAAAGATGATATCTTTCGAAACGAGTTTGGTTCTCCTTTGTTCGAGTTTGGTTGTCAAGTGTTCGGTTTTGGTTCTCCGTTGTTCGAATTTGCCGCTCCATTGTTTGGGTTTGGCTTTCCATTGTTAGAGTTTGGTTCTCCATTGTCCAAGTTTGGTTCTCCATTGTTCCGTTACCTGAGAATATAGAACCTGGAAGTAAATTAATTATATATTGCTTTCACATCTGATTCAATGCGTGAGAGCGTCTTGCCAGTATCACATCTCCAGGACATGAATGAAATGAAGACGTAGAAATGAAATGACATAGTAAAAGTGTAACACGGTTAGTGAAACTGTCAACACTGCAAAGCAGCACCATTCCTACGTCCATCACAGAATTTGTGCGTGCCAGTAAATGTGTTGTTACATGTTGGTCGCATCGTGCATGTGTCAGTTGTCTTTGAAGAGGGGAGAAATGAATCCAATGCAGAGAGAGAGAGAGAGAGAGAGAGAGAGAGAGAGAGAGAGAGAGAGAGAGAGAGAGAGAGAGGAGAGCGAGAGAGAGAGAGAGACGAGAGAGAGAGAGAGAGAGAGAGGTGAGAGTGAGTGGAGCTACTTGTGCAGTTTTGAATTGTCACACATGCTACTATGTTGTTTTGTTCCTCTTGCAGTGCCAGTCCATCACAGTCTGACAGTCCCAGGCTCCAACACAGAGCATCTTGAATTTCTTGACTCTTCGACAGCAAGGGGATGAGTTCGTCCGTCAATTGTAATAAGGGACTGGACAGTAATGGGAAAGCTATGTTTGGAGTACTTTGCCCAATCCTTCCTCTCTCTCTCTCTCTCTCTCTCTCTCTCTCTCTCTCTCTCTCTTGTGAAGGTGGGGAGAGCATTCCTAAACAGGGCTGCCTCTGACTGCACTATCCTTGGTCACTATAAGAGAGAGAGAGAGAGAGAGAGAGAGAGAGAGAGAGAGAGAGAGAGAGAGAGAGCACATACCGGTAAGTACAGTACACAGCATCTTCCCATGTGTAGGAATTTTGCTGAAGGCATGCACTAGTCGGAACTGGCGCTGTGACGGACAACACGTGCTATGCGCGTGACTGTGTGAAAGAATGAGTAGGCTACATCTGCAAGAGAGTCTGCGTTATTGTTAGGTTATAGGCTGGTGTTGGTGTAAGAGGCCCAGAGGCGTGCTTTCACGAGAAAAGCACCAAAGACCTTTGAATAGGCACGTCACCTAAAAGCACAGGCAGCAAGAGAGCGTTGCCACCAAGCAGAGGCCACTTTTACATTTCCTCTTCAGTGAGGGAGAGAAGCTACCGGCAACCCTTACGACCCACATCACCTATACTTGCTGAGGGGCTCGCTGGGTTGCTCCTGGAGTCACCCCGGCGTTGACCATCTAGGGGGCTCTAAAGACAGGTAGTTGTCCCCTTTTCACCGGCTGATGGGACAAGTTAAACACCTGCAACTTTATCAGGTAGTTTCAGATTTCTGAACGTCATAGATACATGTGTTAGTCTTTTTTGTCTCTTGTTTTCCCTGCAAAACTAAAGTTTTGATGTGTTCCTGAAAGTTTAGAGTAAAACAACAAAATTGCGGAAGAAATGAGTGGAAGCCCCAGAATGTGATTTAATAAGAAAATATGAAATACGATTGCACATGTGCACCAGAGATTGAGCATATTTTTGCTGTCCACATTGGTGTTGAAGAGGTGGAGAGGGGGTGTTGGACCTCTTGTGCCATTTGGCAACAGTGTGACGGGTGCTTCTCCAACCCTCCCTCCACCCCCACCCCTATAACTTATCCCATGGGTTGGCGGAGGAGATAATAGGTACATGAGTTGTGTGTTATCGCTGTTTTGCTATCCTAATCTACCCTTTCCTTGGCTCTTCTGTCCCTCTCTACAACGTTAACATTTCAATTCCAGAGTTTGCTTAATTTAAAACATTTGTTGAAGAACCAAAGTTGGTAGTGCTGGATGAGAGAAGATTCTGTCTTCTTAAAGTGTGATTCTGTTGGCATATCGGTTCTAGCTTCTATGCATGCCTTGCCTCACATTCTGATTCTTCTCATAAGCGCACTCTATATGCCAGGGCACCCAAGCGCACCCTATATGCCAAGGAATATATTGCTGCAGTCACGTGCTATGTTGACTTTACTATGTCTAATGAACTACTTGGAATACAACCTTTATATTTGGTCCACTGACTTGATAGATATTGCTTTTAACCAATCCCAGAGTATCTACGTCTTTACTTTCACTTGTTAACAGTGAACGTTGTTTGTTTACATCGTGTCATCACTTCGAGAATTCTCCGGTCTACAGGAGTACAGAATGCACATTTTGGCCCGACAAATTTCTGGGCTGGGGCAGTAAACAGTTTAAATCAGTCCAGCTTCCTATTTGAACATTGAATTGATCTGATCACAGTCCATCTCACACAGCGTCTTCACCAGGTTTCCTTTAACCTTTACCGTGTTTCCTGGGTCTTCCATGACCCAGTGACTCAATAAAAACAAAACAAGAACCATCAGATTTTATGAACAGATAAAGCTATGCTCACGAAATGTTAGAAGTTCCTCAACGATCTTAATAGCCGTCGATTACTGTTACGGCTGGTGTGCGATGCGTGTTTGCTGTCTGACTCTCACCTGAAGAAGTTTAGATGCGTGTACGACTTTTCTCTACACACACCCACACCACACGAACATAGATAGCCGGGCAATTTTCCTCTTTTTTCTTTTGATGCCTGAACCATCAAAACATAACAGATACGCATTGCATAAAAGACACGAACAGGTACAGCAAAAAGTCCTCGCCACCACCAAAGGGCGCACAACGACACTAGATACTACATTGCCACATCAAACCAAGCTGGCACCCACAGCAGTGTCACTACAAACAGTCCATGCACTTAGCAGCATCTGGCCCTAGTCACACAGTCCTCACACAGTTCAGAAACCACTCACGGGAGCAGTTCGTGGAGTCCTTCCAGGGACTCCCACACGACAGAAGAACATAAGTCGTTGTCCCGACGAACTCTGAAGCCCTTTCACACACCATCGTTGCTGACTATACAGACAGCCTATCGACTCCCCCCCCCCCCCCCCCCCCCCCCCCGGGGTGGAGACAGCAGCTGGGCTCGTGCTGCAACCCACACCCGGTTGGCAGTACACACACGATGTCTACTGACCCTCTGTCAGTCTCTCTACACCCCCACAGGGCATAGTCATTGGCTGGGCACGAGCTGCATCCAACATCCGGATGGCAGTCAGTTCTAGGTCAGACACGGGGGCTTCACCGACACCTGGGGAACTGATAGCTACCTTGACTGTCTAGTCTACTTCCTATATATTTATCCTTCGTTTTTGTCACTAGCAGTCACTCTTCACATAATACATTTCATTGGAACTTGGGAAACATATCCATTATAGAGTCTACAATGTTTTAATACAGTGGGTCCATTACAATAGAAACATTGCTTTGATTAGCATCATGATTGTTTACATTAAAGAAAGGGATTTCCACATGGGATCCTGTTTCAAAGTACCAAGAATACAATACTGATATATAATTGTAAAGGAAAGAATTTTGTTTGTCCCAGTTTATCAAGAAAAGAATGTTTTTATCTTATTTCATCATTACTAGACATGTCCAACTGCATTTTAAGGAACGATTTCCGTTCGTCCCTTTTTATCAAGAAAAGAATGTTCATCACCATGACTAGACGTGTCTACTTGCATATCAAGGAACGATTTCTGGTCGTCCCTTTTTATCTTTCCACAACAGGAATCAGAATACATTTTCCAATAATTCATGCACAGTAGTTTTCATTGCTCACTTCCAGAGCTCACCCAAATCACATCATTATATTACTTTAGGGAAAAGATAAACAACACTTTTTTCAATAATACATTGATTCAGCTAGATTACTTTTCCCCAGACATGTATGAGTATACATACTCTTTCTGTCGTCTACTCGATCCATTCTTCTCATCCACCTCTTGACTCACACATTCACACACTGCAACTTCCTACTGTCACCCTCTGTCTTGTCAAATCACAAGATATTTCAATGGAACAATTTAATATTTCAGGCCTCTACTAAGAACTAGTAAGTTCCCAACCACCGTCTCCCTTCGGCTCTCTGAAAGTGTTGCTTGGCCAGTACTCTTCAGAGACTGAAAGGAAATCCTCACTCACCTGACTTGCACAAAACGCAGGTGAGTAGCTGTCAGGTAAACAGGTCAACCAGTTTTACAGATTTACGTGTTCAGTCAAACATGTCCCCAAAGTTTGGGACCAGGCGAAATATGGTCCGTCACAGTTACTGAAATTTCATGTATGGGTACAATCAATTATCAGCGTAATTAGTCGCAGTTCGCCCGGGATCTATGTAATAATCTTAATGGGTCGCACATGACCCATGCCATCGGGTGAGGAATAAGTTGCTTAACTGCCCTTTATCAGGGGCCATATTTTCATGTCGTCGGTAAACTTACTTCTGCAATGAGATTAACTCCTGGGTACAAACCCTGTGGGTTCAGCGCATTCTACTTTCGTACCCATATCCTCTGGGTTTTGTCTAGGTTTCTACCTATGAAGTGTCCAGAAAGTAAAGGGTGGAGGTCAGATAAAAAAGAGGGATTCCCTCCTTCTGTGCATGTCTTGAATAACCCCCAACCTTCTGCGCATGCCCACAAACACGCTGATACAGACACACACAAAGACTGAAAAAGCAGCTTAACGAAAACAAGTTTGATAAAACTAATAAAAGGCCATAAACATGATGAAGTCAGACTCACATGCACACACAAATACACACACTGACACAAAGTAACAGTGACACACACAGGCACAAAGACAGATTTAGCCTACACACACACACACACACACACACGCACACACCAAGAGCTAAGCCAACTATCGTAGCAGACGAACTTGGGAGCTACAGACACACTTGTAGAGCAGGGGGCCGAGTTCCGTGTCTCGGTCTGTGCAAATCAAATTCAATGCCTTCTCGGAGAGTGTCTGTCAGCTGGAAGATGTGACGACGAAATCTTAACTGTGCGTGAAGTTCGTGATCATTGAACGTGTCCAATGGCTTTGTTTTGATCTAATCCACGGCGAACTCATGCCCTATCCTCCTTGTACGTTACCCACCCCTCACCCACTGCAGGTGTCGAGGTTAAAGGTTACTCTCGACATATCGATCTGCAAGTAACGGACCTTCGAGCTTACAACGAGGTAGTAGGTAACTTCCCCGTTACCCACGACATGTAAGTACGGCCCCTGATGTTGGTCTTACAAGACCCACGAGATTTGAATAGGGATAAGCAATAGGAAAAGCCCCTACAAAATGTCTTGGGCGACCCGCACGACTGGATCTGTGTAGTCAAAAACATCATCCGGTAAAGATTAATGCAGGAAACATCCTATTGCAAGCTCAAGGAGCGTGTCGACTGCGCAACTTTCTTCCCGTGAGAACCAAGCACCAACCTCATGGACAATGACCTCAGTTGTGGACTTAGATAGAAGATGAGTAATTGGGAGGCATTCTCTAAATGAATAATCTACTATGTAAATGAATCACATTTGATAATTTCATTATTTGATATTTCTATGTTACAAATGCGTTTTCACTGATGGCATGTGCTTGATGAAATGGTAGTGCTCTCTCTCTCTCTCTCTCTCTCTCTCTCTCTCTCTCTCTCTCTCTCTCTCTCTCTCTCTCTCTGTGTGTGTGTGTGTGTGTGTGTGTGTGTGTGTGTGTGTGTGTGTGTGCCTGTGTATTTCAGTACTTTTTATTTTCTGTCGATCTATTCCCGAAGTTTAGTCTTTCCTTGTCGTCCCTAGTTCAGTTTTTCTCCCCCTGTGTGTGTGTGTGTGTGTGTGTGGTTCCCTTCCCCGATCCTTTCCACCACCCATTCCCCCTTTTTTTTTTTGGTCTAGCTGGAGTTAGGTCGGTAGGTTGGATCGTAGTCCTATAAAGGAACATTTTTTCTGTCTCACACTAACCAAGCAGAACCGTTTCATTCTGATCGTAGTAATCTGACCCAAGTGATGTAAATTAGCCCTGTGGGCATTTTAGAATGAAAATAGTGATTTTGTTCACGAAAATTTGGAACATATTGTATCTGTTGTTCATGTGGAAGATGAATGCTATTTGCAACAACAAGACAGTTTGATAACAGATCCACAATATTGGGTTGCAACTAATAGCTGCAATGCTTTAGTTAAGTGTCACCATAAATGAATTTATTGAAACGTTTCTGGGTGTTAAATTATGCGAATCTGAAAGCAATGGATAGATAACGTGGAGTGCGCCGATATGAACCTGGAATAACATTCGTTGATAAAACCTTCATTTGGCAGAAGCAATGGAAAATGGTTACGTTAGTGTCATTCGTGATGGCACAAGCCCTACATTTGCTCTCCAGCCTTTTTCCACTGTTTGTAACATCCCACAAAGATACGGATAATTTTTTTTTTAAATTATGGGGAAAAGCTAATAACGAAAATTTGTCAGAAAGAACAAAAAAAGTGAATCCACCATATAACAGAGACGAAGAAATGATGAGACTAAACTCAACGCCTTTTGACCTGTTAGGTCTTCTTCAGGCAGCATAAACAGCATTCCGGACAATGAAAACAAAGGACGAGTAATCCCTTATCTTCTCGAATTCGGCGCAAGATGGGCGTTGAATGAATACACTGTCTCCTTTCCAATGACATTGTTTTCATTCAAAGCTGAATGCTCGTCCTTCGTTTTCATTGTCCTGAATGTTGTTTATCTTGCCTGAAGAAGACCTAAGAGGTGGAAACGGGTCGTGTTTTGTCTTGTGATTTGTTTGTACCTTTTATTTGGCAGATAAACTATATTTTTTTATCTAAAATTTGTTTCAGTTTCTCCCGTAGTCATTTCACATTGAAACAAATAGTGACAACACTTATCTCATAATATACACTAAATATATATATATATATATATATATATATAGATAATGGTGGCAAGTGCCAACAGAGATTTAAAAAAAATGCTCAACCGCACTGGGAGCAACATTTGTTAAAAAGGAAAGGTTTAAAATTTTATCTACAACGTTGTTTCATGCATGAAACCGCATGCGGTTGCAATCGTCAGGATGTGGTGGGTCTGTGCTGCCGGTGTTTTATAACTGCTTGTGTTGTCTGTCATCACGTGCTGTCTGTGTTTTTTGTGTGTTTCTGATTCTTGTTCACTGATAGGAATTTCCACTTGTGCCTGCAGTTGTTAACCATTTCTATCCTGGTGTTTAAAGTTGCCATTTGTGGTTTGCATAGTATTATGTATTTTTCTGTTGAGCATAGGTTACATCTTTTTGAAATATTGTTATATGGTGCTGCTCTTTTTATGATTTTCCAGGATATATTGTAGTCTATTTTTTTCTCTTTGAGCTTCCAGATGTATTTACTCAATTCTGTTTGGTTTTTGTATCTTTCTTTGTTAAATGACTGTTTGTGGTTTGCATATCTAGTTTTAAATTGGTTTTCAGTAATACCTATATATGTTTCTTCTGCGTTCTCTGATGTTACAGTGGCTTGGTACACAATGTTGTTGTAGAGGCATTTGTTGCTCAGAGGGCACTGTTCTTTCTTGATGCAGTTGCAAGATTTCCTTTCCGAAATCAAACAAATCCAAAATGACAAAAAAATATTTGTGAAAGCAGACAAAACCAGCAACTTCTACAAAATGGAAACTGAAGAGTACTCACAGCTTCTCGATAAAAACATCCAAAAAAATTACAAAAAAGCTGATAAAACTACATACGAGTACATTAGAAAAAAAGAAAAGGAGCTTGTGCACCAAATGGACTTAAGCGATAGAGTGGAGACAACAGCAGCAAGAGAAGCTTTTATAACACTTAAAGACCACAAACCCAACTTTCTGAATAACCCAACATGCAGATTGATAAATCCATCCAAATCTGAATTAGGAAAAATCAGCAAAAAAATCTTAGAAAAAGCCATAAAAAACATAAGAGAGAACACTGAACTCAACCTCTGGAAAAACACATACGAAGTCATACAATGGTTCAAGAAACTCAACAAGCAAGGAAATACAGTTTTTATAACATTTGACATAGTAGACTTCTATCCATCTATAGATGAAGATCTACTCACCAAAGCTATAAAATTTGCCAACAAATATACTGAAATACCAGGGTCAGAAATGGAAATCATTTTCCATACAAAGAAAACTCTACTACACAGCAAAAATGAAATCTGGACCAAGAGCGCAAGCAAGAATTCAACTTTTGATGTTACAATGGGATCGTATGATGGCGCCGAAACTTGCGAACTTGTCGGACTATTCATACTATCTTACATCCAAAAAAAACTTGGAAAACAAGTCGGACTCTACAGAGATGACGGCCTCGCTGCGCTGAGCGACAGCCCTAGAAACATTGAAAATAAGAAAAAAGAACTGTGTAAAATCTTTCAAAACCAAAATCTAAAAATCACTATTGAAGCAAATAAAAAGATAGTGAACTACCTAGATATAACGTTAGACCTCAACCAGCACATATATAAACCATACAAAAAACCAAATGACATACCTGTCTATGTAAATATCAAAAGTAACCATCCACCTTCCATACTAAAAACAATACCCAGAGGCATAAATAAGAGATTATCTAACCTGTCATGTAATGAAACAGCATTCAATAACGCTGCAGCTGAATATCAAGAAGCGTTACACAAAAGTGGCTACAACTACAAACTACAATATGATCCAGATAATGACATGAGCAGACACAAGAAGAACAGGAAAAGGAAGATCATATGGTTCAACCCCCCATATGACGGAAGAGTAAAAACAAATATAGGGAAAGAATTCTTTAGAATCCTAACATCATCATTTCCAAAAGAGCACAAATTATCCAAGATATTTAACAAAAGTAACATCAAATTATCATACTCATGTATGCCCAACCTTAAAAACATCATTGATTCAACCAACAAAATGAAAAGCAGTATAGAGAAAAACGAGGGTGACGAAAGGAAATCTTGCAACTGCATCAAGAAAGAACAGTGCCCTCTGAGCAACAAATGCCTCTACAACAACATTGTGTACCAAGCCACTGTAACATCAGAGAACGCAGAAGAAACATATATAGGTATTACTGAAAACCAATTTAAAACTAGATATGCAAACCACAAACAGTCATTTAACAAAGAAAGATACAAAAACCAAACAGAATTGAGTAAATACATCTGGAAGCTCAAAGAGAAAAAAATAGACTACAATATATCCTGGAAAATCATAAAAAGAGCAGCACCATATAACAATATTTCAAAAAGATGTAACCTATGCTCAACAGAAAAATACATAATACTATGCAAACCACAAATGGCAACTTTAAACACCAGGATAGAAATGGTTAACAACTGCAGGCACAAGTGGAAATTCCTATCAGTGAACAAGAATCAGAAACACACGAAAAACACAGACAGCACGTGATGACAGACAACACAAGCAGTTATAAAACACCGGCAGCACAGACCCACCACATCCTGACGATTGCAACCGCATGCGGTTTCATGCATGAAACAACGTTGTAGATAAAATTTTAAACCTTTCCTTTTTAACAAATATATATATATATATATATATATATATATATATATATATATATATATATATATATATATATACCAGTACAAATGTCATGAGGAACATAAAATTTAGGACTGGAAAAAAGAGCAGAGGAGGATGGGCACATCGTTTTATATATTTGTTAAACAAAGAAACAAAAAGAAAAAGATAAGAGAGGAATCCATTGGTCTGCCATCGCTATGTGCAGCATCAGACTTATTTATAATGTTGTCAGCTATAGAACCACATTCTATGATTTGAAGTCTGTTGCTCAGTTGACTTAGAAAAATGTCGCATATTGATCTACGTTTTTCGAGCTTACATTGATTAATATAAGATTTAGCAAGCATGGTGATATGGTCAAAATTTATCTCTGTTTGCACATGTTGATCCACTCTGATGTCACGTGTGTTGTTATGCTGGTCGAGTGTTTTTATTTGTAACTAAACACGTTGTCTGTGTCTTACAAAATCGCATTTTGGACTGAATCTCATTCTTCAATACATAATGTACTCTGCTCGTATTTGCCAGGCCCGTAACATTTAAAAGATCACTACACCAATAGCTTTGTTTGTAGTTTTGTAATTCAACACAATGTGTATATGTGTAATTTGCAAACACTTCAATTTAACATTTTTAATTGTGTGGATATGGGTAAAAATTTAATTCCTAGAGATCTCTGACTTCAGTTTTTTGTGACCATGTAGGGCATTGGTTAGGTCTGCGTATATCCTGATTGTTCATTTCATAGTATCTTTTAGCTCCTTCATTTTCTTCAGTGATTATGTGGAAAAGCTCAGTGTGGTCAGTTTGTGCTGTTTTATTCCAGCTTTTTTTTTCAAGAATTGTTTTATTGAGGAAATCCGCCAAGGTGTGAGACAAATTCGCTAGCAAATCTACATCAGCCATGATTTCGTCAACTATTTCTAAATTTTCATGTTTATTTAACCCGTTCGCTGCTTGAAGCTGCTTGAAAATGTTACAAACAAAGGCTTTCCCAGTGCCAGGGAAATCTAATGATTTGGGGGTAATAATTAACAAAAAATTCTAGCTCAGAAACTACAAAAGATATAACAATGAAATATATATGATTTTTGAAGGAAATTGAATGAAGATTTTGAATCTGGGCTTCTTTTGTTTTAATTTTGATAATAAAAAAGTATTTAGACAATTAGATTTGGATAGATTTTTTTGCACGATCAAAAGCATATGTATTTACCACTACATCTTCACATCCAAACAAGAACACAAAGCAAAAAAGTTGAAAACAAAGTTTGTATTGTCACACTACACCTGTAAATGAAAGTAAAACAGTTTAGAAGTCTATCAAGACGCTCACACTCTTTGCAGACAGGTCAGTCCACGACCACGCCCCCCTCTCCCCACCACGCCCCCTTGCTGGACTTCAACCCTCTCTTTCACTGCTCCTCTTCCCCTACCTTTCCCTCTGCCCTGTGCCGCGCCGCGAGCAGGCCGCGCTCCCCTCTCACGCTGACTACCACGTCACTGACCACTGGCATGCAGTGCAGAGTACACACTAGGCGAGCTCGTTCGACGCTGGCAAACCAGTCAGCTGAACACACATTGAGGTCACACAGCCCGACACAATAACTGACGAATACGGTTGGCAATTCCATCACTATCATCATCTCACCTTCATGCTCGAGTGAGTCGTTGAATAAAAGATTATTGTCTTTGTCAAAAATCATTAGCAGAGCCTGCTCAGCTGTGTAAATACGTTGATTTGGTCGCTGCGCTTGTCGAAGGTTGCGCCGCCATCTTTGCAAGCGAGACGAAGTGCTGGCTGGTCATCCAGTCAGTGATGAGAATAAATGGGCTTTCCCCTCACGTGTGGTCATTTACATATCATTTTAATACTACAGACATATAAGGCTTACTACGCACACTCTATTTAAGTCCGTTGATAGAAATAGTAACGAATGAAAATTCAAGAAAAATGCATGACGTCAGTGGACGGCCCATAGGCACTGGGAAAGCATTTTTAATGCGGCGTCAGCTGACGGCTTAAAGGCACTCTACGGGTTAAGGAAATGTTTTGTCGCTTTTTTGTTTCAATTTGCTTTTTGCTTAATTATTGCGTTTCCCTTTTTCTTTTTTAACTATTAAAAATTCAACGGGTTCAAATGGTAGTTCGCTTAACGTTTAGGGTGCCACACAGAGACAATCTCCTGTCTGATTAAAAGATGTTCCTCCAAAGCAGATTATATCCAGGAGGAAGAAAGGTGGCAGAGTGGTTAAGACGTTCGCCTGCCAATCCAATGTGTGAGAAGTGCGTGGGTTCGAGCCCTGCCTTTCTCGCCCTTTCTTTCCCAGTTTGAATGACAAATCGAACTGAACGTCAAGTCCATCGGACGGGGACTATAAGCGAGTCGGACCCGTGTGCCTTCCTGGCCCCCTGCACACGTTAAAGAACCCACGGCAGTTGAAAATCGAAAAGAGCAGGGGGGTTCCCCGCTGCCCTGGCAAAATTGATGTAAATTGAAGATAGCCGCCTGGTATTTCTTACCAAGCCACAAAAATTGTCACTTACTGTTATCGTGTGCCATCGTGTACCGGTGGATATGGAGGACACGTCTAAACATCACATGCATCCTATGTGAGAAACTGGAGGAATAAATGAGATAAATGAAAATGAGTGACTGATATTTGAATGGTACGAGAAACGACTGAATGAGCGCCAGTAGGCTGCTCCTCGGCCGGCTCTACCTGGGTAGGCGGCTCGTTGAGTGAGGTAGTGTGTTTATTGTAAAGCGCTTAGAGCTTGGTCTGTGACCGAGGATAGGCGCTATATAAATACCCAATATAATAATAATATCCCTTAAAGTCTGAACCAAACGCTGGTCCATAATTAGAAGCTTAAACGAGCACTTACCTTGGGAAGGTGAAGTTTGAGCGGAATTCCATGATGTAGTTCCACAGGAACAGAGGGATAGGCGGTACGCGCACACACAGTAAGGCCATGATTTAAAGCACTAATGATCTAAATCCAGGTAGATGATCAGTAGAATTTTGTGCAACCATAAATAAATCAAAATAACTAACTCGTAGGGAAGGAAATTATCTCAGGGAGGGCGCATATCCCTCCATTCCTGTGGAACTACATCATGCAATTCCATTCAAAATTCACCTTCCCGTTTAAGTTTTTAATTCCATTTCTCGTACTTCCACCATGAACTACGTGATCTGCAAGATTTTAAAGCAGGTTGCACATAATTATTATAATAAAATTTGAATTGGCGAACCCGAGCATGCAGCGAACCATAGCATTCAGACTCAGATAAGGAGAACCACTTCAATCGAAATTTTCACCTTGCGTGATTTGAGGTTTAATGATGTTCTTGACTTTAAGAAGTCACATCATGAGGCACATATTGTCCAGCAAACGTAAACATTTTTTTTCACAAGAACAATATAACAAATTGCAACTATTAACGTAGACCAGAATAAGCAGAAATTCATCATGCAACAGTCGAGAATTTGATCTATGGAAAACCAACGATCATAGCACTATTGTCAGCACAGGCTTCAGCACCATGAAATTGTCTTCTACTTAAGAATATAGGTTTCAAGATTCTGCGTTTGACATTAGAAAAGTAGTTAGACTCAGAATCAAAAACTTACTTAGAGAATATTTTGACAGCATTGCACTGTCTTCATCAGCTCACTGTTGTTGCTGTGGCAGCGAAGCCTGGTGGGGTGATTGGTGTGTGGGGTGAACGGTTGAGCCCCACATGACAGTCGACCCACTGGGCATCACTGCCACAACAGCAACAGTGTGCTGATGAAGACAGGGCGACCCTGTCGAAATATTCTCCAAGTAAGTTTTTGATTCTGAGTCTAACGACTTTCCTAATGTCTTCTGCTTGTTTCAAGTAGACACTATAGCTTTACTGTATATTTCATGATTGAACTTTGAACTTGCTGAGGCTTATCCTCTGTACCCTGACTAACAGTTATGTTGCAGAGCTTATTAAAAAAAGTTCTAGCATTAGACCCATCCTGTTGTCTGCAGGATAGCATCCACAGACACTCCACTTCTCAACTTCGCAAAGGACGATGCCCCCTGAAACTATGAGGCTGAAAATCAGGCACACCAGCTCTTGCCAACACATCCTTTGCCCAGCGAGCAGTCGAGTCATTTGAGGCTGGACCATGTGGAGGCACATAGCACACAAGCAGTTTGTCACAAGCAGCACGTAATTCACATATTCTTTCAATGTAATGTTGCAGACAGTTCACCACACAGAATCTCTGATTTTATGGGTATTTGGCAATCTGCAAAGCTGATTGGTGGAAACCTGGTCGGGTACTTTTAAGTGTATCTCTTATTTGGATGACACACCCCTTCTCATGTATAGATATACAACTTAATCTTAATACATGAATAGAGTGCACTCTTTGAGCTGTTACTATGAGCAGTAAAGCATACAATTTATGTGTTGATTCTTTCAATGACAAATCTACATTAACTTTCTGGTTTTGGAAAATTCAAATAAAATTACTACATCCCATGTTCTTTCATGTCTGGCTAAGGGGGTTCTGAGCTAGAAGACACCTTTCACAAACTTTTATACTAAAGGATGAACACCAATTGTCCTGTCTCTATCAAGCTGAACAACAGCTGGGAGTGCTGAACGAGCTGTATTTATAGCACTATAGCCCAAACCTTCTTCAAACAATTCAGTAAGGAATTGCAATACAAAATTTGCAGGTGCTTGAAAGGGATTAATACCCCGTCTACCACAGAACAGTTTCCACCTTGTGATTCATGCTTCATACTGCTTTTGAGTGGATTGTCTCCACGAAGAACAGATGATTTAGCAAGTCTTTCCAGAAATTCCTTTCGCTTGAATTGCTTCCCTGAGACGGACACTCCAAGCAGTTGCAAGTTTATTTTTTGGAGTGGATGGACGGCGTTGCTGTGTGTCAGCTGAAGTACATGCCGACCTCTTGGCAGAAGAAGGGGTCTCCCTGGATAAGTAGGCATAGAAACTGAAGGTACCGGACTGCCGTCAGCCAACTGGAGACAACCAGAACCATGTCTGCTTGGTCTCATTCCAACTTTGTCAGGACTCTTTGAATCAGATTGAAAGAAGGAAAATCATAGGACGCCCAACTTTGCCAAGAGTAAAGGCATCGACAGCAAAAGATTCTGGATCAGGGCTCCAGGACACATAAGGCTTGAACTGAAAGTTCAAACGCGAGGCAAAGCGTATGTTTGGCTTCCCAGCTTTATGGATCAGCTGAGTAAACACAGTGTTATGGAGCTTCCACTCAGTATTATCACAAAAGTGTCTTGATTTTTCATCAGCTTATGTGTTCTGTTTGCCTGGAATGTGCGCAACGGTTATCCACCCATATTACGAAGGTAAATAAGAGCAAACACAGTTCACAGTTTCTTGCCCCTCATTTGGTAAAGAACGTCTTACTTCCTGATGACTTTGTAAATGACATGCCCATGGTCATGGTCTCACAAAGCTGGGCCAGATCTTGTTCAGTGTCTGGGCCAGTCTTCTCCTGAACAACGTACTGTTGAAGAAGCAGTCTTAGGTCTGGTGCGGCACAACCCTGACCCTGTGAACGATTTTCGTTCTTCTTCTGTTTGGACCTTGCCATTATTTTGGCCATTTGGGTGTCCAGATCATTGCCTTGGTCACCTTCATCGTCAGAGTATTCTCTCTCTCTCTTCTCTCTCTCTCCTCTCTCTCTCTCTCTCTCTCTCTCTCTCTTTTGTTTTTATTTTAAAGCAGCGTATTGCGCTGTCGAACAGTTAGAGTGGCGGACTCGTGGTCCGATGCCAACTCACCTTCCTCCTCCTCATTATAATCTAGCTCTTCTTCATCCCCTTCTCTCTCTCTTACCCTCTCACGTTTCGAGAGTTCTTGCAAAATTCTCATGTTTTGTGCTTTCATTTCCTCCCAGACAGCAACTGGGATAGAAACAAACGGGTGTCGAGGTTTTGTTTTGGGGGTTGAACTTATGTGCTGCCTATCGGGCGCTTCGCCCAGCAAGCTTTCTTCATCGGCTGAATCCGCCATGTTTTCGACCAGTTCAGCTTTTAGCACTGAAAAACCGACAACCCCCTTACGCTGAAAAAAAAAAAAATCACAAGTCGATATCAAAGGTTGATATGAGAATCGAGATGTTTCGATTTACACAACTACAAAAGAACACACAAAGTTTATTTCAGCGAGGGACCGATTTTTTCACAGGTTATTGCGCAAACCGGACGTACGGATATGGCCTTACTGCACGTGCGCATCTTGGAGATCACGTAGTTTTCGGTGGAACTTCGAGAAACGGAATTTTCCATTTTTCCATGGAATAGCTACACTTTCGTCACAATGTTTTCCCGTTTGCGACGTATGGCTTTAACTTTTTTTTTTCATCGATGAAAGTGTCAAACCATTAATATATTTCCTACAATCGGACATATTTACAGCCTCTTGTTTCTCGATTTCGATTTCTGTTCTTCCTGCTCCTCTTAGTTCGTTTACTATTTCCAAGGAGCTGAAAAGCATTTAAAAAGGAATGAAGTGGTCACGTAGATTAGGTAATAATATCCAGAGGTTTATTAATTTGAAAACAATGAAGGATTTTAGAAACGTGAGTCTTCTAATTGGTGGTACATTCTAAACGACCAAATTCTGCATCACATTTTAACGTCTAACAATTTTACCGTTATGATGTATGGGTTCACATTCTTTTAAGTTTGGGGTAAAAAAAAACAACAACAAAAAACAAACAAAACAAACAAACAAACAACCAAACAAACAAAAAAAACCCCTGACTATTTCAAATTCATAAGGACTCTATATTATTTTTCAAAGAAGAACAGTATTTGTTTGTCGACTTCTTATTACATCCTAGCCACTTGTTTGCGTTTTGTCACTGTCAACGAACAATTCTGCAACTCTGCCAAACGTGGTAAGAATACTAATAATGGATTGCTCAAATACATATTTGTGACCATTGTTTAGTAAATGGGTGTCATAGAGGAACTGGAGAATGTTGTGTTCTACATCGTTTATTCTTATTCCTTGTATTGTTCTGTCTTTCTAAACCATTATCGCAAACATTTCTGCAGATATAATGAATATGAAACGAGGCATAGTGTCTCTCTGTCTTCATCGTCTTTCTATTTTAACACACTTTGCAGTAATACCATTCACAATAATCGTATATTTAATTTTTTTAATGTTTCTATCAAGTGACGTATACCGGCATGAAACCTAAAATCCTTTGATACATTCCACACATGAACCCAATCAAGTGAGTCAGACGCATTTTCAAAATCTATGCTGTTAGAGGAATGCATTCTTTGCATTTGCTTATGTACTCAAGAGGAATGCATTCTTTGCATTTGCTTATGTACTCAAATCGTAAATAAGTCTAAAATTAACACAATGAAATTTTGTTACAGTGCTTAACTCTATTCAACATATCCTTCTGTTTATTTACTATTGTATCAGTATAAGTCACAAGTGTCATTTGTTTACAAATAAAGGTGTGTTTTTTTTTCAAGACTGCACACGTATTTAAATGTCTTTTCGCTCTCTGCAAACCGCCTTGCCTTTGACTGTAGTTATATACGTTCATCTTGTATTCCCTGACTGTTGATTTTTCCCTCAGTCATTTTCATGTACAGTAACCACTCATTGTCAATCTTTTAAGAGTTTTTATGTGTTGTATTTTCTTATTCTCTTTTGAAGCTTTTTTTTTACCCATGGCATAAGCTGCTGGTTTCCATCATATTTTTATCAACAGAAAATTATATACCAGAAAATGAAATCCTGAATTCGAGACAAGAATTGACTAAATCAGATAGTGACGATTTATTTTGTGTAATGCAGTTGGTCAACTGTGTATTCTTTTCTCACCCTCAATATTAGTTCATTAATTTCATTGTCACATCAGTTATCCTTTTGCAGAGATAAGTTCAGTTTCAACAATCTTGTAATCTCTTCACCTTTACCAAATTTCAAGCATATTGTAATCACTGAATGCTAACATAGCTTGGATCAATACAATTCTTTTCATAATAAGAATAAAGATAGCCAGAGAGCAAAATGAAGTCTAATCGGCTTTGTTAAGTGTAATTCGTTTTCGCTTTTCCTGCAGTTAGGATTGTTCTCCCTCAACATACCTGCTGATCACATTTTGCGTCATTTTCTACAAGTTCGTGTCTTACTTTTGGATCATCATCTCGCATGTGAATGTAATGGTCACGATCAGGGTCCATTGTGATATTTGATTCACCAAATGAAATAATTCTAACAAAATTGTAACTTTTGGGAGGGTTTCTGTAAGGCTACTGTGAAGTAATGGATCACCTTTATTTGATCTATACACATTCATCTTTACTTGATCTGTATACATTTAAATGAATAAACGTTATAATTGTAAAGTTTATAGTTTTATCATGTCTTACCGTCCAATTTGAATTAAAATGTATTTCAAAACATCACAGGTTTACGTCTGGAATATAAAAGAAAAGGAGCAGTGAGCATTTCCAACTCTGCAGTTCTCTTCTCTCTCTCTCTCTCTCTCTCTCTCTCTCTCTCTCTCTCTCTCTCTCTCTCTCTCTCTCTGTCTCTCTCTGTCTCTCTCTCTCTTAAATAATGGAAAAATTCCCTAAAAATAAGCGCATCCTTGACAATTAACTACAGAATTATTTTGCTATCCACGCAATTGAACAGAATGTTCAAGAACACAGAGCACATAATGGCAATTGAAAAAAAATATTTGAATAACACAGAAAGCAAAACAAACAGAGGCGAAAATATATAAAAACAGGAATGGGAATTTTCCAGTCTTCCATAGCGTTTTCTAGGCTTTGTGACATCTTATAAAAGGGCCAAACAGGTGATATGGCAGGCCTATACTCGCACATGCGAACATGAATCTAGGATACAAACGCTACCCACTTACCTGAAATACGTGCCATATATCACGTAAGTCTTATCACGCAAGCTTTCTTCATCGGCTGAGTCCGCCATGTTTTCGACCAGTTCAGCTTTTAGCATTGAAAAACTGACAACCCCCTTACGCTGAAAAAAAAAAAAATCACAAGTCGATATCAAAGGTAGATATGAGAATCGAGATGTTTTGATTTACTCAAGTACAAAAGGACACACAAAGTTTATTTTAGCGAGGGGCCGATTTTTTCACAGGTTATGGCGCAAACTGGACGTACGGATATGGCTTTACTGCACGTGCGCATCTTGGAGATCACGTAGTTTTCGGTGGAACTACGAGAAACAGAATTTTCAATTTTTCCATGGAATAGCTACACTTTCGTCACAATGTTTTCCCGTTTGCGACGTATGGCTTTAACTTTTTTTTTCATCGATGAAAGTGTCAAACCATTAATATATTTCCTACAATCGGACATATTTACAGCCTCTTGTTTCTCGATTTCGATTTCTGTTCTTCCTGCTCCTCTTAGTTCGTTTACTATTTCCAAGGAGCTGAAAAGCATTTAAAAAGGAATGAAGTGGTCACGTAGATTAGGTAATAATATCCAGAGGTTTATTAATTTGAAAACAATGAAGGATTTTAGAAACGTGAGTCTTCTAATTGGTGGTACATTCTAAACGACCAAATTCTGCACCACATTTTAACGTCTAACAATTTTACCGTTATGATGTATGGGTTCACATTCTTTTAAGTTTGGGGTAAAAAAAACAAACAAACAAAAAACAAACAAAACAAACAAACAAACAACCAACCAAACAAAAAAAAAACCCTGACTATTTCAAATTCATAAGGACTGTATATTATTTTTCAAAGAAGAACAGTGTTTGTTTGTTCACTTCTTATTACATCCTAGCCACTTGTTTGCGTTTTGTCACTGTCAACGAACAATTCTGCAACTCTGCCAAACGTGGTAAGAATACTAATAATGGATTGCTCAAATACATATTTGTGACCATTGTTTAGTAAATGGGTGTCATAGAGGAACTGGAGAATGTTGTGTTCTACATCGTTTATTCTTATTCCTTGTATTGTTCTGTCTTTCTAAACCATTATCGCAAACATTTCTGCAGATATAATGAATATGAAACGAGGCATAGTGTCTCTCTGTCTTCATCGTCTTTCTATTTTAACACACTTTGCAGTAATACCATTCACAATAATCGTATATTTATTTTTTTTAATGTTTCTATCAAGTGACGTATACCGGCACGAAACCTAAAATCCTTTAATACATTCCACACATGAACCCAATCAAGTGAGTCAGACGCATTTTCAAAATCTATGCTGTTAGAGGAATGCATTCTTTGCATTTGCTTATGTACTCAAATCGTAAATAAGTCTAAAATTAACACAATGAAAGTTTGTTACAGTAGAAAGAAACTCGTGGAGAGCGTGGCAGCAGAGAGTCCTCAGAAGAGAAGCCCCCTTCAAGCAAGTGTTTCGGCCCTTATCTCCTGACACTCTCGGGGGATTGGGCCACACCCGGTTCATGACTCCGGATGTCCCTCTGCTGCCCCTTTTTTTCCCATCTTGGGATGAGCCATGGCTGGGATTCGAACCCATGACCCTCTGGACA
>CM065735.1:45533159-45575659 GCA_033310375.1 Conus canariensis
AAAAAAGCAAACAAACAAAAACAAACAAAAAAAACCCCAACAAAAAACGCTAACTAAACGAAGTCCAGCAACTCTCACGTTTCTATATTCTCGGATAGTGGGTAATGGAGAACCTAAGCCGTATCAGACGGGACATTTGGTGGAATCAGTACGAACCATTTCTAAAGATCGCCCAGCTGATCTGGAAAATCGGTAGTCCTATTGTGTGTGCGTTTGGAATATTTGGAAACGTCATGATCATTCTGATTATACTTCGTGTACCAGCTTCTACCTCTAGCGTTTTTTTCCTAATTCTGGCCTGCTCTGATCTGCTGGTGATTGTTGTGGAGCCCCTAAGTAACATGCTCAGTAGAGAATTCGGTGTGCCCCACCTCGGTCAATTTGGTTCATGGCCGTGTAAAGTGTTCATGATGATGGTTTACACGACGAGTGTTTTATCGTCATGGATGCTTGTGGCTCTCACCGTGCTGAGGGCAGTTTCTGTGCTGCGGCCACGTCGCTTCAGTGCTGTGTGGACGAAGAGCAAATCACGAGTCACTGCTGGTGTGATGACCGTCGCCATCATTCTGATCCACACTCACATTCTCTATGCATTCGGTACAGGATCTTGCTCTCAGACATGCTGCTCCAACGCTGTATCAGAAATGTACGCATGGTTTTTTGTCGTGATTTGGCCGTGGATAGACTTGACTAACGGTTCTTTCTTACCTTTCATGTTGTTGTTGGTCAGCAACAGCGTTCTTCTCTGGACACTGGTCAGATCTGCCAGCACAGACCCGCGCCTTCCTTTACAGCAAGCCACCCAGGATGCCAGACCTCGGAAGGTGACGGCACTGACTGTCACTTTGATGGCTACAAGTCTTTCTTTCTTCATCCTGAGACTACCGTTGTCAATCTGTCTGATCATGTATGCGCATGTGGACATGGATGACCCGATTCAAAAAGGCCAGATACAAGTGTTTTCTGCGGTCGGCCACACCCTGTGGTACTCCAGCTGTGCCATCAAGTTCTACCTCTTTAGTGTAACGGGTAGAAAATTTAGAGAGATTACAAAAGATAAACTATTACATTTTCGGTCTCTTCTGCACAACGAAAAGTCATTATAAACTGTTACATTTTTTCGGACTCGTCTAGACAAGTTAAAGTCATTATAACCTTACACTTTTGACTGTCCTGTACAACTTAAAGTCATTATAAACAGTTGAATTTTTAGACTGTCGTGTACAACTAAAAGTCATTATAAACGGAAAATTATTTTTAAAAAAAACTGTTACATTTTTGGACTATTCTGTACAACTAAGCGCCATTATAAACTGTTACATTTTGGGTCTGTTCTGCACAACTAAGTCATTATAAGAAACAAAAGCAATAGTCCTCCAAAGGGAAGAAAACATTATAGAAAAATCACAATGCCACTCATCTAATTTTCGGCCACGTGGCCTTTTTCAAGAGAAAAAAACAAAAACAATCCAACTACGTGATGTCCATCTTTGGCAACTGGTCAGAGCAAAGAATTGACGTCATAAATATAATGCGCAAGTTCTGACATCATAATATGTGATGTCATCAACAAGGAAAGAAAGAAAAAAAAAAAAAAAAAGGGGGGGAGGGGGGAGGGGGGGGGTGCAAGTTGTGTGTGGGTGTGGGTGTGTGCGTGCGTGCGCGCGCGCGCGTGTGTGTGTGTGTGTGTGTGTGGGGGTGTAGTTATACTGTAACCAATGTACTTCAAAAACATAGCAATACGCTCCATAGATCACAATGAAAATGAAACCATAGAATAATGTGACCATAGTCCTGTCTGTGACTGTGCATGGCATACAAGAACTGTCATATGAATATATATATATATATATATATATATATATATATATATATATATATATATAAATTTTATGCCAATCATCAATGTTGTTCGTAGGTAAATCTGGATAAATTTGTCTTAACATTACATCCATTTGGCATTATAAGTTATTGGTTATAAGTCATTATAACCTGTTACATTTTCGGACTGCTCTGTACAGCCAAAAGTCGTTATAAACTATTACATATTTAGACTGTTTTGCACAACTAAAAATCATTTTAAACTGTTACATTTTAGGACTGTTCTGTACAACTAAAAGTCATTATAAACTGTTTTATAACCGACTGATATGTACAACTAAAAGACATTACAAACTGTCACATTTTCGGACTGTTCTGCACAACTAGAAGTCATTATAAACTGTTTGATATTCTGACTGCTTTGTACAACTAAAAGTCATTATAAACTCTTACATTTTTGCACTGCTCTGTACAACTGAAAGTCATAAACTATTACATTTTTGGACTGTTGTGTACAAATAGAAGTCATTATAAACTGTCACATGATTTGGTGAGTGACACTCGTCGCGTGTGGACACGAAGCAGTCGCTCTCTGCTCGGACCGAATTTGAGTTTGAAGCGAATTCATAGCACGGGCTTTTTTTTTCCTCGTCAGTCACAGCGCTTCAACCGTTTCTTTTTTGTTTTGTTACGGGAAATCATGTAAACCTAGTCTTTTTGAAAAAGACATCCCGGATAACCTCGAAAATCGGCCTTCGGTACTGGAGGTATGTTTGGCTGCCGAAGGTGTGACGGGACAGGATTCCATCCTCAGAGCCCTAAACATCAGAAGTCTGTGGCGCATCTATCCAGCAACCAAGGGGGCCCGTACGGAACTTCTAGTGAAAGGACTGGTTTTACGTGACACCTCACACTAGGTAATCAACACCAACCCTTACATTCTTTGAAATACAGGTGAGAAAAAACTAACCACAAAAGTGTGGATAGACGACCTCCCTATCGCAGTTGCCGATTCTGAAATGGAACATGCCCTTGCACAGGCTGGCTGTGAACTGCGTTCGCAGATGAAAATGGAGCGAGCCATAGACAAAGATAATAAGCCAACAAGATTCTTAACGGGCCGAAGGTTTCTTTTTATTACCGTCCCCCAGTCTCCACTTGAAAAGAAATCGTGAAGGTAAATATGTTTTCCCACAAAGATTTATCACAGAGAACAAACTTCTCTGCAAAAGGCAGTTGTTGGTCCTGGTTACTGGCGTTTCAACAATGTTATTTGAGGAATGAAGAGTTTGTACAAAACAATAAACAATATGTTAGATTCCTTTTGGTTAGAGAATGATCATATTAACAGTGTAGAAACACAGTGAAGAATGTAGAAAGAATTGAAAATACTTTTTAGGCTTAGAAAAATCCAGAGGCAGAACAAATGTAATTACTCTGCTTGCTTGTGACTCGGGAGAAACTGTCATTGGCCAGAAAGAATTACTACAGGAGCAAGTGTCATATTATAAAACGCTATATAATCGGAAAACAAATGCTGCAGATGTAAAGGCAGCTACAGTTTCTGAGAGGAAGAGACCATGACGAATTTAGAGGGAAACAATGCTGCATTACGTGAAGGTGCAGTAACACTGAAAGAAACAACTGACGCTCTCAGGATGATGAAAAGACGTTCCGCTCCGGGAAGCGATGGAATAATCACCCTGTTTAGTAAATTCTTCTGGAGCAAAGTAGGTCGTTTAGTAAATGATTCGTTTAATAGAGAAGAACTGTTTTTACACAAAGGCAAGGAGCCCTAACATTACTTCACATGGGTAATGATTCAGATAGAGATAAGTTAAACAACTTGCGACCTATTATATTAACAAACACTGATTACAAAATACTGGCAAAAAGCTTAGTGGTGAGATTAGGACGTGTCATACCGAAATTGGCTAACGAGGATCGAGCAGGGTACATAAAGAGTAGAAACATAGCAACAGTTGTAAGAACGATAGATGATGCGATAAATTATTCAAATATAACGGGTAAATCAGGATACCTTGTGGCTCTAGATTATTCTAAAGCTTTCGACTACTTATGAAAAAAAAATGCATGCTTTTAAAGTGTTTGGTTTTGGCAATGGCTTTCAGACATGGATATCAGTTTAAACCAGCAACTGCCAGAGTAACATTAACCATGGTGGATGTATCCCTGAGGCTTTTGATGTTAACTGTGGAATTAGGCAAGGCTGTCCATTCTCTCCCCTTGCATGTATTTTGGCAGTAGAGATTCTGGCAATAAAGATGAGAAACAGCCCTATCTCAGGTTTATGATACTGAACAATAATGTTAACTGTATTAAAATAAAGCAATCAGCTGATGACACGACACTAGTTCTTAGGAAAAATAGAGAGGATATTATAATGTCTTTGAACATACTTAAGTCATTCGAAAACTTTTTCAGAACTTAAACTGAATTTGCACAAAACAAAAGCATAACAACTAGGTAAAGGAGGAGAATAACGGAACTAACCGTTTCCCATCGTTGATAAAATGAAAATCCTTGGCATTCTTTTTTTTCCAAACAGAAATACTGGCGAGAAATATTGAAGGTAATTGGAAAAGTCGAATTAAAAGAATCCATAATTTGATAAAACAGTGGAGTAGAAGGGATCTCAGTATACACGGCAAAATTGTCATAGTTAAATCCTATGTTGTCAGCCAATTGACATTAGTTATGCAATGTATAGGTATCCTGGAAGTAACTCTTAGTCAGCTGAACACATTGTTGTATAGATTTATTTAGCGAAGGAAAATTTAGCAACCGTAAAGCTTTTGGAAAGGTGAAAAGAAAAACAAAGGAAAGTGCATATAGTGAAGGAGGACTTAAAATGATTAGTATGTTAGAATTTCAAAACATGTCTGTATTTACAATGGGCTGGAAAGTACGTCTGTGCTACTAACGAGAACTAAAAATTTATACTCAAATGGCATTTGGGTGAACTTGCTACAGAACGAAGTATCTTCATGATAAACTGCAAATCAAAGCAGGTACAAAAAGTGAGTGAAATAGAAAACGTCTTTTGGAAAGAAGTCGTTATCACATATCTAGAAAATAACAAAAATTAAATTAGAGGATGTAAACAGCAAGAACGTTCATAGTCAAATGCTATTTCATAACACTCTAGTACAATATAAGGGCAAGGTTATGTGCTTTCAAAATTGGTTCGAAAAAGGATTTGAATGTGTTCAAAACATAGTGCATGCACATGAAAACCGACTCTTGAGTTTAGATGAAGTTTCAACTGTAATAGGTAGATATAAAGCAAATGTAATGTTTGGATACAACACTCTTTCCAATGCAATTCCAAGGAAGTGGATGAACTGGATTCAACGTTGCGAAATGAGTCATGAAAACATCTATGTGGAGTCCTGTATTGCAAGTAAGTTTAATGTAAAACCAAAGAAAATAAAGACCTTATTATTAAGGGTGGGGGATGAAATAAATGTAAAATCTATTGCTTATGAAGTCTGGCAAAGAAAATTCAACTCTGTTCCCAACGACAGTTGTTTTTTTTTTATTTTGCTGAGAAAAGTCGCATGAGAAATTCGGTAACACGAACTAGAATCGAATATAAACCATAAGATCTATCCTACAAATATCATTCTTCAAAACAATGAAAGTAACAGATTCTAATTAATGCGATTGTGGTATTTTTGAGTGCCAAAACGTGTCTATTTTGAAAAAAAAGTACTTTTATGGCTTGAAATTGGAAAGCCATTAACATTATTGGTTTTTGGATGTTTTATTTGGCGTTTGTTAAAGAGAACTGAACCTAAAAGAGTCGGTTTTAGGTAATCCTATCATTTTCTTGTGGCAAAATGTGTATAAGTAGAGCGCAGAAAACAAAAGCACTGTCTTCGCTTCAAATCATTTTTTGATCAACAATTAAATATGAGAAGAAAAAAAAACATATTCAGAAGCAACCATTCTCTAAATGAATAATCTACTATGTAAATGCAATCACATTTGATAATTTCATTATTTGATATTTCTGTGTGGCAAATGTGTTTTCACTGATGGCGTGTGCTTGATGAAATGGTAGTGCTCTCTCTCTCTCTCTCTCTCTCTCTCTCTCTCTCTGTCTCTCTCTCTCTCCCTCTCTCTCTCTCTCTCTCTCTCTTTAACCCGGGACCAACAACTCAGGGTAAAGGTAGCACGAGACAGGCTCGCCTGAACAGTGGTACCAGGACCAGCATGGAGGGACCGGGCAATCCCATAGGTGCGAGCCAAAGAGACACAACGAAAGAACCCAGCATGTCTGACCTCATGGACATGATGCAGTCCATGAGCACAAGAATGGACAATCGCTTCGGAGAGTTGAAGTCGGAGCTCCATACTCTACGAGAAGAGTGTACGGCGATGCAAGGCGAATTCAGAAGGCTACGAGGGGAGATCTGCGGACTGCAGCAACAGAATGAAGACCTTAGGAGACAATACGACGACCTGACTAAGAAGATCGAGGACCTGGAGCGGAAAACAGATGACCTCGAAAGCAGGTCGAAAAGGAACAATCTGATCTTCTATGGTATACCAAGGAACGACAATGAAACCAACACTGACTGTGAAAGTGTGTTAAAAGAGTTAATAACTGACCAGTTGGAACTTGCCCAAGAAACTGAATTCGATAGGGTGCATAGACTAAATCCCAAACGTTACTCGCCCATCATAGCCAGATTCGTGTTTTATAAACAGAAAGTAGAAGTGTTGAAGGCTAAGGGCAAACTCCGGGGAACAAATATTTTTGTCGGTGATGACTTTTCTGTTCGTGTGAGAGAGATTAGGAAGGGGTTGACACCCCATGTGAAAAAAGCTAGGAGCAAGGGTAAGCGGGCCACTATGATTTTCGACCATCTTCTAATCGATGGCAATAAATTCACTGTAAATGGAAACGACGAGCTTGTAAAAATGAAATAATGTGTCGGCCGGCCCAAATACTCGTGTAAAAATAAACCATGTTAAAGGGAACACACACTAGTGTAACACCGGTCCTTGCCTCGCTGTGTGGCAGTATAGGTGACACTGGGGTAGCACGTGCAGAGCGTATGTCTTTGACAGCGTGTTTTTCTGACGTTAGTTCAACTTCCCCTTGAACACAAAACGAAAGCTATGAATGTGTGTTACAATCTGATATGTGTTGTGTGTCTGAAAATGCACATGATTGTCCCCTTTCGGCCATTGTGCACAGTACAAATGAAAACGAGTTTTTGAATATTGATTCCAAATCTTTCACATTTTTACACTGGAATGTTAACGGGTTAATTTCAAAACTACGCGACAATGATTTTGTCTCGTTTGTTCGTTCGTTTGATATTATTTCTTTGGTTGAAACTTTTGTGAAAGATTTTCACTCTTCTGTATTTTTTTATTATGAAGTTTTTCTTGTAAACCAGCTATAAAGCTCTCAGCTCGTGGTAGACACTCAGGTGGTTTATTGTGTCTGATAAGAAAGGAGCTTTGCTCATTTGTAAAACTCTTGAATACTCAGTCGGATAATTTCTTTGCGTTTATAATTGACAAATCTGTGTTTGGTACCATTAAAAATGTATTATATGTGTGTGCATATGTGCCTCCTGTGGATTCACCATATTACTTGCACTTCAATCTTGAAAATGGAATAAGTTTATTGTTTGAATTTATATATGATTGTATGCTTTCTAGTGATGACGTGTTTGTATTGATTAGTGGTGATCTCGATGCCAGAACTGCAAATGTTTCAAAGGAGTTAGGAGAAAATATCTTAGATTTTGGTAAACAGCATTCTAGCGGCCCATTATACACTGACAGAAATTCTGAGGATAAAAAAAACTTAATAATTATGGCAAAATGTTGCTTGATATGTGTACAAGTGTATACTTACGTATTTTGAATGATATGTGTGAGGGCGACCAGGAAGGTCGCTACACGTACGTATCTGAAAGTAGAAATAGTGTTGATGATTTTTGTTTTAATGTCAAGGAATATGTTTGCTAGTGTTTCTGACGTCTGTGTACTTCATGTATATGAACGTATTGAGTCTGATCATATGCCTATTGTTTTGACCATTAATGTTAACAATAATCGATTAAATCAACCCAAAGACAAGAATATTAACAATTTTGTTGACAAGTTTGTTTGGAATGAAAATTATAAAGATCATTTTACAGACATGATATGTTCATCTGAGATCCAGCAGAGAGTCGAAATGGCTATCAGACTAATTGATGGAATGTAAATGACGCGCTCAGTACTTTTAATTCTTGTTTAAAAGATGCTGCAAAATGTATGACAAAGCGGATAAATGTAAATAGTCGTAGTGATTGTGATGATTGGTATGACACTGAGTGTCGCAAAAGTAAAAAGGAACGCTAGAAGATTACTAAGTAAGTCAAATCGTAGTAAACTTTCAACGGATCGAGTTTTGTATTGTAATGCTAGGCGGGGATACAAACAACTTTTGAAAACGAAAGAAAGGGATTTTAACAGAGCATTGTTAGAAAAATTAGTAGCGTCTGTAAACTCTCAGAAAGATTTCTGGAACACAGTACAGAAGATTAGAGGTGGTAAGAAACAACCTTTAAATAATATTACTTTGGAGAACTGGTTTGAACATTTTAAAGGACTGCTTGAAAGAAATGAAGATGTTGGTAATTTATTAGCACAACCATGTAGTGATGGCGAAAGTGCTGGCAACGATAGTGGTAACTGTCCTTTAAATCGTCCAATCTCAAATGAAGAAATTCTGTTGGCATTAAGAAAATTAAAAAATGGCAAAGCTGCAGGCCCTGACGGGATAATTGGAGAGATAGTTAAATATGCTTGCAAATCTGAACTGGTTGTTTGTTTTCTAAAGAATTTCTTTAATGCTTTGTTTGACAGGGGTCTTTTTCCAGAAATTTGGTTGGAGTCAATTAACCTTCCATTGTATAAAAAAGCTGATGCTAATAACCCAAACAATTATCGAGGAATTTCTTTGAGCAATATATGCAGTAAATTATATAGCACTGTCCTTAATAGAAGACTTCAGGAATGGGTAGAAGAAAATAACTGAACTGGTGAATTTCAAGCAGGGTTTAAACAGAATTATTCAACAGTTGATCATATGTTCACTTTGATGTCGTTTGTTGAAAAACAGTTTGGATTGAATCGTAAATCATATGTAGCCTTTATAGATTTTGAGAAAGCATTTGATTCTGTAAATAGAAGTATCCTTTGGCCGATTTTGCTCAAGAATGGTGTTCATGGTAAATTGTATAAGTCCATTATCAGGATGTATGACTCTGTAAAAGCAAGAGTGTGATGTGGAGAATCTCTTACAGATTATATATACTGTACATCCGGGGTAAAACAAGGAGATGTTTGCAGCCCTATTTTGTTCTCATTATTCATTAATGAATTAACGTTGGAAGTTATTAATTCTGGAAGATATGGCGTGCGGTTTGTAAATGATGTCTTAGAAATATTTATTCTGCTATTAGCGGATGATGTGGTATTGTTATCCAAAACTATTGTTGGTCTGCAAACACAGCTGAACAGTCTAGAAAGAGCTGCTGTATCACTTCAATTAAATGTAAACATGACAAAAAGTAACATAATAGTATTTAGAAAAGGAGGTTATCTTGCTGCTAGGGAAAGATGGAGTTATAACGGAAATATCATGCCAGTAGTAAATGTTTACAAATATTTGGGTATTTTCTTTTCAACACGCCTGAGCTTTACATTTGCTTGTAAAGATCTTGTGAGCAGAGCTAAATACACCTTATTGTGTATCATGAGAAAGATGACAATATTGAATAACAATTCTTTAGCACTATTTTAAAAAATTGTTTGATTCTCAAATCCAACCAGTTGTGCAATATGGTGCTGAACTGTGGGGTATTAGCAGCTCTGCTTATGAGGTGGAGAAGCTACATTTACATGCACTGAAGAAGTTTTTGAGAGTATCTATATATATATATATACGCCTAATGATTTAGTCTACGAGGAGACAAATAGGTATCCTATATATTTAGTTTCTATAGTCAGCTCCATTCGTTATTGGTTAAAGCTAACAGGAATGCAATCACATAGATTACCCCCATAGAGCTTACAATATGTTAGCTGAGTTTGATGCCAAAGGCAAGACAAACTGGGCTTCGAGGGTAAGATTAAAATTGTATGAGTATGGATTTGGCTTTGTATGGAAAAGTCAGGGTGTTGGGGACATACGCGGTTTTATTCGTGAATTCCGTCAGAGATTAATAGATTGTCGATGGCAAAGCTGGCATTCTCATGTTCAGGAAAGTGACAGATATGATATCTATCGTATGTTAAACGTAGAGCATAGATTGCCATTGTATTTGTTATAAACGCAAACATTTGAGATACATCTTAACAAAATTTAGATTTAGTATCACAGAAATAAGTAGTCATTTTAATCGTTATAGAGAACTCGGTGATGATCATCTCCTTTGCCCATTATGTCACGAGGCTTTTGATAATGAAGTTCATTTTGTATTTTCGTGCCAGGAACTTTATTGTATTAGGCAAGAGTTTATTCCAGAAAAATACTATAGACAACCATGTATCTTCAAGAGGATTATGCTAATGACTTCAAAAAATGAAACGCGTGTAAAGCGGTTTGCTCTGTTTTTGAGCAAAGCATTTATGATTCGAAAATTTCTTACAGCCTACGTTCTTTTCTTATCATTAAATGCTTGAATTTCATTTAACATGGTTACATATATTTGTTTAAGTGTATAACAATAAGCAGTGTAAGCGTTGATGCATCGCAGGCTTAAAACTTGTAACAATGTGAACGTTGTGAACTTGTGTTTGTTTGTTTTACTTGTTGCATTGATATTAGAATATTATCTCAATTATTGTATCCCCCTTCTGAGGGGCTATGGCCTAACAGAATAAAGATCTGAATCTGAATCTCTCTCTCTCTCTCTCTCTCTCTCTCTCTCTCTCTCTCTCTCTCTCTCTCTCTCAGTTTGTCGGTCGGTCGGTCGGCCCGTCTGTCTGCTAGCCTGTCGATCTGCCTGCTTGCCCGTCCGTCCGGCCGTCCGGCCGTCTCCCCTCCTCGTTTTCTTTCACTCTCTGTCTCAGCATTAGAGTGACTTTTCTTTAATCTTCTCTATATGTTCGCCTCTCTCTCTCTCTCTCTCTCTCTCTCTCTCTCTCTCTCTCTCTCTCTCTCTCTCTCTCCACACACCGGCAAGCAGACACATGGGAAAGATTTGAACTAACCAAAAAAAAAAAAAAAAGAATAGGGGTTATAGATGAAGAAAATGGGAACATAAAATTACGAAAATATATTACAAATATGAAAACCCTTCACTAGCTGCATGAGGGAAGAATCCCTCCCCCCCCCCCCCCCCCCCCCCAGATGTGTTGGTATTGCCTGCTCTTAGGCCTTTCGTCCGCTGGATCGGACTCATCAGGGACACACGGCTGCTGGTGACTGTGCTCTTGGCGGCAAATAGAGACACGCCACAGTTCATAACTCTGTGGTGTTCTCACCACCAAGTGTTCAAAAAAGAATCCAACAGCACCCCCAAAGCATCCAGCGAAGGGTAGTAAATGAAACGATACGAAAGTGTGGAGAGGAAAAACGTTGCTATAAAAAACCAAAACATTACGAAGGCAGTATAAAGTGTGGGGGGACAATCTTTGAGCCTACAACGCTTGAGGATCCTTTCAAGGATGCAAGGGAGATAAAACGATGCGGAACAGTCCCAGTGGTCAGCTCTGCTGTTCAATAAGAACCCAAGGATTGTCAGCGGCTAAGAATTGTGCAGAACAGCCTTTACTTGGATCTCCTAAGATATATATATATATATATATATATATATATATATATATATATATAAGTAGGCTGTAGTTTCCCAACATTTCGGCCGTTGGGTCTCATGACGTCTTGACATTGACTGCTCCGCGTGGACTGCCGGTACAGGGGCTGTGGTGGGTCAAGCCACGCTGTAGCTGTGAACGGGGGTCACAGTGAGCGGCGTGGATGCAGTGCCTCTGATGTGGCACAGAAAAAGTAACAGAAAAGAAAAAAAAATGAACAATTCAAAAACGTAAATAAGCCTGAGTGGACTGAGAAATAAAACAAAACTGAGGAAGAAAGATTTTGACACAAATCAAAACCTACATGTCGATTCTTCTTTTAAAAAAGGAACCATTCATCAGGTCTGTACGAAACAACAGCTTAAGAACAATTTGTAGCCTCCCAGCAAAAGAGCCCAGCAGTGTCAAACGGGTTTGGAATTGTTAATCTCTATGTCAGTTGTGTGTGATCAGTCTGTAGCTCGCAAAGGGTTCACAATGCCTATCTGTCTGCCTGTTTGTCAATCTACCTGTCTGTCTGTGTATCTACCTGCCTTCCTACCTAACTACCTACTTGCCTACCTACCTTACTGCCTACGTATATATCTAACCATTTATCTATCTATCTATATGTGTATGCATGCATGTATACATGCACGTATGTATGTGTGTATGTATCTATCCATCTATCTATCTGCCTATCTATATATATATATATATATATATATATATATATAATGCTGAACAATTAAGTAGTGGGGGAAAACAAGTGCAGGCTAACAATTCTTCAGTCAGTATAGTAATGACTTGGCAAAGATTTAAACTGTTAGACAGAAAAAAAAAAAAAATTGAAGATGAAGAAAATGGGGAATATATTATAAATATGAGAAACCCTTCTTTAGCTGCCTGAGGGAACCATCGTAATCCCTATCTAAGGCACATCTATTTGTATTGCCTGCTCCTAGGCCTTTCGTCCGCTGGATCGGACTCATCAGGGAGACACGGCTGGTTGTGTCTGTGCTCTTGGTGTCAAATAGAGACACACCACAGTCCATAATTCTGTGGTGTTCTCACCACCAAGGGTTCAAAAAAGAATCCAACAGCACCCTCAAAGCAGCCAGCGAAGGGTAGTAAATGGAACCAAACGAAAGCGCGGAGAAGAAAAAAGTTGCTGAAAAACTAAAAGCATTATTCAAACAGTATAAAATATAGGGGACAATCTTTGAGCCTATGCTTGAGGATCCATTCAAGGATGCAAGGGAGATCAAAAGATATGGAACAGTCTGAGTGGTCAGCTCTGCTGTTCAATAACCCAAGCATTGTGAGTGGCTAAGAATTGTACAGAACAACCTTTACTTGGATCTCCTAAGAGATGCAATCTCCCACTGATCGACCAAACAATATAATGCTGAACAATTAAGTAGTGGGGGAAAACAAGTGCAGGCTAACAATTCTTCAGTCAGTCTGTCTGTCTCTCTCTCTTTCGATGTGTCTGTCTGTCTGTCTGTCTATCTCTCTATCTTTCTCTATATCTATCCATCACCCTGTATCGATAAGGCCCATCAAAATCAAATGTACAATCCTGAAATTATTTAACTGTTAACAAGACAGTGGTCTGTGGTCAGTCTGTGATGTGAATGTTCTGTTCCACAACGCATTTGGAAAAAAAAAAAATGTTCACAGCCCGAACAACGGAGACACACTGTCTGTCAGTGGTGCTCTAGTTTACCTTTCTAGCCAGGTAAGTTTGTACTGAGGTAAACAGTGGCTGGAGGAACGCTATGAGATGCTTGAAGCTTCATAGAGTCTACACCAGTACCACTGACGTCAGTCCTCAAAGCAAAGGGAAATTTCAGCTCGAAACCTTGTCCACAAACGTCAGAGCACTCGACTGTTTTCTGCTCCTTCGTTTGGTCAGGTTTGTCAGAGGAGCAGTGATTGCAGTGAACTGCACACTGAACTTGAAGTGACAGAAGAAAGGACTTCTGTTTTGGAAGAAGTTTAAGAACTCCCTTGAAAACAAAATGTCACAAGACGTCAACACCCACCTGAATCCAGTGCGAGAAGAGCGGAGGAGGAGAAGAAAGACGTCGGATGAGGTCCTATCCAGTTGGCTTGAAACGTCAATCATAGGGATTTTATTAAGCTGCACAGGCCAACAAAAGGCCAAAGATGCCCTGTTTTTTGTTTGTCTGTCTGTCTGTTTGTTTGGTTGGTTGGTTGGTTGGCTGTGTTTTTGTTTTCTTTCTTTTTTTTCGGAGGGGCGGGAGGGGGGGGGGGGGGGGGGCAGACGCCACTGGTTCTGCAATATTTTCCAAGAGCGACAAATGTTTGGTCAGGGGAAAAAAACGAAAACAAAAACAAAACAAGCAAACAAAAAACGAGAAATACTCTCTGAGGAGAGCAACACACTTCACAATGTCCTGCTACTATACTGTCTTTCCAGTCCACAAATCAGCACAACGCAAACGCTGAGGAACGATTATCTACCTGGTCACCAAGTCATTGTCCAGAGAGAGAGAGAGAGAGAGAGAGAGAGAGAGAGAGAGAGAGAGAGAGAGAGAGACAGACAGACAGACAGACAGACAAGACAGACAGACAGACAGACAGATGGTACACTATACAATCAGAGATGGTGTAGATGACTGTGGCTGCACCAACGTTCGACACAATACCTGCTGAAGCAGCCTTGACAAAAAAAGCCACTTACTCCTATAAAAGAATGAAATCATCCTTAATTTCTGAAAACCCCTGAGGCAATGGTGTCGAAAACGTAAGGTGCTGCAGTCAGATAGTGATGAGATTTACCTCTTGCTCCAGAGGTACAGGGAAAGTCAGACGCAGCTAACAGATAACTTACGATGAGGTCTATGGCATGGTCATCAGGAACACAGTGCCTCATACTTTCCTCAAATAATGGCGTACAGACAGGAAGTTCAGCGAGAGGATACATCTCAGCCTTGCCACTGAAGATACTGCAACGATCAATCTTTGCCACTTTATTGGTCAGGAATATCAAAGAACAGTTCAGTATACCAGACAATGTACAATTGTAATCACGAAAGACACAAACTTTGTGGTCGTTCATATGTCGTGGACGCATGGTCAATTTACCAAGATGTCTGGCAACACCAGCAGAAATAGGAAATTTTACGTGCAATGGACTTGGCACAAGAATGGTGAGACTGACAGCCAGACTAAAACTGTCCTGTGCCACCATGCTTATACCGTTCAACCAGCAAAACACAACTAGATTCTGCTTGGCTTCGTTGGTGGTTGTCCATTCCGAGCGTTCAGCTGATTTTAACAAGATCTGTCAAAGACATTACTGGTTCTTGGAAGAAGAATATTGAGAGACAGGGAGCAGGAATGAAAAGGAAGAAGAGAGTGGAGTGGATTGACCTTGATGATTTCTGGAAGGAGAGTAGTTCCCCTGGAAACGTCCAAGTCCTCTGAAAGAATTCTGCATGACACGTGCACCCCAACAATAAGCAGAAGTCGGGGTGGGGCTGATCTCACCTGTTCCACATTCGCAGAAAATTGTGAGTGGCCTTTCATGCAACCTGCTGTTTGTTAGGTCTAGCCTCGTGACAGACCACTAGAGACCTTACAAATACTTCTAGCATTAGTAAACTTATTCTCTTGAAGAAAAGAAGTAGCTTAGTCCCTAGACCTGAGAAAAAACTGCTCCCAGATAATAAGGTCGCATAATACGCCAAAGTCGTGAGTGATTTCAGACAAAATTCTTCTTTTTTTTCAAGTTATGTCGGAGTCAAATAATCTGTGAAAGATTCTCAGAGCCAGTCTAATCTCGACAAAACGCTGTTACAAAATGAGTTGTCCTTACATGGAAACTTGGTCAAAATGTTACATTATATCATACTGGCTCATGGGAACAGAAAACCATCCAGGAGAGAAATCTGGATACGTTTGACACCAAATGCCTCAGGAAAAAAATCTTGGGCATCGAGTGGAATATCTTTGTGTCAAACAAGTGGATGAAAGGCAGATGCCAATACCTTCCTGTAACAACTACCATCTGCAAGTGGTGCCTCCACCGGCCAGGACATGTATGGAGGCTGACCACCACAAGATCTGCAAACCAGATTATCAAGCGAGTTCCAGCAGACAGAGAGAAAGAGAGGACAATCCATGATGGGTTGGCGGCAAACAGTGGAGAGAGAACTACGTCTGGCCAACAGGGGTTTGAGGAACCGATCACAGTAGAGCGGTGTGACTGCCTCGTACGTCGGTCGATGTGGGCGCAGCTAAGATAAGGTAAGTGGATAATGGGGCCCAATGTATCAAGTGAATGAAAGTACGTGAGAATAGGCCCTTGAAGACAGGCCGAAAAATCTCTAGGCCACTGTTCCAATCCCCACTCGCATAATTATTTTTTCTTAATATTTCCTGATGCATCAAGTGTTTAACAAATAATAAAAATGAGCACTTGAATGGTATCCAGTTAGCCTTTCCCGTACGTCGCCTAAACGTTCGCGTGCCGTACGTTGTGGTTGTGTCGTAACCCATGTTTACAATGAAGGAGTAGCACGCCGCCGTATGGCGTAGGTGTACAGCAACCCTTGGTGGCCGAAAAGGAAATGGATCCCCCCTCACCCCCTCCCCCACCCCCTCCACCCCCCTTATGTCGTGGGTGTGTGGCAGCCCATGGTATCAGCACAGAAAGTAGAACTCTCGCCGTACGCCGTGGGTGGGAAGTAGAACTCTCGCCGTACACCGTGGGTGTGTAGCAACCCTCAGTATCAGCATAGGAAGCAGAATTCTCGCCGTACGCTGTGGGTGTGTAGCAACCCTTAGTAACAGCATAGGAAGTAGAACTCTCGCCGTACGCCGTGGGTGTGTAGCAACCCTCGATATCAACATAGGAAGTAGAACTCTCGCCGTACGCCGTGGGTGCACAGTGCCTTCCCATACGCCATGGGTGTGCAATAATCCGTGGTTTATACTATAAACCGACACGCTGTGCTACTCCATGAACCTTACTGTGTTGCCATGGGTGTAATGTAATTTTGCTTTTCTTGAAGGAACTTTCAACATGTCCCCCTGTCTAGCATTATTTATGTTATGATTGCACTCGAGCATTCGTGACATCATGTGCATATGTGTGTGGCGGCGAATGAGAGCGACAGAGATGAAGAATTCGGAGAGGGGGGAGGGGGTGGGGGTGGGGGTCATACACACGCGTGCTCCGCTTCAACATTTAAGGCAGAAGAGAAAGCTGGAGGAACTGGTAATCCAAGTGCGATTGCCAATAGAGTATTGGGATACGTGAGAGAGAGAGAGAGAGAGAGAGAGAGAGAGAGAGAGAGAGAGAGAGAGAGAGAGAGGTGGGGGTGGGGGTGGTCCTATCGCGTTCTTGTGTGCGCAAGTGCATCCATATGCGTGTGCACGAGTGTGTGTGTGTGTGTGTGTGTGTGTGTGTGTGTGTGTGTGTGTGTGTGTGTGTGTGTGCGTGCGTGGGAGCATGCGTGGGTGCGTGTATGCGTGGTGTGTGTGTGTGTGTGTGTGTGTGTGTGTGTGTGTGTGTGTGTGTGTGTGTGTGTGTGTGCCCACGCGCACGCACGCGCATATGTGTGTGTGTGTGTGTGTGTGTGTGTGTGTGTGTGTGTGTGTGTGTGTGTGTGTGTGTGCACGCTTGGGGGGGGGGGGCTATCCATCACTTCTGTGTATGTGATACAGTTGATGCATTGTGTGCGCCATAAAGATAAGATAATGATGCAATCGGTAACAGTGTTGCTGTCAATTAAATCACTGTGCAATGAAAGACACTACTAAATGAACTGCGTTCATGCAGATATAACGGATGAAATATTGTTCTAGGCATAATTTCAAAACATGTTTTTTTTTTGTTTTTTTTTTTTAAGTGGTGCACAGAAAATGTTCTTTGTCTCAGAAGAGAGAGAGAGAGAGAGAGAGAGAGAGAGAGAGAGAGAGGAGAGAGAGAGATTCTAATCAGTATAGGCCATGACCCCTTCTGATGGGGATACAACAATACATAATGATACATCATACAACAAGGTAGCATATCATAGCTGACATCAAGAAACTGACGGATAAGCATACAAAAATGTGCACAATAAATACTAGAGTTAGATTCCTTTAAACTGACTATAACTATGCGCCTTTTAAAAATCCTTATATAAGTAAATGCATATGTTCTTCAGTACTTCTTCCTTTTGATTAGCCATGAGCAAAGCAGCTCGGAATAAACGGGGCTTTTCAAAGAATTTCCGAGGCATGTATTCATACCTTAAAACTTGCAGGACCGGACAACAAAGCAGAAAATGCACTGCGTCTTCCTTCGCGCCTTTGCGTAAAGGACATAGCATATTAATGTTTTTAGTTGTTGCATATCGGTACCGGTGCGCTTTGATGTCTGTAATTCCCGTTCTAAATCTTGTTAGGTATCTTCTGATATGCCTGTCAATATCAAGTGAGAGATATTTTTCACAACCAGCAGATGTCTTAAAAGTTCTGTAAAACGAATATCGCTCGCTGTTCTGTCAATTTTTATGCCAGTTTTGCCATCGGTTATCAATTAGTCTTTGCTGGAGTTGTTTCAAAACAGCATTTACATTTCCAACCCCTTGACACATCCAGACGCACCCAAATCCATTAAAAAAAGGTAAATCCCGAACATCTGAAACCCACGACTTTTTACCACGCGATTCCAATCCAAGTAGCATAGCATATGCTTTATGTGGTAGTATATTGTCATCCATTTGTACCACCCTCAGCCAGTATCTTATACACCGACGGATGAATTGATAGAGATAGGATAGCGGTGTGTTTCCCCATAAACACATTCATTCGGTGTTTTCATGTGAACCCCCAGAAATTTCTTAAGAGCAAATGAAGAACGTTTTTTCCACATGAATAGCAGATTTATCTAAGCCCTAAATCTCAGCACGTTATTGAGCAACTGGTTGAACCTTGGCATCGAAGAGCTGTGGAAACACTGTCAAGGAGATATTATTTAACAAAGCTAGTTTTTTCTTCTTCAAAATACACAATAAAGCATTTTTGGCTCTGCTAGCTAGGTCCTGACAAACAGTTGTAAGGCTTAGGCGTGCAGAGAAATAGATATGTGAAGCAATTTACAACAGCCATCATCAGTCCATTAAAAAAAAAAAAAAAAAAAAAAAAAACACACCTTTCGCTCGCTGCCAAGTAACCTCCTTTTCTGAAAAACCACAATATTACTCATGTTCATATTTACCTTTAGCTGAAGTTTGGAGGCTGTTTGACAGGAATTGTTTAACTGGGTCTGTAGATCAGTTGGAGTCTCAGATAATAAAACAATATCATCAGCGAGTAACAAGATGAATAGTTCAATTAAATCGGGAGAATGTGCTGCACTATGTCTTCCGATTGCTATAATTTCTAAAGCTAGTGCATTTATAAACAATGAGAAAAGAACAGGGCTACAAGCATCACCTTGTTTTACACCTGGTGTACATACAAATATAGTCAGTTAGTTCTCCACCTGATCTGACTCTTTGCTTTAACGTTATAGTACATACGTTTAATACACTGATATAACTCGCCTTGGTACTGTTCTTTTTTCAGTATTGGCCTGAGTGATTTTCTAAAAACAGAGTGAAAGGCATTCCCGAAATCAATAAAAGCTACATTTAGCTTACGATTACACGAAAACAGCTTTTGAACGAGAGCCAAAAGAGTAAACATATGACCTACAGTAGAATGATTTTTTTTTTTTAAAACCAGCTTGATACTCCCCAGTGATGTTATTTCGATGGATCCATTTTTGTCACCTGTTATTAATGATGGGGCTGTACAATTTGCTGTTTATACCAGACAATGAGATTCCTGTATAGTTACTAGGATCATTTATGGCACCTTTCTCAAACAATGGAATAATAATCGATTCAGTCCAGCTCTCTGGATATAGTTCTTTATCAAAAACGAGTATTGAAAAAAAATTAAGAAATAAATCAATCACATCGCCACCATTCTTGAATAACTTGCCAATTAAACCATCAGGCCAGCAGATTTTCCATTCTTAAATGTCTTACATAAAATTGAATCTCCTCTTTGGAAATGGAACCATCCAAGCAACTTGTTTCTTTGATTTCTTCTGTGTCTGCGTCACTGCAAACATTGTTCTCTAGCAAATTTTCGAAATGCTGGTACCACTCTTCAGTAGAATGTTACTGTGTATAAGAGATGTCTTAACAGAAATGTTACACACATTTTGCCAGAATTCCTTCTGGTCATGGGCTAAGTTTATCAAATAATTCAGTAAAGATTTGTTGTGATCTGTTTGGTTTCTTTGCGACATATTGTTGCATTCTCTTCGGGCCTTACAATATTTCACATGGTCTTCGCTATCATGAGTTCTGCAAAACACTTTCAGAAGTTTCCTCATATTTGATTTTGTCACTTTACATTCCTAATCACACCACGATTCAGTCCTCTTACTGGAATTTATTCTTATTTTCTTTTTCATGCATTCTGCTTTGGTCATAGTACAATTATAAAGCATACATAAAGTTACATCAATATCTTCATCTATGCAACGAATAGCTGTCTTCAGTACTTGCAGGTTATCATCATTATTCATCAGACTACGAAAAAATGTTTGCATGTTCATCATTCCATATCAATTTCTCGAGATATTCACCCTCCATGTATTCTTTGCAATATGACCAGCAATGTGTGAAAAGCCAATGTGCACTTTCAAAGGAAGATGGTCAGACTCAATGCGACCTGTTACGTACAGATGCATTAATGATTGTAGGTATAGATACAAGTCAATGGACATAAAGAAAAACAACTTTGACACTATTCCCTGTATCAGAGATGTTTGCGAAACGATCTTGGCGGTCGCCATTACATACAGCATTCATTATACATAATTTTAACGCTGTGCACATTTTCAAAAGGAATTTTTCATACCTATTAAACACACTGTCTTCAGAGCACCTGTTACCGCTACAAGAATAGCATATACTTCACCAGATAGTTCTGGACCCAAATTATTTGTTCTTCCATTGAAGTCTCCGCTTAGTAAAAGAAACACATCAGGAAATTCAGAATTTTATCAGCAGTGATGTTTTCAAGCGTACTGATGCCATTATTGATACCAAAGAAGGAATAAGAAGGTGAATTGTCTGGTGATGTACAAGTACAAATACGCAAGACATCATTTGGCACACCCATACAATACATTTTGAAATAAGAAACATCATCGTATTATTACACTAAGTATCTACTTTTTTTTTACATATTTTGATTATTCATTTTTTAATTAGACATATTATATTCCCTGATCTTCTCCCTTGCACTGTAAACTGCGTTGCTGGTTTGCAGAATTTTATGTTGTTATTACACACACTAGACTGAAAGTTTTCAACTAAAGTTTCAACGAGACATGAAATCAAATGACAGTACTTGTTAAAACTGCGGTCCTTTAACTTTGACAACAAACCGATCACGTTCCAGTGTAATAAAAACATGCCAGTTCTAGTATTATATACACCATTCGCTCGACAGTCACTCTCACATACACGATGTACTTTTCCCTGTTTTCTCATTGATCCATTGTTTCTTATCTCGCAACAAAATGACCAATCTGAAAAGTTCTATTTGTATCATAGCGAACTAAGACAGAAAAGTCAACACCTGCACACACACACACACACACAACACACACCACACACACACACACACACACACACACACACACCACACACACACACCACACAGACACACCAGACAGACAGACAGAGAGAGAGAGAGAGAGAGAGAGAGAGAGAGAGAGAGAGAGAGAGAGAGAGAGAGAGAACTCAAACTCAAATAATCTAATTGCAAAGGCCACCGACCTATCTGCAATAAGGTCAAGAACAAAACTAGAACACGCATGCACCCGGCGCATATACTGAAAAGTATTAAAGAAAATATTTGCGTAACAAAATGTTCTTCCTGATCACAGTTCCTCTCTTCGTTTTAGTGCTTTAAAAATGAACATAGCTACAGAGCGAATCACAATTCTCATTTCGTGTTGCATTAGAAGAAGCAATGGCACTTGATGAACATTTCTAGTATGAGGCAAAATGTATTTATCTCTTAAGTCTTTATAGGAGGGACAAACAATAAAAAAAATTATTTCGTCCTTGATTTGTTAGTGGATGGAGAGTTTTAGGAGTTTAGTGTCTACCTTTGATGGACATTGAAATCACTGATACAAAGTCGAAATCTCACGAACACTTTGCGACGATTAGGGGTTGTTATATCAGTAAAATATTTCTTTGGTTGCCATAAGGATTTGAAGGAATGGCATGTTGAATATCTGTCACTATTAAGTATTTTACAATCCCGATTTTGTCTATAACAGTCAATCACGCCTTGTTTAAGTTCACATAAAAACGTTGTTGTTTTTGGTTTTTGTTTTCATAATTCAACGCCACCATTTAACGAAACAAAGGAAAAGCCATAAGTATGTAAACAATGTTTTATCGAAAATAGCAAATCGTTTGTACACTCCGATTTCTAGTACATTGGAATAATTTAGATTCCCATTTCATATGCTTGCTTTGGTAGTCTAGTAAGTAACAGCTTTTGCAATTGGAACCAGTAGTGCGTTAATTTTACTGCCACATCTCAAATCTGTTTGTTAAGAAAGAAAAGGTGTAAAATGTACGTTGGTTTTATTGAGTATATGAAAGCCTTCGACTCTGTCGATAGAGATCGTCTTTGGCTAGTTCTCCAAAAGATAAAAACGTCCACTAAAATGCTACGCATGCTCCAAGTCAGTTCAGTCATGCGTACGTTGGGGAAGTGAAATGTCTGACTTCTTTGACTGTTCAGCTGGCGTGAAACAGGGATATACGTTATCTCCCCTGATTGTCTCTTTGTTGATAACTAAGGTTGCTGAACAAGTTACACAGTGTGGTAAACACGGATTCCAGGCTGACAAGAAATATTTTTATTGCTATTTGCTGATGATATATGTTTGATTTTGACAACTCCTTCAGGGCTACAACATCGTTTAGATAACCTTGATAAAGCATCAACTTCTCTAGGACTTAAAGTGAAGTTAATGAAAACAAAGGTTATGGTTTTCAGAACAAAGGGGGCCATTCATCAAAAGCAGACAATAATTTTATCAGGGAAAACCGATTGACGTTGCTAACAGTTATAAGTATTTGGGATTTATTTTAACCACAAAGGTATAATATGAAATTGCTCTCGAAGCATAGGCAGGCAGGGCTAAAAGCCAACATTTTAGAAATTATGAAAACAATGTGGAGTTAGGGAACAATGGATAGAAATCTGTTTTTTTAAGCTTCTGATGCGCAAGTGAAACCTATGCTTTTGTACGCAGGAGAAGTCTAGGGACAGTCTCATCTACATGTAATTGAATTACCTTACTTGTTTGCATGCAAACACTTTTTAAATGTACGCCCGAATACCCCAAATGCAATGGTATATGGTGAGCTAGGAAGGTATCCTTTATGTGGAGAGAGAGAGAGAGAGAGAGAGAGAGAGAGAGAGAGAGAGAGAGAGAGAGAGAGAGAGAGAGAGAGAATTTTGTGTGTTTGGGGAATTTATTCAATCCCAGAATGGTCCTGCTGCTTCCAGAATTGCACTTTTTGCTCACCAATTCTGGAAAAGCCCGAAGTTTTTGGAAAAGCTCACGACTCATGTATTATGAGTCCACGTGATTCCGGGAGAGAGGTCACACACATATTCTGAAGACGTCTGCACTAATCTAGAATGTTGGTGCTAAGATTGTGTCATTGATATCAGGGAAAAAATTGCAGAAAAGCATCTTGAAGACGTTTTAGCTATTTTAGAAACAAATAAAAGCAATGTTGATAAAGCTCTGCAACCATACACATACAAACGAATCACAGGAGAAAACACGACGCGTTTCCACCTCCTAGGTCTTCTTCAGGCACGATACAGAAACTCAGGACAACCAAAACGAACGAGCAATTACTTACCTTCATCCAATTCGGTGCAAGAGAGGCGTTGAATCTAGAAGAGAAGATAGAGGAGGTTGTAGAGAAAAAGGTGTCAGAACTATGGGAAGAGAACGTTGACAAAGAAAAAAAAAGAGAGTTGAATCTGATTTTTACAAATATTCCAGAGAGTGGGAGTGAGACCAGAGAAGAGAGAGTGACAATGGAGAAGGAGAATATACAGAAAGTAGTTGGAAAGATGTGCCCTCACCTGGAAGAGGAGACTTTCCAGGACCTACTAAGACTTGGGAAGTTCAGCATCGGGACAAAACCGAGGCTGCTCAGAGTAAGCGTCAAAACACAAGGAAGTGAAAAAAGAAATATTGAGAAATAACCACAAAATCAACGTAGGGATGACAGAGCAGAAAAGGCGAATATACCCAGATCACACACCAATTGAGAGACAAAAGAACAAAGAACTAAGGGAAGAGCTTCGACAAAGGATTGAGAAGGGAGAAAAGGACATTTGAATTAGAGGTGGGAAAATTGTGAGAGTACAGTGGAAACATAGGCCTGGCTAGAGTGATCAAGAAGAAAACTTACATTCAAAATACAAGAAAAAAGAGCATGCGAATAGTGTTAAGAGGTGTGTAGATAGAAGACCTGTACAGGAGCTGTCACACACCTGCCTGTATACAAATGCAGATGGACTGTTAAACAAAGAAGATTAGTTACTTATACTAACTGAAGAAAATAAACCGCATATCATAGTAGTGACAGAATCTATAGTGAAAACACAGAAAAGGGTAAATTCTGTTGAATATTCAATACCAGGTTATGAACTATTCTTTAATGAGCATCCCAAAAGAGGTATAACTTTATATGTGAAAGATTCTATAAATGCCAAAGAATATAAACTTATGAAAGGTGATGACTTTGATGAAAGTTTGTGGATTGCATTTTCAAATAAGGATAAACAGAAAATACTGACTGGAACTATTTACAAAAGTCCAAACACAACAATTGAAAATGAAGAAAAAATATTTGAGTTGCTGAAGCGAATTAAATTAGAATCATTCAACTAAGTTTGTATTACTGGGGATTTTAATTTCCCAGACATTGATTGACAAGGTACTGGCTCTAGAGAAAGAGGTCAAAAGTTCATAAAGTGCTTACAAGATGCATTTTTGAACCAAATGGTGAAACAACCAACAAGATATAGAGAGGGACAAAAATCAAATATACTGGATTTAGTACTTGTTAATGATGAAAACATGATTTCAGATATTGATCACTTAGTTTCTATGAACAAAGGTGAACATGTGGTTTTAATGTTCTCTTTGTACCAAGGGGAGGACCAAGAGAAAGAAGAAATAAAGCAGTAATATAATTTTAGGAGAGGGAATTTTATGCAAATCAAAGAAGAATTGAAGAAGATTGACTGGAAGAAACTCAATGATTTTAGTGTAGAACAATGCTGGGGAGGGGGGGGGACAGGTATTCTAAATTCAAATTATTAAGAATAACAAAAACAATGAAATTTGTAAAGAAAAAAAAAGAAATATAATATGTGTCAGAAGTGCCTAGTTACTTATCAGGGAAAAGATTATCAAAATGATATTAAAAATGATATTAAAGTACGTAATATTTGTATATCTGTGGCACAACGGCTATGGAAGGTTCTCAGAGACTTCATGAGAGGCTTGTCCAAGTCATCCAGGCCCTCCAACGAACACTCCAGCAGCACAGTACTTCTTAACAGCCAGCAGGGCCAGTTCTCCACGACTACAGTCGGAGTCAGGCAAGGGTGTCTACTATCTCCAGTCCTTTTCAACATCTTTCTGGAGAGAATCATGCAAGAGGCCCTCGAAGAACACCACGCCTCCATCAGCATTGGCGGCAGGCCGGTCTGCAACCTTCGTTTCGCAGACGATATTGACCTCATGGAGGGCAGCAACACCGAACTCCAGGATCTTACAAACAGACTTGTCACAAGAGCAAGTGCCTACAGCATGGAGGTCAGCAAAGAGAAGTCAAAGGTCATGGTCAACAGCACGACTAACAGCAGTGCCAACATAACCATGACTGGTGAGCCCCTGGAAGAAGTGACCAGCTTCAGGTACTTGGGAGCAATTCTGTCCAAAGATGGCACCTGCACAGCACAAATCCGAATCAGGATCAATTCTGCATCAGCAGCGATGGCCAGACTGAACAGAGTGTGGAAGAGCAACATCCAGTTCCACACAAAATTCTGGCTCTACAAATCACTAGTGGTCTCCACCCTCTTATATGGTTGCGAGACATGGACACCGATAGCCGAAAGAGAAAGAAGAATCCAGGCGTTTGAGATCAGGTGTCTGAGGAAACTACTCCGCATCTCCTACAAAGAACATTAGACCAATGATTATGTGCGGAACCCGGTCACTAACCTAGTTGGGCCCCACGAACCACTTCTGGCAACCGTCAAACGACGGAAGATGGCATGGTTTGGCCACGTCATTCGTCACAACACCCTCTCCAAAACCATCCTTCAAGGTACCATTGAAGGAGGGCGCAGCCGAGGATGGCAGAGAAAGAGCTGGTCTGGCAATGTAAAGGACTGGAGAAAAACGACCATGCCAGATCTCCTCACGACAGCCACCAACAGAAGAGCCTGGAGAGAAATGGCGGCTGCCTCATCACGTCCCCCAACAACCCCAGCGGTCAGGGGAATGACTGACTGAATGAATATTTGTAACAAAAAATAAGAAAAGAAAAAAAAAAAGAATTTGAAAAGAAGCTATCAAAGGAATGCAAAAATAATCCAAAAGCTTTTTGGAGATAAGTACAATCAAAACCAAACATGAATACAGGAGTGAGTCCTTTAGTGAAGAAAGAAGGTGAAACAGTAGATACAGATAGTGGTAAAGCAGGCATTTTGAATGCATTTCTTTCTAGTGTCTTGACAAAGGAAGATACCAATAATATGCCCAATCTAAGTCTAGCTTCAAGGTCAAAAGTTATAGCAATGGAAAATGTAGACATTTCTGTAGATTCAATGAAGAAGAAACTTCCACCTCTGAACCCAAATAAGGCACGTGGTCCTGATGCTATTCCACAAAGAGCTAAAAGAGCTAAATGAGGAAATAGCCTTCCCACTTTATATACTCTTTTATAAATCTGTTGAAGAAATGGTAGTACCTTCAGACTGGAAAACAGCAACAGTCATACCAGTATTCAAAGAAGGTACGAGAACAGACCCAGGGAATTATGGACCAGTGAGTTTAACATGCATTGCATGCAAAATCTTAGAATCTTTCATTAAGGAGGCTATTGTCAAACATATGACAGAAATTAAATTATATGCTGAGTGCCAACGTGGATTTCGTGCAAAAAAAGATCTTGTGTGACTCAACTTCTAGAAGTGATGGAAGACTTCACAAAGGAGATAGATAAAGGTGAGAATATAGATGTACTGTGTTTAGATTTTAGAAAAGCATTCGATTCAGTATCACATGAAGGACTCTTAAGGAAATTTGAGTGTTAGGGAATAGTAGGAAATGTACGTGGATAGGTTAGACACTTTTTTTATCAAAAATAACTCAAAAGGTAAGGATTGGTAGTTCTTTCTCTCACAGTACTGGTGTTATTAGTAGAATAGCACAATGCAAAATTGTGGGACCAATATTATTCACACTGTTTATAAATGATCTACCTGTAGAATTAAAGAGTTCAAGTAGGTTTTGTGTGTGTGTGTGTGTGGGGGGGGGGGGGGGGGGGGGGGTTCTTTTCTTTTCAGATGACACAAAACGTTATAACTCTCCGAAATTGTATAAGGAATTACAAAATGATATTGAAACATTAGTACAGTGATCGGATACTTGGAACCTATATTTTAATGCAGAAAAATGTAAATTATGTCATATTAGGGAACTAAATCCACAAAAGGATTATATAATGAAAATTGGGGACAAGGAAGTAAAAGTATCTAAATGTGAGGAAGAGAAAGACCCATGTGAGACTTTCGACAACAAATTTGCTATTTGACAAACATATTGCGAATAAGTATCAACAAGGCCAACAGAATTATTGGAATAATAAAAAGAACCTTTACAGTTATAGAAAAGGACACTTTTTTACAATTATATAAGACACTAGTTAGAGCTGTTCTTGAATATGGAACTACTGTATGGCATCCAAAGCTAAAGAGACAGTCAGAAGCTCTAGAACAGGTTCAAAGAAAAGCAACAAAGATGATCCATGACATAAAGGATTACTTATACCAGGAAAGATTAAAATATCTACAACTTTCAACACTTAAGGCAAGACGATTAAGAGGAAACTTGATTCAAACATATAACATGTTTAATGATATTGTTGATGTTGATAGGGCATGCTTTTTGTGCTCCACAGAAAGATACTACAAGGAACAGTGAAGATAAGATATCTAAATAATATTCCAGAACTGATTTGAGAAAAATTTACATTTACTAACAGAGTAATCAACATTTTGGAATCAGTTAACAACTAACATCAGACGTGCACCTAGTATTAATGTGTTTAAGAACCTCATAGATAAACATGAATAACAACTAAAATATAAAATCGATTGATAATTAGACTGAGCTAGACTATGACTGGACCAAACGGACATCACACACACACACACACACACACACACACACACACACACACACACACACACACACACACACACACACACAGAAGGGGCGTATAAAGCCTAAATAGGCTAAGCTGTTTTGATACAACGCCCCAAATCCTGATCCTGATCCTGAATGAAAACGATGAGACAATGTACAACCTGAAGAAGACCTAAAAGGTCGAAACGTGTCATGTTTTTGTCTTGTGATTTTTTTCTCTCTTTTTTTTCTGAGCTTTATCAATGATGTTCAATTTTCTTTTTTTTTTTTTTAGATTTCCGCTTGCAGTCGTCTCACTTTGCAACTAGATCTGTTTTAAAAACAGAAACCTATGTGTTTTTTGTCAATGCGTATGAAGGAAAGATGAGATAAAAAAAATGTCCTGAAGACGTCTGGACTCTTCTAAAAAAGCTCGGTGCTCGGGCCTTCTTCTAAGACGCCTCAGAACGAAGGTAGGTCAATGATGGTATGAGGAGAATGTTACAATTCAAAACAATACTCACATCGAAATCGTTCCGGATTTTTGTTGTTGTTGTTGTTGTTGTTTTTTCTATTCAGAGTTTATAGAACGTCTGAAAAAGTGTTGATTAACGATCATCATCATCATATATATATATATTATATATATATATATATATATATATATATATATATATATATATATATATAATGCTGAACAATTAAGTAGTGGGGGAAAACAAGTGCAGGCTAACAATTCTTCAGTCATTATAGTAATGACTTGGCAAAGATTTGAACTTTTAGAAACAAACAAAAAAAATTGAAGATGAAGAAAATGGGGGGAATATATTAAAAATATGAGAAACCCTTCACTAGCTGCCTGAGGGAACCATCGCAATCCCTCTGGAAGGCACATCTATTTGTATTGCCTGCTCCTAGGCCTTTCGTCCGCTGGATCGGACTCATCAGGGAGACACGGCTGATTGTGTCTGTGCTCTTGGTGTCAAATAGAGGCACACCACAGTCCATAAGTCTGTGGTGTTCTCACCACCAAGGGTTCAAAAGAGAATGCAACAGCATGTGTATATATATCGAAGGAGTGTGAAGTGAATAGGTAACTTAGTTTGAAAATTCTAAGAATAGTTTGTTCTAGTTAACAGAGTGGCACATGTTAATTTAATGTTCACTTCAGCCAAGCCTATTATGTATCATACATCATCAAAAGCTGCAGCGCTTTAATGTTTGCTTTCATGCAGTCTTGAACACTTCACTTGCACTAGTGCATTAAAACCTAATACCTAGGTGTGTTGGTTTCCCTGGCCCTTCCTTCTTCCCTTTCATTTTATTTCTGCCTGTCTTTCATTTACTTACATATTTTCTCCCAGTGGGTGCACGAGTGTGTGTGTGTGTGTGTGTGTGTGTGTGTGTGTGTGTGTGTGTGTGTGTGTGTGTGTGTGTGTGTGTGTGCGGTGTGTGTGTGAGAGAGAGAGAGAGAGTGTGTGTGTAGTCTGTGTGTGTGTGTGTGTGTGTGTGTGTGTTGTGTGTGTGTGTGTGTGTGTGTGTGTGTGTGTGTGTCTGTGTCTGTGTGTTAATGAATGATTTAAGTTTTACAATTAGTAGTCGATAAAGTGACTTCAAATGATGAGTGTGTGTGTGTGTGTGTGTGTGTGTGTGTGTGTGTGTGTGTGTGTGTGTGTGTGTGTGTGTGTGTGTGAATGATTTGAGTTTTACAATTAGTAGTCGATAAAGTGACTTCAAATGATGAGAGCTGTAGGCCCGTAATCAACTCGTTGTTGTAAATCTACAGAAATCGACAAATGGTTGAAACGGAGCACACAGACAGATGTAAAAAAAAAAAAAAAAAAAAAAAAAAAAATATATATATATATATATATATATATATATATATATATATATATATATATATATATATATATCACTGGGCTGACGTGAATTACACAGACAGGCACAAAGAACATCGGGCTGACATGGATCACGCAGACATGAAAAGCCGGCCTGCGATAGACAGGCACAGGCAGTCACTATTGGGTTAACATGGATGACACAGGCAAGCACAATCAGTCATCACTGAATTGCCATGCCTTACACAGACAAGCAGAATCAGTCCACGCTGGGTTGACATGGATGACGCAGACAAACAGAATCAGTCACCACTGGGCTGATATGGTTCACACAGACAGGCACAATCAGTCACCATTACTAATACAGAGCAACACAAAACAGGATTCACGACTTATACAGAGTAACCACAGAACAGGATTCACGATTTAATACAGAGCAAACACAAAACAGAACTCACGACTTCTACAGAGCAACCACAAACCTGGACTCACGAATTATACAGAGGAACCATAAAGCAGGACTCACGACTTATAAAGATCAACCACGAAACAGGGCTCACGACTTATACAGAGCAACCACAAACAGGACTTATGACTAACGCAGAGCAACCACCAAACTGGAGTCGCCACAAATACAAAGCAACCACAAATCTGGAGTCGCGACAAATACAGAGCAACCACAAAACTCGGCCCACGACTTATACAGAGCAACCACAATACAGAACTCACGACTTATACACAGCAACCACAATACAGAACTCACGACTTATACAGAGCAACCGCAATACAGAACTCACGACTTATACAGAGCAACCACAATACAGAACTCACGACTTATACAGAGCAACCACAAAACAGGACTCACGACCAATACGGACCAACTACAAAACTTGACTCACCACAAATGCAGAGCAACCACAACAGTGGACTCACAACTAATACAGAACGACCTCAAAACATGAGTCACGACTAACGCAGAGCAACCACAAAAGAAGACTCATGACTAATACAGAGCAACCACAAAAGAGGACCCTGCGCAAATACAGAGCAACCACAACGCAGGACCAGGGAGAACTCACTACTAATAAAAATCAGCCACCAAAGGACTCAGTACTAACACAAAGCAGCCACTACAAGACTCAGCACTGATACAGAGCAACCACTAGAGAGGACTCAGCACTGACACAGAACAGCCACCAGCGAGGACTCAGCACTGATGCAGAGCAACCACCAGAGAAGACTCAGTACTGATACACAGCAACCACCAGAGAAGACTCAGCTTTGATACAGAGCAACTACTAGAGAAGACAGTACTGATACAGAGCAACCAGCAGAAAGGACTCAGCACTGATACTGAGCAACCAGCAGAAAGGACTCAGCACTGATACAGAGCAACCACCAGAGGGGATTCAGTACTGATACAGAGCAACCACCAGAGAAGATTCAGCACTGATACAGAGCAACCACCAGAGGGGATACAGTACTGATACAGAGCAACCACCGGAGAAGACTCAGCACTGATACAGAGCCAGTAGAAAGGACTCAGCACTGATACAGAGCAACCCGCAGAAAGGACTCAGCACTGATACAAAGCAACCACCAGAGAGGACTCAGCACTGATACAGAGCAACCACCAGAGGGGATTCAGTACTGATACAGAGCAACCACCAGAGAAGACTCAGCACTGATACAGAGCAACCAGCAGAAAGGACTCAGCACTGATACAGAGCAACCAGCAGAAAGGACTCAGTACTGATACAGAGCAACCACCAGAGAGGACTCAGCACTGATACAGAGCAACCACCAGAGGGGATTCAGTACTGATACAGAGCAACCACCAGAGGGGATTCAGCACGGACACAGAGCAACCACCAGAGGGGTTCAGCACTGATACAGAGCAACCACCAGATAGGACTCAGCATTGATACAGAGCAACCACCAGAGGGGACTCAGCACTGATGCAGTGCGACCACCAGAAAGGACTCCACTCCGATGCAGAGCAACCACCAGAGGGGATTTTCAACATCGATACAGACCAACCACCAGAGGGGATTTTCAACATTGATACAGAGCAACCACCAGAGGGGATTCAGCACTGATGCAGAGCAACCATCAGAGGGGATTAAACTCTGTTACACAGCAACCACCAGAGGGGATTCAGCACCGACACAGAGCAGCCACCAGAGAGGATTCAGCACTGATACAGAGCAACCACCAAAGAGGATTCAGGACCGATACAGAGCAACCACCAGAGGGGATTAAACTCTGTTACACAGCAACCACCAGAGGGGATTCAGCACCGACACAGAGCAGCCACCAGAGAGGACTAAGCACTGATACAGAGCAACCACCAGAGGGGATTCAGCACTGATACAAAGCAACCACCAGAGAGGACTCATTATTGATACAGAGCAACCACCAGAGATGACTCAGCATTGATACAGAGCAACCACCAGAGAGGACTAAGCACTGATACAGAGCAACCACCAGAGGGGATTCAGCACTGATACAAAGCAACCACCAGAGAGGACTCATTATTGATACAGAGCAACCGCCAGAGAGGACTCAGCATTGATGCAGAGCAACCACCAGAGAGGACTAAGCACTGATACAGAGCAACCACCAGAGGGGATTCAGCACTGATACAAAGCAACCACCAGAGAGGACTCATTATTGATACAGAGCAACCACCAGAGAGGACTCAGCATTGATGCAGAGCAACCACCAGAGAGGACTCAGCACTGATACAGAGCATCCTTGGTGATTGTCTCTGGTGCAAGGCTACATTCATTACAGAATACGATCGTTGCAACTGTCTCCCTTCATCTTCCTCTGTTCTTTGCACCTTCTTCTTTCTGGTGCCTATTCTTCGAAGTTACTCATCTTTCTCTCTCTCTCTCTCTCTCTCTCTCTCTCTCTCTCTTCTCTCTCTCTCTCTCTCTCTCTCTCTCTTTCTCTCTCTCTCTGTCTCTCTCTCTCTCTCTCTCTCTCTCTCTCTTCTCTCTTCTCTCTCTCTCTCTCTCTCTCTCTCTCTCTCTCTCTCTCTCTCTCTCTCTCTTCTCTCTCCCCTTATCGTGCAGGTGCTCATGACCTTTTGAATAGCACTATCGATATTTTTCTTCATGTTCTCCTAGTTGCAGAAGTTATCTTTTAACGTAACAAGATAAAATACAACCAAATGGATATAGCTGTGAGTTGTTTACATAATGCTACAATTTTTTTTCTTCTCAAGGCTGGGTAGATATCAAAACATGAAATGATTTGGAATTTCACTGTAGAAAGTACAAATTGTCAAGTGTGTATGTGCATGTCTGATTATGCAGTTGTCATGCACTGCTGAACTTTGGTTGGTTTAAGTCTGTACTCTTGCATTCTGTATAAACCACACCAGAACATGTCTCTGCACATTGTCTCTTCATTTCAATTTGCTAAATGTGCTTACGTCCTTTTAAAACAAACGAAAAACAGGCAACAGCAACAACCAGAACAACAATAGCAACTGTTGCTCTAAAATGGAATGAACAGATCCAAAACTAAATGTAGTAATAACATGTTTATTTCCTACTGTGCACACGAAAGAAACAAAGGAAACACTTAACAAAGAGAAAGTAGGTGTAACTGGAGAAAAAGCCAGGGTATGTAAGCCAGTGGGGCCTGAATTGCTCAGCTGGTGGAGTACCGAACTTTTAACCTTGTTGGCCATAGGGTTTCGGGTTCGACTCCGCTGTGACATTTCCGCACAGGGAGAATTTTCCCGCGGAATTAACATTTGCTCTGACTCAATTTCAGAAAGAAAGAAACAAACAAACAAACAACAACAACAACAACAACAACAGAAAATCCTCCCTCGAACGAGTTTCCGTTTGTGAACGCACCCATAACATCTTCCTCACCTGTAAAATCCCATCACCAACTTTCGGAAAAGAAGGCCAGTTTGGTCATTGGTATGGATGACATTAAACAGAGCACCCTGTGTGACAAATCGAAGAATGAATGAAGGCAACTGAGTGGATTATACTGATTCAATAACACAGTAAACTACAGAATGAAGCACCAGCAGGCAGCTCTACAGTCAGCTCACTCAGGTAGGTAGGTGCCCGTTTGAAAACGTCAATGTGGATTGTAAAGCGCTTAGAGCTTGGTCTCTAGTCGAGGATAGGCGCTATGTAAGTACTTATAATGATAATGAGAAGAAGAAGAATAAGAAGAAGAAGAAGAAGAAGAAGAAGAAGAAGAAGAAGAAGATGATGATGATGATGATGATGATGATGATGATGATGATGATGATGATGATGAAGAAGAAGAAGAATGGAATGGACAGATGTGTGAGTGAAAATAGATTAATGCAGCAGATGGACAGAGAGTGCAGGGAGGGTAGAGAAGGAAGTGACCTGTAACTTACGTATGAGGTAAATAAAGGGCAGTATTGTAATGTGCCTCTGCAGAGACTACTGCGGGTTGGCATTGTGGAGGTGGACAGACACGTGCTACTTTAGCATGTTGATGCCAAGTAGGCAAAGGGTCCCAAGTCTGACACTAAGATGGGATTCCTGCCTAGCGCGCTCAAAGCTGTCACTGTATGATCACCAAAGTGCCAGGGCTTTGACATGGTTGATATTGTGTTGGGGTCATTGAAGTGTGTACTAACTGATTTGGGCTGATGATGGTGAACGTCTGCCAGGTGTTCAGAGCACTCACGGGATGTCTTACTTACACAGATCTGACTGCACAGTTCGCTGTGGATAGTGCACACAAAGTTGTGGCTCTAACAAATGCTATGCACCAAACCCAACACCCTCCTACATGTCCCCCAATGGCTGATTCAAATTTAAACGCATATTCTCTTGTCAGATCCGCGCATTGTGTATGCTGTCCACTGATTACTTTCCGTGTACTTCAGCAGTGAGAAGCCCACGTGCACTGCCAGAAAATCAAAGTGACCTCTTTTCATCAAAGGCTATACTTTCATTCACTTGTCTGCCCTTGATTATGTACAGCTTTAATTCGTTGTTTATATCATGTCTCACTGGCAAAAGAGATAGCTTTTTGTTGTTTGTTTGTTTTGTTTCTATTTACACGACCATTTTTGTTTGTTTGTTCGTTTGTTTGTTTTTTGTTTCTCCTGTCTTCTGTGACACTCCACTGGCATTGTCCTCACGCCAGTCATTCTGGCTCCCCATCCAAAGACACATCCCAGCTCGGTCTGCCACATCCCTGGCACTGAGAATCCACACAGAGCAGCTAGTGTCAAGTTGTCGCCAAGCAACCACCCAGAGGAAACACTGCACTGGTATTGATTCCCTTCAGTAGTATCAAGCGGTGGCTGTTCAGATACAGCATATGCTAGACACCACCTATGAATAATCCCTCTGTTGAAACAGACTTAGCTAGTTGTGGAGAGTGTGACTGAGCATCTTCCTCTTGAGGGCCCCACAAAGTCCGTTCAGTGACTTGCCAATACAGGCGACATCAACTCATGGGTATAGACGCGCAAATGAAATTGAAACTCAGGTCATGCGGGCAGGGCGTAAAGGACCACGGAATTTGAGACTGTTGATTCAACATCGATCGATGAGAGAACACGATGCAGCGGAATTCTATTCCGGTCTATGATAGCATGACAGGGTTGTACTCTACACCTATTTTCATAATGTAATCCAGCATCAACCAGGCCTGAGAAATACAGGCACCTGCAGTGCTGGTAAGAAAATTTGAGCATCACTCTCAGACTCGCAGCCATTAATTGGATTAAGCTCCACTGCGTTTTTTTCCGTCACTCTATGTGATTCAATAGCAAACGTAACTTTTGGTAGGCGCTGCTAAGGCCAGAACAATTCCACAAATGAGCAGCTCTGGTGGGACTCTGTCATGGACGGCCTCCTCCCTCCCACCTCTCTGAGTGCTGTAACCAAGGGAGAGGCGGGATGAGGTGCCCGTGCAATTCCTACCTTCCCTTCCCTTCCCAAGCCTCTCCTCAGTGTGCCGTGTCGCTTGTCGCAGCACGAGCAACTTATGAATCATGTATATGTCAAATCGTTTACGACAGTGTTTGTGACAACTGTTTAACGTCCTAGTGCTAACAGAAGGTGTGTGCAGCAGATCTGCCTTTCACTCCTTAAGTCGTTCATTGAGCTGTGAGCACCGCCTCTGCCATTGAAAACCGTCACCGAGCATTTCTGTTCTTAGGTCACTTCGTTGGGGTCTAGTCTACAGAGGTTCGGGTTGTCCCATCTTCTCTGTTCACCATCCTGTCTTTCTTTTCTCTTGAGTTCCAGTCTATGGTTGTCCGGGTTGTCCCGTCTTTACCGACGTGGGGCGACAGTCCTGTTTTTTTTTTTTTTTTTTTTTTTTTTTTTTTACACTGAGGTCCAGGTTGTGCCTGCGTGGGGCAACGGTCGTTCCTTCATTATTATCCTTGACTTCCAGTCTGCAGAGGTCCGGGTTGTTCCGTCTTCACTGACGAGGGGCGACGGTCCTACCATTCTTCCTCTTCTTTTTTTGTTTTTTTGTTTTTTCTCTCTCTCCCCGTCCACCATTCTGTTGGTAAGCATTAGAAGAGCTTGTGTTTATGTGTAGATAGGAAAGGCCGGTACGTGTCGAAATTCCTATTCAGGTTTCATGTTATCAGCTTAGATATCTTGTTTTCTGTATGTTTAGATTTAGTTGTTATTCGGTCATTTCTTTCAGATATGTTTTGTTGTTGTTGTTGTTGTTGTTTGTTTGTTTTTTGCCTATGCAAAGGTGCTGATGTAGTAGTCAGAAAGGTACCGTTTTTCTTTACAGGACATAGGAGGTGGTCGTTTCGGAAATCTTTTCTTTATTCCCTGTAGTCCCACTCGAGGAAGTGTTCACTTTGAAGAGGACTAGCTGTCCTACATTGGTTTGATAACCGTTTAAATAGTTCTTGTAATAATCAGTTATTGAATTCATTACGTATGCGGGAACATGCTAGTTCATCTAACCGTATGGGTTTCAGTATTAATGTTCACTTAATGTTATTCACAATGATGTGGATAATTTAAGCCATAATTTTATAACTGCCGACGAGTGAATACCCTTTGGTCAGAAGAAATATTAAGGGAAACCAGCGGAAAGGTCAGAACGCGCGACGAGGCTGGCATGCGGCCAGTGTGGCATTATGGTGGGTGGGTGGTGACATTCTTCAGCACATCCGTTAATTGCGTTTGCTCCTTGTCTGGTCTCGTCTTGTGTCGTTTTGTCTTGTCCTGTATTTGTGGTACTTGTTCTTATATTATTCTGTACTCTATTTGTCCTGTATTGTCATGAATGGAAGGCGCTGTAATAAGATTTATTTTCTCTTCGACATGGTGTTTCAACTTGTTAAACAGAATGTGTAAATATTAAGGTACCACCTTTCCAACTGAAAGAATTCTGGGACGTTTATAGAGTGAAATACATATCACGAGAAACTCACAACTTACACCCCACTCCAACTCATAAATTGACGACGGGGAGCATTGCCCCCCCCCCCCTCCCCTACTATTGCCTCACCACGACTCCCACTGCCTATGAACAAATATGTTGGAACACGCTATTGATCCCCGGTGCAGGGTTGCTGTGGTTGTTATCCCTCTAGGATCTTCAGTTTGCCTTCCCGAGCAGCAGAGGTGTCCCTGCCCATCACGTGGAACAGCTGCAGCACCACCACACACGCTGAGGAGGGAGCAGTCCACCAGTCCACGGAGCGTCAAACTCAGAGGGAGGGTCTTCCTGCTATGGTGTCTCTTCAGCACAGCAAAAGACTCGCACCTATGTGAACAGCAATTGAATATTCCTTGAAGACAGCGTGCCTGTGGTGTGAGGCGCTATAGTGGGGGTGGCTCTACCCCAGTACGCGCACCCTGTCAGAGGGCAGCAAACTGTGTGTGCGTGTGTGTGTGTGCGCGCGCGCGCGCGCGCGCGCGCGTGTGTGTGTTTGTGTGTGTGTGTGTGTGTGTGTGCGTAAACAAAGTTGAAGTCAAAATCAAAAGAAAGAATGAGAAAAAAAAAATTATTACTTACCTTAAAGATGGAGGCATCACCCGCCAAAAACAACAAAGTGGCAGCATCGAAAACAAAGGGGCGTAACTCTCAGGACGCGTATATCCAGAGTAGGTGAAGCTGTGTATAATCGTGTGTGAAAGGTCACACAATTGTGTAAGTGAAACCAAAAAAAAAAAAAAAATGCGGGACCACTGATTTTTGTTTTGTTTTTTGTTTTGTTTTGTTTTTTGTTTCAACTTTCTATACTTTCACCGAAATCTAAAGAGGAATATACGTCTAAAAAAATGAGGTTCCCAAATAATCCCTCAGAATTGTACACACCCTGAGTGTCCAAAGAAATGACATAGAAGGCCCCTCAGTGTTGGGGGTTTGTCACCACACACACACACACACACACACACACACACGCTCTCTCTCGCTCTCTCTCTCTCTCTCTCTCTCTCTCTCTCTCTCTCTCTCTCTCTCTCAGTTTTGTTTACTCCCGCCTCTCTCTCTCGCCACATGTGTATCCTCCCCTTTTCGCATGGATCCAGCACCGTTCGCCTTCCATCCCACTCTTCTGTCGTGTTGTCATAATCTACTACCCCCATATACCCATGGCGACTCCTCTGTAGAATGTCACATCGTGAAGCTTCCATTCTACGTGGGGTGGTTCTGGATTTAAAAAAAAATAAATAAATAAAAAAAGAAAAAGAAGAGCTTGTTGCAACATTGCTTTGTCCTCAGAAAAAAATAAATAAACAAGGAAACAAACTACGAAATAAAACAAATAAACAAAGAAGCTGCATTGTGCAATGTGCCCTCCAGCAGCTGAATACCTTTTTGTACAGTAGCATGGTTCTACAGATTAGAGAAAGAAGTAAACATATGGATAGATCAATGAACAAAGAAATGAATGAAAAAAACGATAAATAAATAAACACATGAATATGTAAATACATAAATATACAAATGCATAAATAAATGAATTAAAATATGCGTACATAAATAAATGAATGAATAAGCAAGTAAATAAATACGTAAATAAATAAACGAATAAACACATAAATAAATAAGTAAATGAATAAACACATAAATACTTCAACGAACAAAGAAAGAAATAAAACAGATAAACAAAAACATCATAGATAAGAACATTAATAGACGTAGTTGCAAAGTGAGACGACTGCAGGCGGAAATCTAAACAAATCTTAAATAAAAGTTAGCGAGCCGCCAAAAGAAACGTGGACAAACGAGTCGCAAGACAAAACACGACGCGTTTCGACCTCTTGGGTCTTCTTCAGGCAAGACACAATAGTAGAAAGAAACTCGTGGAGAGCGTGGCAGCAGAGAGTCCTCAGAAGAGAAGCCCCCTTCAAGCAAGTGTTTCGGCCCTTATCTCCTGACACTCTAGGGGGGTTGGGCCACACCCGGTTCATGACTCCGGATGTCCCTCTGCTGCCCCTTTTTTTTTCCCATCTTGGGACGAGCCATGGCTGGGATTCGAACCCATGACCCTCTGGACATGCTCATTTTCCACTTAATGACTCGCGCTTTAACCACTGAGCCACAGGGACACCTGATATTTGTAGGGAAATTAAGCCTTATGAAGTTCACTTTTGTTCCTCCTTGACCAGATCCAGCTTGAACACCTCTCTGCCGCTTCTGCCATTGCTTTCAGGGCTCTGGTTTTTTCCTTCCCTGCAGAGAGCTGTTTCATGAGGCTGTATGCAGACGTTCCTACAAACCCCCTAGCTCCAATTTCTGCAGTGAGGACTTTGACCTGATAGCCTTCTCTCCTCAGGCTGTTTGCCAGATCAGCATACTTTTCAGTCTTGTAGATTTGAGCTGCCTCCATTCTGTTCTCATATGGCACCGTGAGCTCGATCATGATCAGCTGCTTGGTTGACTTAGAGTGGACTACTATGTCTGGTCTCATGCCACTCTTGCTGATGATCTCTGGGTGACTCTTCCATTCTGGGAGGTCTGCAGTGCACTCCCAGTCATCTGCCCCGTCCAGCAGACTCTGCCTGCATGTTTCGAGTGGCACTGTTGTTCTTGGCCATGATTTGCTGCCTCCTGCCGTGAAGAATGTTGCGGGTGCTTTTGGAGTCCTGATTTTCCCTTTTGTGGTGTTGGTACTAGCCCAGACTACTTGTACAATTTCTTTGAGCACTTGGTTGTGCCTCCATGTGTACCTTCCTTGAGCCAGGGCTACTTTACATGAGCTTAGGACATGCTCCACTGTTTGTTTTTCATGGCAGAGGGGGCATGCAGGATCGTCTGTTTTCCCCCACTTCACCAGGTTTGCATTTGAGGGCAGAAGGTCATATGCAGATCTGAGAATGAAGCTGATCCTGAGAGGGGCCATGTGCCAAATGTCATTCCAAGTGAGACTTCTTTGGAGTGCATTCTCCCACGTTGTCCATTGCCCTTGCTGGCTCTGCTGGACTGCTTTTTGGAGCCTTTTTTGGTCTTCTTCTTTTCTCATCTCCTGAATCATCATGTCTCTTTTGGCTTTTCCTTTGGCCTTTGACCACCATTCAGTTTTGGTCACCCCCAGTCCCTGTCTGTTGGTCTGTGTGTGTCCTGTTATTTCTCTGATCTTGAGACTTTCTTTTGCAGAATCCATCGCCTCTTGAACTTTCCATTTTCTGCCTGTCTTCAGCTGGGGCTTAATTGCTTCTACCACCTTGTCTCCTGAGTCCTCCAGCATGCTTTGAAGTCTGATCTTCCCTGCTTTGTATTCCTCCAGGATGGATTTCAGGGGTAGTTTCAGCTTTGCTTGGCGACAGTACAGCGCTATGTCAGTCAGACAGGGTGGGACACCAAGCCATTTCCTTGTGAACTTGTTGATTTTGGCTTCCATTGCCTCCACTATGCTGGTGCAGATGTCGTATATCATCAGAGGCCATAGCAGCTTTGGTATCAGCATGAACTGCAGACACCAGACCTTGTATTTGCCAGGGAGCCCACACTGGTCAATGGTCTCCAAGCCTTCCTCCGCCATCTGCTTGGTTTCTTTTGCTCTTTGTGTGTCTTTCAGCGTATCATCATACCATCTTCCCAGGCTCTTGACTGGTTCTTCTGTGACTGTTGGAATGGCCTGGTTGGCAACACTGAAGACCACAGATCCGGCCACTTTTCCTTTCCTCAGTGAGAGACTCCGTGACTTCTTTGGCTTGAACTTCATTCTGGATGAGGCAACTATGTCGTCCAGCCTCTCCAGCACATGACGTGTCTCGTCTTCTCTGGATGAAATCACTGTAGTGTCATCCATGAAGGCCTTGAGAGGAGGCATCTTGTATCCATCGCCAAGGTCTGTTTGTCTCGCGTTGTTTGTTGCTGCTTTCAAGATGAGTTCCATTGCCAGCACGAACAGTATTGGGGAAATTGCACAGCCCATTGCAATACCCACTTCCAAGTTGATCCAGTCTGTTGTGTACTCCTTGGTAGAGAACCGCATTGAGAAGCCATTGAAGTACTTCTTGAGCATGTCGCGGATGTTCTTTGGCACATGGTACATCTCAAGAGCCAACTGTATCATCTCATGGGGCACAGATCCATATGCGTTTGCCAGATCAAGCCACACTACGTCCAGGTCTCTCTTTTCTGTTTTTGCTTTTTGGATTGCGTCCCAGATCATTGTGGCGTGTTCTACACAGCCCGCCACGCCTGGGATGCCACCTTTCTGGACTGACACATCCAAGTACTTGTTTTCCATCAGGTACTTGGTCAGCCTTGCTGCCATGACAGAGAAGAAGATTTTCCCTTCGACGTTCAGTAGTGATATTGGCCTGAACTGGCCAATGTCACTTGAGTTTTGCTCTTTGGGGATGTACACACCATCTGCCGTCATCCACTGGCCGCTGATCTTCTGGTTTCTCCAAGCCGATCGCAGCAGCCTGTGGAGCCACTCCAACACCTTGGGACATTTCTTGTAAAGCTGGTAAGGTATTCCGTTTGGCCCTGGTGATGATTTGGCTCTGGCTTTGTCGACCACCTTCTTGATTTCCGCCAACGTTGGAGGCTTGCCATTGAACTGATCCTCAGGGTTGGTTGGCCACACCAGACCTTGAATGTCGAGTGGTGCTTTGCTCTGTGGGTCAGAGTATGTTTTCCTCAGATGCTGCTCAAGAACTCCTTTGTCCACACTTAGGGTCCCAGATTTTGGCTGCTCAAACAGTGTTCTGGCAAACTGGAAGGGGTCTCTGAAGAAGCGCTCTTGTGTCTTCTTCTTTTTGCTCTTCCTCTTCCTCGCAGATTCCGCTTTGCTGAGGGCACTGTGTTTTTCTTTCAGGTCATTCCACAGTTTTTCCAAGCCTTGTTTTTCAGCTGGCAGTGCGGTCTTCATTTGCATCTTGAGGTTTTTCTTTTGGACCCTGATCTTGTCCATCTTTTCTTGGCGTCTGGATTTCTTTGGAGGTGTTTTCTCTTTGGGTAGTTTTGCTCCA
>CM065735.1:45580659-45613159 GCA_033310375.1 Conus canariensis
GCAACCTTTGTGCGCATCACTGTGAGTTTCAGGTGCTTGTTTGTTTGAACAAATCTCTGCGTGCCGTTTTCTTTGGTTCAGTAGTGTTTTGTGGTGAGTCTGGTACTTTTCATACTCTGGGTGATGGGGATGCATGTCTGGTTTGGCGTCCACGACAATGTATAGATAAAATATAATTCATATGTATCGAAAAAACATGCTGTCTTCTCCACTATTCTACTGGGGTTTGCCTTTGTAATGCAGAAGAAGCATATACAACGCTAAATAACTTAATATCAGGGAGTAAAAAGCAATGAAAGGAAATAATTCTAAAGAAGATATTAATAATAATCTCTGCCGAGTTTGTGAGCAGTAGAACACAGCCCAGACAGTCAAATCGTGTATCAACACAGTGAACTGGCCACAAATATTGCCAGTCCACAAACATGATCATGTTTGATGAAAGTCATGTGCATTGCTGTATACATACGTCTCTCGGAGCACAATCTTTCATAAATGAGGCCAATCTGTCGTCATGCAATCAAGTGATATGTCTGAAATAGGTCGTATAACATGTTATGCTTCAGAGTGTCAGTCTTAATTAACACCCATTATTTTTCCTTTTTACTTTTGGTTGTTCCTAGCCTGTCGAAAAAAAAAGTCGGCTTCAGAACCACAAACTAAAAAAAACAAACAAAACAACCCTGTGTGTGTGTGTGTGTGTGTGTGTGTGTGTGTGTTGTGTGTGTGTGTGTGTGTGTTGGTGCGTGTGTGTGCACGTGCGTGCGTGCGTGCGTGGTACGTGCGTGCGTAGTGCGTGTGTGTGTGTGTGTGTGTGTGTGTGTGCGCGTGTGTGTGCGTGTTGTGTGCGTGTGTGTGCGTGAGTGCGTGCGTGCGTCGTGTGTGTTGCGTGCGTGCGTGCGTGCGTGCGCGCGCGCGCGCGCGCGTGTGTGTGTGTGTGTGTGTGTGGTGTGTGTGTGTGTGACAACTCATGTGAATAGTGTGGTTGATAGGCGGCATAAACGTTTCCTTTATTATTAACCAATTAATATACAGAGAAACAAAGAACGATTTTTAAAAAAATCCAAACAAAACAATGAATCATATAGCGCGTGCAACTGATCTAAACATTGCATTCCATGATTTTTTTTTAAAATTAGACTCTTAAACACATTCACACATGTGGATTGGTCCTGTATGTTTAACAGCAGTTCTTACCGTATGAGTGGCAGTGTATCTGTGTCCGTTTTTCAAAACTATTCATGGGTCTTTGTGTGCTTCTACCTCGTGCGTATTACACTGCATATTATGTGCGATGATCGTACCGACGACAATTACGATGAGGAAATAGGGGAAGTATTTAGGAGTTTCATTCAGACGTAACTGTACATACACGAGACAACACAATGCAATTCGACCCATTTCTCTTCAGGCAAAAACAAATTACATTTAGGACAGTGAAAAAGAAGAACGAGAAACCACTTATCTTCTCATATTCGGCGCATGACCAAAATGTTATTTGTTTTTGCCTGTATTTTTTCATTTTTTCATGTATTTCGTTTGTCTTTGTCCTTGGCAGTAACTAGCCTCCTCTCTTTCTAAATTGTGCTTCGTTTTCCGCCAAAATAATGTTATAAAGTTCATTACACCATAAACCAAATAATTAATAAAGTGCATTACTCCATAGACCAAGTTATTTCATATAGGAAAATAACCATCCACTTTGTCTTTTCCTTCTGATGCATTTAAATGGAATACAACTCCAGGAGCGAACCCGAACGCATTGCACGCCATATAACTTCAAGACAAATACGTTGGTGCGAGTAGAAATTCGTCTTTCAATATGATAACTTTAAGTATTTATGGGAAAGTCATAGCTGACAGTTTCAAGGAGATTTGTAGGTTTGTTGGCATTTATCAGAATGTAATTGATAGGTTTTTTCTTTTCTTTTCGTTTTTTTTCCAAACCTATTGCGAAATGAATGCATGGGTTTTTTTTTTGTTTCTTTGTTTTCAGAAATACATCACGAATGTTGGTGACTTTAGTCGTGAAGACACAAACTATCTGTGATGGGAGGGGGTCACTGGGAGGGTGGAATCGGCTAGAGCAGCAGCAACGGTCATCTGCTCTGAAGACGTGTGCATTGCATTACCTACTGATCACCACCCAAGTATTCTGTCTGCGAAACAGTAAATCAGACTCAGGCACGTCACTGACCACGTCATCACCAGGATAATGTCAGAGTAATGAAGGGCACGTGCGGCACAGATGGCGGGGCAGAGCACAGACTCATTCCTATCAGATTCAACATACACGTCAGGCCCAAGGGCCATCCAAAGTGAAAACAAGCCACTAACTTTCAGCAAGCTGGAGAGGCACTCTGTTCCACAGAACCTCAGTGAGGGTCTGCATAACTGGCTGAACAAGCACTAGTTGGTGTCTGCGTGGTAGAAAAGGATTGGGTGGCATTTGGGGACGTGGTAAATAGTAGCAAAATCATTTATCTGATCCAGAATGCACGCGGACAGCAAGACAGGCCCCACGCAGTTAATCAAAACATTCAGAAGCTGCTTGATGTCAAGCGTGCAAACCACAATGTCTGTCAGCAAGACGTTGCCTCTGGCTCCGTGAAGGCTGCCTGCAAGTTCAGCAAATTCAAGGTGTAGGCCAAGCTCAGAGAGACACAGGCATTGAAAAAGGGCGGAGGAGATGCAGCAATTTACGGACAGGATAAATTGTAAGCACATATTCGATGCCATAAAAAACATTGCATAGGTCTCAATTGTCTAGTGAAGGCATTCTTCTGACTGAACAGAAAGAGTAATCCTGGATACATGGCTGCAATGTTTCTACATTGTTTTGGAAAGGGGGGTGAGGAGAGGAGGGAGGGGGGACTTCATTGACATCGGCCCCACTGCACACATATCCGTGTTTAGGCCAGCATGTGGGCAGTGCCTCAAAGGGAATGGGATGTTAAAGCAGCCATCAAACTCCTTTCAACAGGCAAGGCAGCAGTCTCAGACTTCATCCAGCTGGTAGACACAAGGCAGGAGGAGACGGGAAAGGCACTAGTGCAGAGTCTCAGAAAGTTATGGAAACCCATGTGAAGACATGAAGTCATTTCGCAGCAGCTAAATGATCCATTTCACCAGGTTTGAACTGGAGGGCAGAGGGTCACATACAGAGGGCAGAAGAGAGATGCCGTGTCATTTCAGCTGAGAGATTAAAAAATAAATAAATAAATAAAATTAAAATAAAAAAAAATAAAAAAATCAGGTCTATGTGTCTCTCTGTCTGGTTGTATGCATGTATGAGATGGACGTGAAGCACTTAACGTTTGTGTGCTAATAAGTAAAGGGATGATGTAAGCCATTTAGATAACTAAGGTCATGGGTCAAAGATCAAGATTGCAGGAACCACAATAGTTAAAGTAGAATCAAACAGCAAGGATAGAAGCGGAGCAGGTTATTAAATTAATGTGTCATTTGTGTTTTGTGATAGTGCCACATTACCTTATTTGGCTATGTAAATATTTCCCACGATGCAAAATGCTGTATCATGCCAAATTATTTTTCCTTGCAAGACACTGCGTTTATTTCATTTTATTTTCTTAACTGTGTTATTTATATATCTCGAGAGAAAATGTGGCAAAGTTTGTTACTTTCTCAGAAATGCACATATTAAAAATATTTGCACAGTTTTGTATACATTATTGTTTAGATTGCATTCATTCTTAATTGTCTAATTATTAGAAGTGTAAATGTTCTTGCATTTTCAACTATATTTACATGATACGAAATATTGCAAGATTCTGAAACATGTTATTTCCTTGTAGAACATTACATTCGATATTCTTTTTTATTTGTTAATTTTTATGTCCGAAGAGAAAAGTTGGTAAAGTTTAATGCTTTCTTCAGTATTCCGAAAATTGAAAACGTTTGCACAGTTTCAAGTAGATTATTGTCTTGACTGCATTTCTTTTCAATTTTCTAATTACTAGACATATAGGTTTATTTGCATTCGATAATAGTGCCACATTACCTGGTTTACCTATTATTTTAAGTATTTATCACGATACGAAATACTGTATCATATCGATTTATTTATTTTTTGCAGAACATTACGTGTCATTTTTTGGTACCTTTTTTTTTTTTTCTCTTTTTTTTTAATGTCCGAAGACAAAAGTTGGTAAAGTTTGTTTGTTTCTTCTGAATTGAGAAAATTAGAAATGTTTTGCAAAGTTTTCAGTAGATTGTTGTTTTGAATGCATTCCTTGTTATTTTCTACTTACTAGCAATATAACTTCATTTGTATTTTTAATAGTAAACTGTGCTCTCTCTCTCTCCCTCCCCCCCTCTCTGTCTGTCTGTCTGTCTCTCTCTCTCTCTCTCTCTCTCTCTCTCTCCTCTCTCTCTCTCTCTTTATATCTCCCTGTCTTTCTGTATTTCTGTCTCTCCCCCTTTATCTCCCCATGCGTGTCTGTATGTCTGTCTCTTTACCATTCTTTCTCCATGTCTATCTGTCTGTCTGTCTCTCTTTCTCTCTCGCTGTTTGTCTGTATGTCTGCCTCTCTTCCTTTATCTTTTCCTGTGTGTCTATCTCTCTACCTTCATCTCTCTCCTTGTCTGTCTGTCTGTCTGTCTGTCTGCTCTTTCTCTCTCTCTCTCTCTCTCTCTCTCTCTCTCTCTGTGGAGGTGCCTGTCTTCCTTCCTCCCTCTCTCTCTTCTCTCTCCTCTCTCTCTCTCTCTCTCTCTCTCTCTCTCTCTCTCTCTCTCTCTCTCTCTGATAGAGACCAATACGACAGAGAAAAAACAAACATCATCAAATCAAGACAGAGAGTAGTTATGAAAGAGAAAGGGGAATGAAGTCTCTCCATGATCAGCCCTGTGCCTAGTTAGGACAGACTGAGACTGGAGTGTGCGTTTTACAACAACAACAACAACAAAAAAACTCGACTAGAAGAAAAGAATTGCATACATTTTCTTATATACAAACCTCGGATATAAGGGGGAATTGTAGATGTTTTCTTATATCCAAACTTCGGGTATAGAAAAAAACAACAACTTGGTTATAGCCAAACAAAAAATGTTCTCCCCTAGGTTTTCTTATATTCGAGGTTAACTGTATGCCTGTCTTTCCCTTTATACCTATCTTTTTATCTAACTTTATATCTCCCTATCTGTATCTTTACCTTTATCTCTCCCTGTCTGGCTGCCTGTCTCTCTGTCTCTGTGTGTGTGTCTCTTCTCTGTGTCTTCTTCCTCCCTCTCTGACATAGAGACCAATATTACTGCGACAAACAGACATCATCAAATCTAGACGGACAGTAATCAAGAAAAAGAAAAGGGGATGAAGCTTCTCCTGGATGAGCCCTGAGCCCATTTAGGACAGACTGATACTGGGTTGTGTGTTTAAGGAAACCTTGGATATAAGAAAAAAAAAATGGCAGAGATTTCTTATAACCAAACATCGGATATAAGAAAAAAATGTAGACGTTTTCTTATATCCAAACTTCGGGTATAGGAAAACTCGGTTATAACCAAACAAAAAAAAATCTTCTCCCCTCAGTTTTCTTATATCAGAGGTTCGCTGTACATGCATGCATGCACAAATACATACATATACATACATACATACATACATTACATACATACATACATACATACACACACACATGCATACATGCATACTTACATACATACAAACATATATAAATACATAAATACATACATGCATACATGCATGCATGCATGTATGCACGCACACATACATACATGCATACATACATACATAGTCCACCTTAGCATGAGTGAAAACATTGCCAGTATGCTCTCTACATTTGCGTTTGGTAATGAGAAACCAACTCAAAAGTTGCTGTCAACCCATTGAAACAACTTTCTCCCCAAAGCAATACCCGTCACGGCTGACTGACAACTTTCTCCCCAAAGCAATACCCGTCATGGCTGACTAAAACTTTCTCCACAAAGCAATACCCGTCATGGCTGGCTGGTTTGCTTAGTGGATACTAAGTTCACTTTAATTTAACTATCTGCTCCGCTTCTATCCTTGCTGTTTGAGTCTACTTTAAATATTGTGGTTCCTGCAGTCTTGATCTTTGACCCGTGACCTTAGTTATCTAAATGGCTTACATCATCCTTTTACTTATTGGCACACAAATGTTAAGTGCTTCAAGTCCATCTGTTCAAACGCTATATTTCATACATGCATACAACCAGACAGACAGACACATAGACCTGATTATTTTTTATTATTTTGTTTTTATCAGACATACATACATAGTCCACCTCAAACACCAGCGAAACTGGCACTGAAGACAACAACGGGTCACGGCGTTTACATGGAAGAGTGACCACACACAGTGTAGTGAGAGGAATGGCTCATGCACACAGACTGGATTAAAACACCTTTCTGACGAAAAGTGACAGTGACAGGTCTCTGCGCTCTAAACACAACTCGAAATAGGACACGCTAGACCATCAGGTAAATAAAATATCATTTCTCAATAACAATGTTGACAATTTATATAGCAAGCTGTGTGATGTATCGTTTACAAATTATGTAAATGGCTTTTGTTTCGTTTGCCTAACAGAAACGTTCGTCGACAAGAAATTTTATTTTATTTTATTTATTTATTATTATTATTATTATTTTTTAAACGATTTTGTCAAGTTCCATGCACCTGCTAAGAAACTGTCCAAGCAAGGTCGTAATTCGGTAAGAAAAATCTATGAAGAATATGTGACCGAAATCAGTGTAAATTGTTACAACATGGCAGTTTTAAATATAAACAAAAAGGTATTTAATGTAAACAAAGATGTATTGATAGTTGCATGTTATGTGGTGCCTGAGGGAGGGTCGACATACAATCACTCTGTTATTAAAGATGGAATTTTGTTGCTGGAAGACGCTTTTCTGGAAATAACTGAAAATAATTATTACAATATTCTCTTATTTGGTGATTTGAATGCATGCACAGACCGCCAACAACCCAAAGCTGAGCGTGTGTTCATTTTTTTCCCTAGTGTAGGGAATGATGATAACGATGTTGTTATTGGTGTTTATGATGATGATTATGGTGATGGTGATGATGATGATGATGATGATGATGATGATGCTGTAGCAGCTGTTACTGCTGCTGCTGATAATGAAGATGATGATGTTGATGAACCATCTTATATCCGTTTGACGCATGACCATGATGTGTGTAATGCGTACGTGTCTGGTCTTCTTCTGTGCTTTGAGTGCTGGATCAGAAGGTCTACCCGCTGTCCTCAGCCGACACGTGCCGTCTTCAGAGTAGCTCATGGTTTGAATTCAGAGTGTCCTTCTCCTAGGTAAGCTGCCTACCACGGCTTATGAGTCTTTCCTACCCAATCCTGGAGTTGTCTTCATCCGTTTTTGCAGTCGTTAGGAGAGAAATTGGGTGTCGATACCCGAGGTCTACTGAACCTGTATAATTCGTGGCAGCTTTCAAAGTGACCTCCAAAGTGGCTGAAGAAATCCTACAAATTCCAGAAATACTTTTTGACTGTAAAGATAAGAGAGAGAGAGAGAGGAGAGAGAGAGAGAGAGAGAGAGAGAGAGAGAGAGAGACTTTGACACTTTGATATTTTATTGTCATTACCAAAGAGGTCTTTTGATAAGGGGGGAGAGGTAACAGAACAAAAACATTTCCCTCTTCCTTTCCTGCAAACAAATAGTACACTTTCATTCCTAATTCAAATAAAAAAAACAACAAACACCCAAAGCATTTTAAAGAAGCGCTTTCGGTTTTTGCAAACCTTCCTCAGCTGACCATGGAAGTCGGCGTCAAAACTATTTGACGTAATGTGTGTTTTTTACGTCATTAATCCCTCCCCCCCCCCCTCTCATTACTGTATGATAAATAGTGATGCCTGGGTGAAGTCTTGGTTCAGCGAAGGGCAAAGTTCCCAGGGCAGATTGTTCACGTGAAACCAACTAATCCCACACATTGAGACCAAAAGGGTAGTTGGTCTTCAACTTGTGTCTCCACATCCTCTCTCTGTCTTTTCTTTTCTGTCATCTGTGGACTTTATGAGTTCAATCACACAACATTTCAAATCTGACAGCTGGTGTCCAGGTCCACAGAAATGGCGTGTCACGAGTGTATCTTGCTTTCTGATGATGTCAGAGCGATGACCACTGAAGCGTGTTTGTAGGGTGTTTCCCGTCTCACCAACATACTGTACATCCTGGCAATGTCCACAGTTGATCAGGTACACTAGGTTGGACTTTTACATGTAGCTGAGTCCCTTATGTGGAACTGGTGACCCGTGCGAACACTCTTGAATGTGGTCGTTTCCTCCAGGTGTTCCTTGCACAGAACACATCGTTTCGCTCTGCATTTGAAGCAACCTGGTACCAATGAATCTGTAGCAGACGCTTGATGTTGCACTGCTGGTGGTTTGCTGGGCATCAGAAGGTTCCTCAGATTGCGACAGTTACGCTCACCAACAATGGGAGGTTTGGGAACGGCTCTCTTCATGCGTCTACTTCTGTGGAGCTCCGTCATTTTTTCCTTCAGCCAAAAGGCCAGAGGAGGGTTGGAAGGGTTATGGCGGATAACAATGGCACCCTGTCTGACTGATGGTTCCTTCGTTGGTACTGGAGTGCATCCTTCCTGGGAAGTGTCTGTGCCTTGTTGATGGCAGAGTCCACCAGAGCTAATGGATAGCCACGGTTATGTAGGTGGGTTCTCAGCTCTCTGCATCGTGTCAGGAACACATCATCTTTACAACAGATTCTTCGCAGGCGGATAGTCTGCCCGTAGGGGATGCCTCTCAGACAGTGTCTAGGGTGGCAGGAGTTGAAGGGTAGGTACATGTGAGCATCCGTTGATTTAGTGTGAAGGTCTGTGGTGATTGTATCCCCATTGATGCTCATGTTGACGTCCAGGAAAGGGATGTTGGTTCTACCATAGTTAGCTGTAAACTTTATCGTGGAATGCTGGTTGTTTATCCAGTTGAGGAACAAAAGCAGCTGGCTTTCCCCATGGAACCAGAGCATGACAATGTCATCAATGAAACGACGCCAGAATGTTGGATGGACATGCCAGGGTGAAGTTGCCAGTAGACGTTGTTCTAACCATGCCATGAAAATGTTTGCAATGGAGGGAGCCATTGGGGTCCCCATTGCCGTGCCATGGACTTGTTGGAACAGCTCACCATCAAAATCAAACACGTTGTTTTGAAGGACGTGTTCAACGATCTCCAGTAGTAATGGAACAGAGGGGCCTTCTTTCAAATGATGACCAAAACTGGCGATGATTTCTTTCAGGGAAATCGCCACTTCATGATGAGGTATATTTGTGTACAACCCAACCACATCAACAGTGACGATCAATACTTCACTCGCCAGAGGCTGTTGAGTGATTTTCCATTCTTCCAAGATGTTCAGGAAGTGAGTTGTGTCTTTGATGTAGGACGTCAGGTTTTGTACAAGAGGCTGGAGCCAATGGTCCACTAGCTTTGAAAGACGTTCAGTTGGTCCATTGACTCCTGACACAATTGGACGTCCAGGAGGTTTATGTAAATCTTTGTGGACTTTAGGAAGATGGTAAAAATAAGGTGTCTTAGTTTTCTCAGGCTCCAGCACACCCCACCTGTAGCAGTCATCGTCGATATGGTCCTTTGAGTGCAGCTTTTCAATTAGGTGGTTTGATTTTGATGCAATATCTGTGGTGGGATCAGCCGTCAGATGCTCATAGTGAGTTGTGTTGTGAAGCTGTCTGTGTGCTTCCTCTACATATTTATTGAAATCTTGCACCACAATTGCTCCACCTTTATCTGCTGGTGATATTCGTAGGACCCTGGTATTCGCAAGTTTTTTCAGTTCTCTCAAATCAGCACGTTGTTCTTTGTTTAAGTTTTGTCGCTTGGTAGGTTGTGAGATATGGGATTCCACTCTGGATAGAATAGTGGAACAGTAAGCATCAAGAGCCTCATCTCTTCCCTTAGGGGGACACCAAAACTTCTTCTTGTAGAATTTCAGCTTTTTGGGAATGAGAGTGGGAGCATCATCATCATGGAAGAATTCCCTTAAGCGCAGACGGCGGATTCCTTCAAACGTGTCTTGGAGCAGCTCTGTTTCATCATAAGTTGAGGGTGTGGGCAAAACTTGGGTCCCATAGCCAGTAACCTTGTCTGGGCATCAGTGAGTTGGTATGATGCCACTTTCATTCCTAGTGTGTATCAAATCCAAAGTTAACAAAAACAAATAAATTCGTAACATTTCGTTATGTCCTCACCTCACGCACAGGAGTAATGCAGTAAGGTTAAATAATAATTAAAAAAAAACACCTTAAGACTGATTCGACCCTCCACTCAATCAAATAATGACATTGTATGTATTGATGTCTTCAACACGAAAAAAACAAAAACAAAAAAAAAAACCAACTTAAGACTGACTCGACCATCCACTCAATCAAATGATGACATTGTATCTTACTGATCTCTTCAACATGCGATGAATGATAACATTCATTCAGATATCTCTTATAATGTATTATCTTCAATTTCACTATCCTTCATCCGTCTAATTTTCAATGCTTCGGAAGCGATAAATTTCGCAACTGATTTTATTACAAGTTCATCATCTGATGATAACACACCAGCGACATTTTGTCTTTTCGCTATATCTAACTGGGAAAATGAACAGTTTGTCCGCACTTCATTATAAGCAGTACAGTGGAACAGAAAGTGTTCTTCGTCATCAATAATATGTCTACATGCAGGACAAGGAGATTCTGTGGATGTTTCACATTCAAACTATCTTTTGTTCGCATTAAAACCTAAAGTCCTCAATTTATTCTGTGCCATTCATCTGTTGTGACATTGAGAAACTTTTCAGAATGAAACACATTCTTAAATGAGAAAAAACAGCGATATTTTTCTTTACTTTCCATATCCGAATGCCAATTCTGTTTAAAAGAACAAATAAGCCGGTCTTTAAATTCCGCAATGAACTGTTGCTCATTTCTTACTTCCTGAGTCATCCACACTATTCCAAAACCCTGTTCTGAAAGAACTTTCTTTACTTTATAAGCCCAGTTTTCTTTACCTTTTCCCATTTCTAGAGGCATCATATCATAGGCTTGCCTGCTCAAACGGGACTGGGGTAGCTTCAAGATCTTCAACCAATACTTAATACATTTCACAAATGTACTTATATACAAAGGGTATCTGCCCATTTCTCCATATAAGACGGTGTTGGATGAATGAATAGGTACTTGAAGGAAACGCTTCATAGCATACGTATGTACTTTTTCCATCTGCGAATTTTCATGTAAGCCCCAAATTTCAGCTGTATAAGTAAGAAGAGGTTTTATCTGTGTATCAAACATTTTCCAAATATACCACAGTCTGTACAGTTCAGTTTTCTCAGGGATTTCAGAATTCCAATAGTACCTTTTTTTCCCTTTTTCTCAGAGATTTTTCCCATGCGTAACGGAAAGTTAATTTTGTTGAAAATATCATTCCAAGATATTTATATGAATAAACTACTTGAACATCTGCATTTTCATAAGACCACTTTTCATACACTGATAGGTGGCCACCCATTCTGAAGACCACTATATTCGTCTTATCCAAGTTAACTGATAAACCTAAGCGGCCTGCTTCTTCTTTCAATACATTTAGTTGGTTTTGCAAACCTACAACTGTCCCGAACAGAAGAACAACATCATCAGCATACAGTAGTAAAACTAATTCAACTGCTCCAGGTATCATCTGGATGTCATGTCTTCCTTTGCGGGACAATTCCACCGCCAGTTCGTTTATGAAAAAAGAAAACAACTGTGGACTCAACAAGCATCCTTGTTTTACTCCATTTGGACAATCAAAATAATCTGAATACTCACTCTTCACACGCACACATGCAAGCACTGAGTTGTATACCCCTCTAATAGCCATGTACAATTTACTATTAACACCACTTTTACGGAGTAAACATTCCGATTTACCGAGTCAAAGGCCTTCTTGAAATCTACAAATGCAATGTAGAGCTTCGATTTGCAGAGTAGATGTTTCTGAATCAAAGAATATAGTGTAAATATATGGTCTATGGTGCTGTAACTGGTTCTAAAACCTGCTTGTTCTTCCACTATTTTTTCTTCAGTTTTAGCCCATTCAGTTAATCTTGCATTCAGTATGTAAGTGTAGATTTTACTTAAAATGCTGGTAAGTGATATTCCACGATAGTTGTCGGGATTGTTCACGTCTCCTTTGTTTTTGTAAATTGGTACAATTACAGATTTAGCCCATTCTGATGGAAAGATATCATTATCAAAAATTTGGGTGAATAAATGAACAAGAAAATTGATTACAGTTATGTTTGCATTCTTCATTTCTGCTATGATTCTATCTGGTCCTGCACTCTTTCCTAATTTCAAATGTTTAATACCAGCAAAGACTTCTTCACTGGAAATAGGTTGATTAAATAATGGCTCAATTTCATTTTGTTCTACCATACTAGTTTCTTCTTCCTTACTTTTATTATCAAAACTATGAAACACGCTCCAAAAATGGTCTTGCCACTGTTGAACTGAGATTTCGTTATACACAAAACTCTTTTTGTTTATAGATCTTATCACTGACCAGAACATTTTAGAATCATTGACTGAATTTTTTAGTTTCTTTAACCTACTTTCTTTAAACTCCAGTTCCCTTGTTTTCCTTAGCGTAACCTACTCTTTACGTGATACAGCGTATTCTTCTCTTTTCTTACTTTTATCCTTGGCTGTTTTGCATCTCTGAAATCTTTTTAATAACCTTTTAACTTCCTGTTTCTTTCGTTCGCACTCATTATCAACCCAGTCATTGCATGTTCTGCTGCCTCTACAAATAACTCGAACCATACAAGCTGCGGCTCCGCACAAAGCACTGACAAATTTATCTAGACTCTCACTCACGTTAATTTGTAATAACTGACGCGTGTTTTGCATGCTGTCTAGAAATTCCTCACCTTCAAGTTCATTTTTGAATATACCAGCATATTCATCAGCCCAGACAATTTTTTCTTCACATTGTTCGGCTGAATACCTCTTCTCTAGTTTACAACAATTACTTCTCCATATTCCTTCAACTGGTAAATGCCTTGAATAAATGCAATCACAAATGTGTAAATCAAAGTTTGACAACATGCCATTGTGAACCAGTACGTAATCGATCACACTACATCTGTTTGGAGACACAAAAGTATATTCGCCTTCACTATCACCATCACAAAAACCATTTAAAATGCTCAAGTCGAACATGATACAGAAATCCAACAATGATTTACCAAAATTATTAATAACTGAATCTTTAGAGCAACGTGTGCAGTTGTCGTCATCCACACTCACATTCTCCATACAGTTCACATAGTTTGTCATAATTTCATTTTCAGCTTGTTTGTCACCTGTTCTGGCATTCAAATCTCCCATAACTATAAAATAAAGTGTATCCATTTCTTTTTCAAACTCTTCACGTAAGGCTTCTTCCATTATTAGGACACCATCTTTGATCAATTTATCATTGTATATCGGGCCTCCTTCTGGGACCACATAGCAAGCAACCAAGACTACATCTTTATCAGTGTTAAATATACTTTTATCTATTTTTACTGCAATAACATTGTCACAACTGAGCTTTGTTTCTTTAACCTTGTTATGTTGTCACGGGTTGAGAGGACGGTGGCATGTTTTGACTTTTTTTTTTCTCTTCCTTCCCTCCTTTTCTTGGTGGCGGCACGGTGAGTGTCCCGCATTCCAAGCGGAGCACGTGTTGCAGGGTCAGTTCAGCTCACTGGAACCCAGCCCACGTGACTGTAGGCGACCAACCACTACCCAGCGATCGGGGGGAGGGGGGGGGTGGTGTTTGTTGTTGGTGAGCTGTGCTTACGTCACGAAGGTGAAGAGGTGGAACGAAAGTGTTTATTAGGTTAGAGAAGGGACAGCAGCCGAGGGAACAACAACAAGCAGCCATCCAGGAGGCTCGTCACCTCCGTGTCCTCCGCCCTCGACGTCATCGTTGAGCCAAGGGTCAAGCTTCGTTGCTGGAGGCACCTGCGACATCCTTCGACAGGTGGCGGCGACAGGGTCCCCGTTTTATGGATCGCCTTCTTCGGTGAAGGCAGCTGCCTAAAGTACTGCGCCACACTGAACATCAGGCCCTCCTAGCAGTACCCGAGCTGTCCAGGCCATCCTTTCCCTAGCTTGGATGAGAACTCCCCATCACCTCCAGCTCGTGCCGTCACTACCGCCGCCCTTCCCTGCAGTTCTGGTGGCGCATCTGGTGGCCAGGTACCAGCGTCAGCGACGACGCTATCCTGTTGACGTCGTCCTTGGCCGGGCCGTCTTCCAGCTAGAGGCGTCACCGTTCTCCCCCCCCCCCCCCCCCCCCACACACCACACACACCCTCCGGGGCCGTCGTCGCGGCCGTCGGCGTGGTGAACGGCCCGTGAGGTCGAGGTTGCTGTGGCCACTAGAACTCCTTATTCACCAGCTGTTGAGGTAAGGGTTAAGAAGACGTTTCAGTAGTCGATATCGACGCGACTATGACCATTTCATATGTAAATAGTGGGAAGGCCTTAATTCATTGAATTCCACCCGGTTTTTGCGTGGGAATAATCATTTCCTTTGTATTGCGTGCGTTGTGTTTTTTTTTTTTTTTTTTTTTTTTTTTTTAAACTTTTTTTTTTTTTAATTTTTTTTTTTTTTAATTTCATTTCAAACATTTACATGAACACAGAACATACATAAGGAATTTTGGGAAAAAAAAAGAGAATTCAGCAATCACACAAGCAAGAAAAAATTCCACATTTCTCATATGAAAAAAAAAAAAAAAAAAAAAGAAAAGAAAGAAAAAAGAAAAAAGAAGAGAAAAGTAGGTTTTGCAGAAGAAGTGGAGGGAGGGGTAGAGAAAAAGAGAGAAGATGAGAAAGAGCGAGAGAGAGAGAGAGAGAGAGAGAGAGAGAGAGAGAGACGCTGGATGGATTACATTCAATCAATATGTTGACACAAGGTACTTTCACAAAGTAAATCACAGTGGCCAGAAAACAAAAACATAACCATCAATAAAAGAGATAATGATGTCAGAACAGACATATGTACAGACTCATCTGCAACATTAGGTAGTCTGTGTGTGCAGAGATCAAAGCATAACAGGTTACTAAAAGTTGACAAAGCATTTAAATCTGTGAACATGGGTCATAGGATACAGATCGAGCGATGTTTAAATAGTTAATCATTAACAAATAATGGTTTGTACATTGACCATTTCACAGTGAAATCTACATGATTTAATTTTAAGTATGCGATGTGTTCTTCAATTTTATACCGATTCCTTAGTTTCCTTATAAATGCACTTACTTGTGGTAGACTGTTTTGTACTTTACAAGTGTATATATAGTATTTTGCAAAGAGAATTATAAAATAAAAGATTACATCACTAGAAATTGCTGCATCATTACCAAATAGTATCAGTGACTCTGTTAGCCGCACATTTTGTGCATTCATACATCTTTCTTTCATTAAATCAGTGAGATTATTCCAGAACAATTGTACATAATGACAATTCCAGAACACATGATCAATACTATCTTTATACTCTCCACAAAAGTCACATCTATCGTTATTTTTTACACCAATTTCCTTTAATATGATATTTGTACACAGACATCTATGTATTATTTTTAGCTGAAACCACTGGAGTTTTATATCCTGTATCTTGTGTGCGTATACAAAACAAGATTTCCAGTCATGGGATGTTGAGAGCTTGGCATCCCATTTTTCGCAGCATTTAGGCGTTACGTTATTTGTAATCAATATATCATAATATAATCTACAACCTTTGTGAACTGCAAACAATTGTTTAAAACACAATGATGAGTTTCGGTATGTATTGTTATTTATATTAATGCCAGACTTTTTTGCATAGTCAAGTATTACAGATCTGTAACCAGCGTAAGTGAGGAAATTGATATTAATATCATACTTATCCTTGAAACATGTGTAAGTGAGGAACTGCCCATTATCATCAAAGAAATGGGCAACACAGAATATGTTTTTGTTATGCAATACTTGTGAGACGATAAATTTTCTTCCCATTTGAAACCTCTTGTTATAGCATAAAGGTTCGGCGAGAAGTTCAGCAGAATTTTTAGGAATGCATTTGTAGTAAAACACCTTATATGCTTCAAGAACTTCTGACCAAAACTGATTGTATTTAGTGAATTTTGACACAAACTCTGGTCCATACTTATCAATAAGTTCCCACTTGGGAAAGTTATGCAACAAAAGACTTTTCCATTTATGTTTTGTTTTCCCAGCTTTACGAATCCATGAAAGTTTCAAAGATAAGACAAATGTTTTCAAATCAGGAAGGCCAATGCCCCCATTCTTCACACTATTGTGTGAAATGTTTCGACTGATTTTGTCTGGTTTCCTGTTCCAAATAAATTTATAACAAATTTGTTGACACGTTTGAAAAAATATGTCTGGTGGGTTTGGTAAAAGGAGCCAGAGATGAGTCAGCTTTGAAAGGATTATAGATTTTAATATTGCAACTCTGCCAAGAGGTGTGATCTGACGTTTGACCCATATTTTGAACAGATACTTTACTTCTGCTAATTTTTCTGAGTAGTTAACTTCAAGACATCCTTTTAAATCATTAGTGAACCAAATACCTAACACACGAAATCTCGGCGGATTCCAGTTTAAACCTAAATGTTCCATATAACGAGCTGTGGAATTTTTGCGACTCCCTAGCCAAATCACACTAGTCTTGCCCGAGTTTATATGGAGCCCTGAGACAGAATTAAACATATCAAGTACATCTATGCAAGTTTCAAAAGACTTTCTGTCTCCTGCCAGTAAAAATTCAGTGTCATCAGCGTACTGTGTCAGCTTGAGTTCAACATTATTCACCGTAATGCCTTTAATATCTGTGTTTTCTCTGACAGTCATTGCTAATATTTCAACACACAATATGAAAAGATATGGAGATATGGGGTCTCCCTGTCTACAACCTTTTGTTATTTGAAACCATTCTGACACCTGGCCATTCACTATAACACAAGATTTAGTATTTCTATAGAATATACTTATCCATTTACGTATGTCTTCTTTAAAACCAAATGTTTTTAATACTTTAAACATGAACTCCCAATTTATCGAGTCAAAAGCTTTTTCAAAATCAATATTTAACAGCAATCCTGGTAACCCATGTTTATCTAAGTAGGCAATTGTATCATAAATCAGTCTTAAGTTATCCCCAATATACCTATTTTTCATAAATCCGGTTTGGTCTTCACTGATGATCTTTGGTAGTACTATCTTTAAACGATTTGCAATACAGGATGACCCAATTTTGTAAATCACATTTAATAACGAGATAGGTCTCCAGTTTTTTATATACTGTCTTGGTCTATCATGTTTCGGAATGCAAGTAATGATTCCTTCTTTCTGTACATTTGAAAGTTCTCCTCGTTCAAAACTCGCATTCAGTGCTCTTACAACAAAGAGTCCTATCTTTTTCCAGAAAACTTTAAAAAATTCCGCGCTGAAACCGTCTGTACCGGGACTTTTATTATTTTTCATGTTCTTTAGAACACATGTAGCTTCTTCTAGACTTATTTTCCCCTCTAATCCTTTTGCTTCCTCTTCATTTAAACACGTGATATTTTCTACTAAATCTTTAATTTCGCAATTTTCTACCTCAATCTTTGCATATAGCGATCTATAAAATGTATATACTTCTTGAATAATGTCTTTCTGGTTTGTTAGAGTATTGCCATGTTGGTCTATCAATCTAGCCATATTTTTGCTAACATAGTGACGTTTCTCTAAATTACAGAAATAATTACTCACTTTCTCCCCTTCCGCTATCCATCGAGCTCTGGACCTTAACAATACTCCCTCCATTCGTTTTTCCCTTATCTGTTTTAACTGTTCTTTTTTCATGTCTATAAATCTGATGTCTTCTTCATTTTTATTTTCGATTCTGTCTAGCCGTTGTATGTCATGTTCAAGCTGTTCTTCTTCTTCTGTCAGTTTTTTCTTTTTCATCGTGGCATATGAAATTGTTTTGGATCTTATTTTCATTAAAAGAAAATCAAGAAAGATGTCATCCGAGATAGAAAACCTCAGCTCTTCGTCAGTTACTTCCTCTACGTTTGCATTTAGCGCGTTTTCTTTTTTAACCTTATCGATTTCCGAATTTATTTCATCCAAATACATTTTATCTTTTAGAAGGGACGCATTGAATTTCCAAAAGGTGTTATGCTTACTGGTGTCTTCAAATTTTAATTTTAATACAACAGCCGAATGATCTGTCCTGTAGCCACATTCAATATCTGCGTCCTCTACAAACGACACTACTGAGTCTGAGATCAGAAAAAAGTCTAATCTGGCCTGCTGAAAAGGGTTGGTTCTTCTCCATGTATAACGAAGGCATTCTACGTTCAATTCTCGCCAGATATCGTTCAAATCTAAGTTTTCGATCATATCATCAACTGCCTCTTTTGCTTTAGGATTATTAACATGTTTATAATTGTGGTAATCTTTTTCAGGCTCAAGAACTAGATTAAAATCCCCAGCTATTATAATCTTTTCAACTTTTATTTCACTAATCTTTTGTTTCAGGTTATTATAGAACTCTGGGTTGTCTCTATTTGGTCCGTATATGTTTACAAGGAGAAAACTCTTCTTATGGATTTCAACAACTACCATAATGTAATTACCTGAATTATCTTTAATAGTTCTTTCAATCTTAAATTCAAAGTTATTATTAAACATTATCGCGACTCCTCTTGCATTTGATGTAAAGCTTGAGAAATATCCCTGATACCCCCATTCCGCTAAAATATACTTTTCCATTTCCTTCTCAAAATGTGTATCTTGCAAAAAATAAATGGAATGGTTTTTATTTCTCATGTAATGAAAGATATCCCGCCTTTTCTGGGCGGTATTGAGGCCCTGACAATTAACAGAAAAAATGGATACACCACTATCCATTTTTTACAAGATGAGGTTTAAAATGAACACCAAAAAGACACAGTAATGTTTTACTATATTCCAGGACATCAAATTTGTCCACACACATTGAATACAAAAGAGCACATCCATCCAACTTCATAGGGAGAGAGGAACAGTAACAAACCAAAAATTTCAAGTCTAAAGGAAAAGGAAAATGCATGTCTTTGAGCACAATAATTACCATGAGAGGAAATAAGAGAGAGGGAGACAAAGAGACAGAGACAGAGAAAGAGAGAGACAGGGAGAGAGAGAGAGACAAAGAGAAAGAGAGTATGTACAAACAGTAACAATTAACACAAACAAAAGCAACAACAATAAATCCAAACAAAGGCAAAAGATACTTAGTAAGTAGCCAGCAGTATCAAGCCAAAAAGAGCTAGCCCATTGCTTCCTCTCTCTCTCTCTTTTTTTTTTTTTAATTTTTTTTTTTTTTTTTACAATATTTGGTGGTAGATAGGAGTCATTCTCCTCCCACTAATGCTGAATAAAAAAAAAGCAGAAAACAACAAAAATGACGCCGATATTTTTCATTTTGTTTAAGGTTCAGAAGTCGTCTGAATGCAAAAAACTTGTTGCATCAAAAATCGTGCATGCGCAAGAGTATGCGAAAGAAAAAAAAAAATCACGTACGTGCAGAATTTAACCATGTTCAAGCTGTAAAGACACAATTATTTCTCAGGTTTGCTTACAAACATTCCAGGAAAAAAAAAAAAAAAGACTGACACGGTTCTTAGCCAACACTATGGGGAATAATTCACACACACCACCCAACACACACACACACACACACACCCTTTCACCCACCCACCACAAATATGAACTGCCCGTCTTGTTCACCCACTCCCCAAGTGAACTCCCGTCTATGTTCACCCACTCAAACAGTGCACACCCTGAGCACGGAGACAATATGGTCAGGGGGGGGCCAAAACCGCTCCTTCACGAACTCTTCGTCAAAAGACTACGGATGGAAGAAGGGGGGGGGGGGGGGGGGGGGGGGCAAAACCGCTCTCTTTCCGATCGTGGGGGGGGGGGGGGGGGGGGGGCTGTTTCGTCAAAAGGACTCACCGGATGGCAAGAAAGGGGGGGGGGGGGGGGGGGGGGCAGAGTTACCGGGGTTGGAAGAAAAAAAAAAAAAAAAAAGGTGGAGGGGGGCAGGAAGATGAAAGGGGGAGGGGTATTCGGATTGGATTCAACAGACCATTACCATATGACGCGTCATACAGGTTTTATTTGTACTAGAAAAATAAGCTTAATGTACGACTTATTTCACATTCAAGTGCACCATGCCATTTACCTTTCTTGATCCGAGACAAAACAAACAATAACATCAAATTAACATCAAATATGCAACAAAAAAGCCACACACACACACACACACACACACACACACACACACACACACACACACACACACACAAGCCCAACCAACAAACAGAGTCAAAAAGTCAAAAAGTCTACTACACCGCGCGCCAAACGAAGGCAACAAATAAATTACCAGACAGATTCATTGTCTGCTACATCAGCCCGGCGGCAGACCAACCCCCCTGCCCCTTTCTGTTTCTGCCTGAAGTCGCCTTCCTTTGGACTGAACAGAAAACAAACAAACAAACAGAAACAAAACACAAATAATCACATCCTTTCGGGTAATATCACACGACTTATTAACAAAACAGAAAAAAGCAGACACCCCCCCCCCCCCCCAAACACACACACACACACACACACACAACACACACACACACACACAATCATCCAACCCTCATCCCGCCATTCTCTCCATTGTGCGAACGTGTATAGACAGTATTTTTGTGCGCGTGCATCATTCGACATGGAATTCAATTTTCCAAGCACAAACAAGTGATACATAAAACTGATAGAGAAACCGTTATAACGCTGCACTCTCAAAAAAAAAAAAAAAAAAAAAAAAAAAAAATGCACCTTTCTTATCACAATTTAAAAGCACATGTCATAACACACACTGAACTCATCAAGCAAAGAATGATTACCTTTATCAGATCCACCATCTCAGTACCAACGGAGAACACAGGGGCACGGGGAGGGGGGGGGGGTGCGGAAGTGGGGAGGGGGGGGGGTAGACATAACTTGGCCAAAACTCGTGAAAAAGACATCAAAACAGGCAATTCTCCCTAGCCATGCCAAGGCAATAACCGGGGGGGGGGGGGGGGGGGGGGGGGGATGAATAAATTTTAAAAAAAAAACCAAAAAAAAAAAACCATGTCACCAAAACTAGACTCATACACGTACACTCATAGCTGAATGTATGAAAGAAGATCACAATTACTTTCACAAACTCGCAAAGGGTGAGGGGAAGTGGGGGTACAGGGTGGGGGCGAGGGAAGGGGGGGGGGAGCGAGCAGGGAGGATGGGGAGGGGGGGAGGAGGGGGCGCTTGGGCGGGGAATGAGGGGGGCGCAGGGGCTGGCGGGGGTGTGCGGCACGGGGCAGGAGGGAGGGGTGGGGGATGTTCACAACCTGGCCACTACTCGTGATCAATCACACCAAATACAGACCATTCTCCCTTAGAAGTGACAAGGCGATCACATGTATAGAAGAAAAAAAAAAAAAATCAGTGAAACAATACCAATAAAATTAAGCACAACTCTAAGCGTAAATAGATGCATGCGTACGCGAACGCACACCAACACATGCCAACATATTATATGCATACATATACACACGTATGTCTGAAATGAATGCATGAAAGAAGCACACAATGATTTCCATAAATATATAAATCGGCCTTTCCATCAGTTTAAGACAAAGTGGAGAAAATATGAAGGAATAAATGCATACCATATAGGCCTGCCTGCATAGATATCAAATGGAAAGACCACCTGACCAAGCTTCCCACAAACTGGCAGTCTCCATCAGACATCAGATATCAACAGATCAGGTCTTACCCTATTTGAAATCCCGAAACCATTTTTTTTCACCCCTGACACATTTTTAGTAATATAGTACGGAAACCCATTGGTGCTGATCAACGAAAATTTTTCACACAAAGGAAAATGTAGTTAGCGTAAACAATAGCCAATCTCTTTTATATGAGGCATGTTGTTCGCCTACAATTTTAAATGTCAAACTCTCATTGTCTTACACACACACACGCGCGCGCGCGCGCGCACACACACACACACACACCCAGTCTCAATTTGCATCGAAAACACACACACACACACACACACACACACACACACACACACACGCACACACACACACACACACTCACACACACACACACACACACACACACACACACACATATATATCACCGCCACCCCGCCAACAAACAAAAGTTTACCTTGTTTTCAATGGAAGAGTAGTGTTTTCATAAAGTAAACATTTTTTTCCGACCTTAAAGATTTGAAGACTTCCCACACATTTGTAAGCACATTTGTAAACACAAGATTTTCACCATTTCCAGCACTAAACAAATCACACACACACACACACACACACACACACACACACACACACACACACACACACACCACACCGCCAGACTACTGGATGCAGCAACATACACGAACAGAAGAGGTATGGAGAGGGCATGAAACAAAATCCTGCACTGTGTGTGTGCGCACGTGTGCCAATCCCAACGCATCCGCACGTATGGATCTTTCAGCGTTCCATTTCCGAACGCAACTGTTCACTGAGATTGGTGCCGATGGTCAGCCGCACCGTGGAACCGTTAATAAGTTTCGCAATCACTTTTCCGTTGGAGGACCACACGGACATCGTTGCCGAGTGGTTAGCCGCCTGCTTCAACAGTTTCAAGTTCGCCATGGTCAAATCCTCACTGATCGATATTCCAGTCTGTTTCAGCTTTCGTCTATTTTGTAACACTTCAGATTTCTTTTGTCTTGAGAAGAAGCGAACGATGATTGCTCTGGGTCTGTTCCCTGTGGCGTCCCCGGTCGCTCCTCTGGGCTTCCCTGTACGATGAGCAATTTCGATGTCCTCCGGTCGCACTGCCACTCCCACCTTCTGACTGAACACTTCTACACACTTCTGTATGCAGTCAGTCACAGACTCCTCTGCCGGTCGCTGCCCCTCCTTGATTCCATGCACCCGCACATTCCAAAGGCGGCCATGCTGCTCCATATCATTCTGCACCACCCGTAACTCCTGGTTCTCCTTCTTGCCTGCCGCCAGCTGGGAGCGAAGGGAAGTGTTCTCCGTCTTCAGCTGCTTCACGTCAGTGGACAACTGCTCCTTTTGCTGCTGCAGCTCAAAGAGGTTACTTTCAAGGATATCCACTCTGCGAGAGAACGACTCGGATATCATGGAAATCTCATTTCTGAGCACCTGCACCTCATCTCTGAGCACCTGCATATCGTCTTTGACACAGACAAATGCCAACTTCTCTTTAATACATTCTATGTTTGACTTCAGCTCTTCCATATCGATAATGTCGTCTTCGCCTAATTCAGAAGTAGTTTTCTGTTTCTTCTTCTCTTGCTTCTTATTGTTGGGGGAGGAGTCTTTTGGACCGCTGGTATCGGACGAAGTCGAGGATGATTTCCGTTTCTGCACTTTTGAAGAGAAGTATTTGCTAACTGTCGAACTCATACTACTCTACACAATAACGTTCTACTGTTTCATTTGACTTCTTCACAGTGACATTTTCATTTTCATTTGTTACGTTTCACAGTTCACACAAACAGAATGAAATCCCGCGTTAATAAAGAGCACTGTCACATAACTGTTGAACACAGCCACCACAACATACAGCGACAGCACCTAGCTCAAGGCTTGCTGCACGGGCTACATAACAAGAGTTCACGGAGACCAAACCAAACACGTCCGCCTCCTTCGACGGTCAGGCGTGAACTCCGCGTTGTGTTTTTTTTAGGTGCAGGCGGAAAGGGTATTTTATAAAATCTTGAGGGCGTGGCACCGTTTTAGGAGTCCCCCCATGTTTCCTCCTTTCCACTTGGTTTTCCTGGACAGGGGGAGGTAAAGTGTGAGAGTGCCTTTGTGTGTGGCCATCGTACCTGTCCTATAGTCTCTACTTTCTTTACTCTTCTGGCTTCTTCCCCCTCTCTAGCTAATAAAAGAGGGTCCTTTGGCTATCCTCTTCTTGGGTGAATCTGTGGGTGGATGCGTGTGAGTTTCTGTGAGCGATTGGCCTCTCACCCACAGTCCTCTACTTTAGGGAAAGAAAACACGGCGAGTCCAAGTAGTTATGGTGTTCTACAGCTGTGCTTCCAGGGGCGGATCGTTGGCACCGAAGAGGAGCCACTGCCTTTTCACTCCACCCCTCTTTGGACTCAGGCGTTCCGACGGACATCGTGGGAACACTTCCAACCGGACCCTCCACCCCCGGGACGTGGACATTATTAAGTTATTGATGTGTGGGTTGAGAGGCGATTGCATGTTGTTGTGTCTTGTCTTCTTGTCTTGACCTTTCTCTCCTGTCGTTTTGTTCTCTTCCTCATCGTTTGTCATGCTTTAGTTTGAATATTTTGGGCCCCTACCCTCTTCCCACTGTATCCCCCCTGCCCTTTGACTTATCGGGTTTAGGTGGTAGGGAGGGAGGGTGTAGTTTGGGAATCCTTTTCATTCTAGATTAGTTAGCTTAGCCTACCCCACTCCCGTTGGTTTTCTCATTTGTCGTGTGCTTGAATAAAGAAGTGTGGATGTGAAATCTTTGGTGGTCTGTTGTTGGCGCGTTCGCGAGTGTTCGAGAGAGCCTTCCCTTTGGGACCCCTAGACCAACGTGACATATGTAAACTCTTCCTTATTAACAGCAACACGCCTCCTGACGTCCTTCCATGAGCTGATAGTTTTTTGGCTGGTACGGGAAACGTCATATAATCAGTGAATATATTGCTATAGTCAAACGACAAGTCGAGGAACGTTTCAGTGAAGTAACAAAATCAAATGTATTTACATAATTCATGAAAAAAGCATACTGCATCTTACTATATAAGTTCTCGACATTGTAATTAAGAAACTTCCACTGAGTTGGATGGTTGGCCCTGTCCTATTCATTTTTTGAGGCGCTTGAACGCAGATTCCTGTCGTTCACACCACCACATGTCCCTTTGCCTCGACTCGAACCTGTGAACCTGCTTGACTTGTTTCCGACAGGCGTTTGTATGCCTGCCTGTCTGCCTGGCAGGTTGCGTCCGCGTGGTGTACGTGCGTCGCCATCCCGATGTTCACCACTGACAGGACATGGAGAATCCCGGTTGGTCTTTGCTGACTCGTATCGCTCTCTTCCTGTTCCATTGCGAGGGGTGTGTCCAGTGCTGGTACCAACATCACGCTGTCGTTGATCCTGGATGGGCCGGTTACCGTGACGTGAAGAGGGGGATGAACACCCGCTCACACCGCCCTGCTCGTTCTGCATCGAGGTCTTGTTTAGATGGGACTCGATCTGCTGCTTGTTTGAAACACACACACCCTGCTTATTCACATTTGTGGTACTTTGCACACGTGCCATCCCATGACTACTCGTTGGACTTGTGAGAGCAATGCATGCATCCTCTCTTTCCACCACCTGAGCATATGACCAGGTTTCTGGGAGTTGGGGGCTAATAACCAACCGACCTTTTCTGAAGAAGGCTCTCTTCCCTTCCCTCCTTGCTTTTGCAACGATCTGGGCCTGCGCTCTAGTAAGGTCGTTTGCCACTCGAACTCCTTTGTCTAGAAGTTGCTGCCAAGTGTCTCTGTTCGCAATTAAGGACATTTTGTCTTTCCACCTTCTAAATTTGACAATTATTGGTCTAGTTTGACCTTCATGTGCGTAGCCTGTCCGGTGTGCTCGTTCAATGTCATCTACTGTCCAGCGCCTATGATCATCTGTGTTGTTTAGAACATCGACTACTGCTTTGGTACATGTGTCAAACGTTTCACTGGGCTTCTTTTGGGGAATCCAGCTGCCTTTTTAGAACAAAACAGACATGCTGTCCACTAAAATCCTCTGGCAAATTTGAGTGTGGTTGTATGTGTTTGGAACTGTCCAAGGTGGATTATTTCTGCTCTCTCTCTCTCTCTCTCTCTCTCTCTCTCTCTCTCTCTCTCTCTCTCTCTGTATGCGCGCGCATGCGCACGTCCTTACTAACACTTTTCATCAGTTCTTTTCATTATCTTTTATTTTTGCCATCGTGTGGACCTTTTATTGAATATCGTCCAAAACGTTTCTCTAAATCTCGATCCCATACTGTAATATATAAAGAAATTGAAGGAGGAATTGATGAACATGGAGTTTTCTAATACCCAAAGTGTGGTGAGGAAGAAATTATGATATCGTCCACCCGCTGTCATTTCTGGCAAGAAGAGATAAGCACACTGGAAAATAGTGACGGGAGAAATGCAGATGATGAAAAACACTGAACTTCCAACCAACATTTTGGTGAGCGCCACTTCACGGGCAGAAAGTGATGACGATGTTTCAGATCGCCACGTCACAATGTGACGAAGTTTCACCGCGGTGATTATCGTAGCTGTTATCATCACGATCGTCAAACCTCCAGGCAAACCAGCTCCAAATATACTACCATTCAGAATGTCGACTAATTGCCTGTGGTTCGTGTAAAAACCACCACCTGTTATCATCATCATCACTTTATCAGTCACAGGATCATACACACACCGAATCCAGAATCTGTAAGACACGATGAAAAACAAACCGAACACACCCAGAAACAGAGAAATAATGATGCCAGCCATGGTCCTGGTGCTGAGCAGAGTCTGGTACTTCAGGGGTCTGAGGACACAGTAACATCTCTCACAGGCGATGATGGTGGACAGACAATGGGAAATATACCCAGCACCCGTAACGGAAATCAGATTGTTGTTGGCCATGAATTCATTCACTGGTGTCTTTACCGCTTGCGCACTCAAGTGCAGATAAATATTCTCAGCATGCAGAAGCAAAGAGGAAGTTAAGAAGACTTCATCAGACACAGCCAGCATGAAGAGACAGAGGTTGACACGATCCTGTAGACCTTGCTTAAAAAACACTGCCATGATGATGACGTTGGCTGGTCCACCAATCAGGTAGCAGAATGCTAGTAAAATGTCTTTGACTGCATGAGCATATGCTTCTACTTCCTCACCGACGAGGTTATGAGGATTGTCCCATGGTAGATGTTGTGACTCGTTGAACCTGAGCTGAAGGCATTTTTCGCCAAGTGACACATTCTGCACAAAGTCCGGTGTTGACATTGTGTCCTGAACGGTTGTATAGTTGTTGGTATTCATGGCTTGAAACGCGTCATTCAGAACTTGATCTCGAATGTGCTATTCAATATTATGCTCAGCTTGAAAATGTCATGACATTATGACTGCCTTATTTTACAGTTTTTGTACACATTGAAAGATTTATATTGAAATGGGAGCAGAATTGTACATATCTATCAGACATCCCTGTGCTGAACATTAAAGAACAGTGGATACATTTTACAGACATGACAAAAGGCACAGCTAGCTGTTATGAGAAGAAAAAAAAAATAATGGGGGGGGGGGGGAGGGGGGTTATGATAGTGGTAACCTAACTGGGAGTGCTGTTTTAAGATACCTTTATCCTGTTAACGCAGAAGCAATAGGTCAACACCCTGCAATCTGTTGAATTGTCAAAGTGTGTACAATACTAGACCATCACTCCCAAAGTACTGTAACACAGGGGATGTAGACGTAGTCATCGATATGTTAGCTCAGTGGCTAGATGCGAAACAGCTCAGCTTTCTGAAATCGACACTTAGAAGTCTTATGTTACTTGCTTTACTCTCTGGTCAGGGTTTATAGTCTTAGTGTTGATTGTGTAAAACTCCATGACTCTCTCTATATATACTTGTATATAACTTTCTTTCAAATCAAGCAAGACCACAACCTTTAGTCATATCTTGTTTTGAAAACGAGAGATGGTGTCCTGTTCACGACCTTTAACAGTATTATACAAAACAAAACAAAAACAAAACAAAACAAACAAACAAGCACACAAACAAAAATGATGCCAATCTACGAACTGGGAAAGCGCTATTCATCAGTTGCATAACACATTTCGCTCCAGTAAAAAAAAAAAAAAAAAAGAGAGACAGCATTTTTCGTCGCATGAAATCTGTGCTGGTCATGGATGGAATAAACACACTCACAACATTAGGCTGCCAGAACTTTTTTTCTGCATTAAGCAGAGGTGTGCCTATAGACAGCATCTTTCAAGCAGGAGGATAATCAAACAGGAACACATTTTCAAGTTTCTCTCACCGCATCTTTGAACTAATGAAGATGAAAACGTGCTTCTGTGAGAATGGAAAGTTTTTTTGTTTTTGTTTTTTTTCCTCCTGTCTGTGCTGCACACATTTGTAGACAAAGGGAAGCAACTCACATTATGAGCTGATTGCCTTTCACTGACTGACGTGTACAAGAATAACGTGCGATCCGCAACGGTCAAATCTCCATCTGTATACATCTGATCAATCAGAAGACGAGGAGTAATTGGAAAATTAAACAAAGTTGAAAGAAGTTGAAGCTTAATGGAAGGAAATGGAAGTTGAAGTTTAATGGAGATTCTTTCGAGGATGCTGTTGGGTAGAGGTATGTTTAAGCCCACACATCAGCAACTCGAAGTACTTCCATTGAACCCTCCATCCTGAGTATGTCCTCGGGGACCACACAAAGCCGAAGTCTGCGGCATTCCATCTCATAGGAGATGCAGTAAAGGTTGTTCCGCACAATTCTTAGCCGCTGACAATGCTTGGGTTATTGAACAGTAGAGATGACCACTCAGACATATCTTTGGATCTCCCTTGCATCCTTGAATGGATCCTCAAGCATAGGTTCAAAGACTTTCCCCTACATTTTATACTGTTTGCATAATGTTTTTAGCTTTTCAACAACTTTTTTTTCCCTCCAAACGTACGTGTTGTTTCATTTACTACCCTTCGCTGGCTGCTTTGGGGGTGCTGTTGGATTCTTTTTGAACCGTTGGTGGTGAGAACACCACAGAAGTATGAACTGTGGTGTGTCTCTATTTAACACCAAGAGCACAGACACAGTCAGCCGTGTCTCCCTGATGACTCCGATCCAGCGGACGAAAAGCCTAGGAGCAGGCAACATAAATCCATATGTCTTCGAGAGGGATTACTATGGTTTCCTCATGCAGCTAGTGAAGGGTTTTCATAATTACATTATGCTTGCTTAATTTCATGTTCCCTTTTGCTTCATCCTCAACCCCCCTTCCCACCACCACCCCCCACCCCCACCCTTTTTTTCTTTAAAGTTTAAATCTTTGCCAAATCATTACTCTACCGACGGAAGAATTGTTAACTTGCACTTATTTCCCCCACTACATAATTGTTCAGCTACACACACACACACACATACACACACACACACACACACACACACACACAACTACAACATATAATATAATATATATATATATATATATATACAAATAAACTATAAATTCCAAGGATAAATACTGAGCACCATTCCGGCAACTTACAGAGCAGCTTGGTGTTGCAATGACTGCAAGAAATATTCAATTATAAACAAAGCTTGCTCTTATGTCTTAGATTGGAGAAATAGGGGGAGATAAGCATTCATATCTGCAGTGGTAGATAATTCTGCCTAACTCACAGTATGTGCTTGAGTGGGTGAATGGGGAAAAAATGAAATAAATGCTTCTCAAAATGAGCCTTCGGCAAGTTTAGAGTCTCCAAGGAGGAGACATTCTCCAATGGGGAGGAAACTCACTAGCATACTACTCACTCCCCCTATTTCTCCAATCTAAGACATAAGAGCAAGCTTTGTTTATAATTGAATATATATATATATATATATATATATATATATTATGTATATATAAATTTACTGAAAGGGGCACAGGCACATTCTAAAAATCCACGTAAGGTCGTGGACATTAGGAGCGTTTTGCCGTTTGTTAAAGCCCAACCCAGGAATAACTAATGATTGCGTTTAGACCTGTGAGGACAAGCCATACCACTGCTAAAGCCGCGTTTGTAAAAACAAACAAACAAACAAGAAAACAATCTGTGTGAAGACCTGGCTAGTGTTTGTATTCAATTTGGGTTTTTTATGAACAAAAATTATGTGAAACTGTGTTAAACAGATACTGTTTTCATGTAGATTACACTAAATTTAGTTGTTAATTAAAACGCGTTGCGCAAGAGACAGTATGCCATTGAATGTTAATGTTTAGTCCACGCCACCTTGTGAGGAATAACAGTCGTCAAAACAATATGTGAAAAGACTTAGTGGACATTCAGTATTTGTGTTGCTCTTACAGTAGGACGGATCGTGCATACATTGTGTCGCACTTTAACGCTTGAATTATTTCCCTTGGTGAGCAAAACTGTGCGCTGATAAACTAATTCAGACTGTTTCAGTCTAAAATCATTGGTCTTTTTTAAAAAAAAAAAGGGAAAATAAATGAAAGAGTGTTCACTCCAGTCGTGCCTTTAATTGTGTTTTCTTTCTATTTTTTTTTCTATGGAATGAACTGGCGTATCTTGCTGGTGTAAAAAAAAAATCCCTATAGATGCGTTTTGGGACGTGTTTCACCCATACAACACACACTGTTGATTTCTTGGAATTCGCCACCTAGACTGCAAGAGGGGTGTTTTTAAAATGGAGTGAGTGAAGGTGGTAAATGAAGCAAAATTTGGAAAGAGAGGGGGTTAGTTACCGCCATGGACACAGACACACAGAGTACAGAACTAGACACTAGTCTAGTCCTGTACTCTGTGTGTCTGTGTCCTTGGCAGACACTAGTCTAGTCCTGTACTCTGTGTGTCTATGTCCTTGGCGGTAACTAACACCCTCTTTTTCCAGATTTTGCAAGAGGGGATGATAGGGCAAGAAGAATGCAGGATGTCGGTAGGAGGGAGAGGGAGGGGGTGTAGGGAGTGCGGGAGAGGGGGGGGGGTATCAGATATCTTGCCATGTTGGTGGAAGTGTGTTGAGCCACACAACCGCTTATTTTCTCTGAGTTCATCTGCACGACAGAACTATGGGCTGCACACATTTCCCCCCTCTTTTGTGTGAATGAAATAAAAGAAAGAAAGAGAAAAGAAATTTATCGGAGTGTTGTGTACCAAATGTAAACAAGTGCTATCAGCAGTTACATCTTGTCATCGAAAAGTGGTGAAGACAAGAACAAGAACAAGAACCCCACACACACAACACACCACACACACACACACACACACACACACACACACACACACACTGGATACTTTCAGCAGTTACATTTTGCCATCAACTGTCACCACCAGCGTCCTGTCACAAGACCGAGGTGCCTCAGAACGTGCTGAGAATGGGGTTAGTTGCAAAGTGAGACGGCTGCACGAGAAAATCGAAACGATTCTAAAAAAAAAAAAAAAAAAAAATCCCAAACTCTTCCTCCGCACGTTTATACATTCACGCACCTGCCTGACCCCCCCCCCCCCCCCACACACACACACCTTCATTCTTTCAATACTCTCCCGTGTCTCCACCCCTTCCTTCCCGGCAACTCCTCCCGCTTTCACTCTCCCCCTTTCCACGTGTTATTGTAGTATCTTGTAACAACAATTTTATGGCTCAGAGTCCTTCGTGATACGTCATCTTCCAGTAGCTTTTGAAAAGTTTTACGTTCTGCATGGTTTTTGTTTGTTTGTTTGTTTCTTTGTTCGTTGTCATATTTATCAGGCAGTCACTACACTGTGCCATAACATTTTCAAGCAGCACTGACTCTTCCCCGCGCAATGGTCATACTGTACAGGCTTATGTGATTTAGCCAGCGTATATCTTCCCATCTGTCATGGTACGCAAATATGTTAGGGAAGCATTTGTTTTGTTGTTGTTTACGTAACATGCCTGACATAATTTCCATGTGACGAAATACTTCGTTGTCAACTTCTGACAACCCTGCGGAGGCCCTGAAGAATGTTCTTAATACCAAAATAAAAGAAGAATGATTATTTGGACCCTTTCAAACAGACAGACAGACAGACAGACAGATGGACGGACAGATGAACGGTCGGACGGATGGACAGACCGACTGACTGACCGACCGACCGACCAACCGACGACCGACTGACCATATCAGCAGTGGGCAAAACAAGCTTAACCATTTCTACACCCTGTTGGATACATTTTCCTGTCTAATAGCCGAAATGATTACAATATCCTTGGTTGTGTTGTTTGACATGGTGGCTTGGTGTGGATTTCTAATTTAGAACGAATTAAGGTTTATATTATCTTTAACTGTTGCACTGCTAATTCATTGTAGTGTCCGATGGTCAGTGTCAATGAAGAAACATGTGTTCATTTAAACTATTTCAGACATTTTGGTGATCGCAAAGATTTACATTTAGTTATACTTCCCTCTCTTTCCGCGGGATTCCGTTCCCTTCTATAATGGAAGTCTATCTGTAGCCTGTTGCCTTAATATTGACATCAAAGTTTAGTTTTAGTTGCAGTTTTTA
>CM065735.1:45615659-45635659 GCA_033310375.1 Conus canariensis
GAGGGGGTGTTGAAATAAGAACAATTCCATCACATACTCCAAACAAAATGTATTAAAACAAGTATCAGGGAACAAAAAACAAACAAATTTTAGAAAGCTACAAGGAAAGGACTTTGAGTTTACAAACAGGCAGATGGTTTCACATTTTCACAGAGCCTGCTTAATGATGCAGGATCAGATATATTACCTAAACAAGATAGGGTGGTTAACCTGAAGACCCGTGTTTTCAGCCCTCCAGTCTAAAGTGGAGCTCACAAGACCTGGGACTGTCTGCTAGTTTCAAGTAGGAAAAAGTGTCAGTAAAGGTTCTCATGCCCATTAAGAATGCGTCTCTTTGGAACCACAATGCTGATAGACAAGAAACAGCATGCACTACTTTCAGGCAAAAGAGTCTGTCAAATTATGTAGAACCTTCTGCTCTGTTCCTTGCTGGCCCAGGAAAATAACAGAAGAGTCTATATAATCGCCTCAATTTGGTTGTCCACGTGGGGCGTGTGTGTGTGTGTGTGTGTGTGTGTGTGTGTGTGTGTGTGTGTGTGTGTGTGTGTTATGATTTAGAATCTAGGATGTGCATGTTCAGCATGTGTTCTCAATATTAAAAGATAACAAAAAGTCTATAAAAATGACGAATTTAACACAATCCCTGCTTCAATAACTTGGACACAAATATGTTAGATTGTGTTTTGTTCGAATTTTGCCACTGATATGAGTTAAGCTTTATACGGATGAATAAACATGATGTAAAACAAACAAACAAATAAACAAAAACAGAGGGGAAAGTACTGCTAAACATATTGCTACCTAGACTTAGACCTAGTCTCTCAACAAAAGAAAATATGTGCGTATATGTGTGCGTGTGTGTGTGTGTGTGTGTGTGTGTGTGTGTGTGTGTGTGTGTGTGTGTGTGTGTGTGTGTGTGTGTGTGTGTGTGTCCGACAGCTTAGTTTCTTGTTTGAGTGCGAATTTTTGTTTCATTCATATCTCTCTCCTTACTACGAATTTTTACCGGGGATTCAAACTAATCTTTGCTTGAAAAAAAAAAAAGAAAAACAAAACAAAAAACACCGAAATAAACAAGCACTGTGTTGTTCGCCCACCCCACCATCCTATCCTGTTTGACGTCTCGTGATTCAGATAATGTGAACTTTGATCTTTTAATAGTCTTTTATGTCACACATGAGAAAAGAATGCATCCAAACATACACCACCCTAGTGCAAAAGAATGTATTCATCAATTTAACTCCACGCTCACTACTGTTGGTCGTTTTCTACGGCAAAAACCGTAACATACATTAACATAATACATATAAAATAAATTTCAACATTGCTGCAGTTACAGTGCTTGATTGGATGTAATATATATATATATATATAATATAAATATATATATATATATATATTATATATATATTATACATAATGAAAAGTTCAACATTGCTGCAGTTACAGTGCTTGTTTGGATTTGCCTGTAATGCGTCACCTATTCTCTGTAAAGTTCTGATATTGAAGCCACTTTCTATTGAATTCCACGACCTCATTTCTAGAAAGTTTATGCGTTTTTCAAGTTTAATTTCATCTTCTTGTGAAAAAAAATGTCTGTCAAGAGGCTTGATTTTATGAACATATATATGTAACTTTTTCACCAAAAAAAAAATATAATAAAAATAAAATAAAATAAAACACAACAACAAGATACCAGGTATCAACTACTTCTGTGTTTCAATCACAAAAGCATAATTATCATTAATTCAATACCCAGACCTATTCTAGGCCAAACTCATATCTGCCTTGTAGAAACAATAAACGCCTTTTTGAGAGCTATTTGAAAAAGGACAATAACTGAAAAGCATAAGAACAGAAAAACGTCGTTGCTCTGTGCTTTATTGACGTTCAGAACGAATCCGTGAACATGCGGCGTTATCGTAATCAATGTATACATCTCCTCTGGCGTTCAGTCTGTCGATTACGAAAGAGCCACTAGCACAACCTGCAGTATCACGATTCTCCTCTCTCTCTCTCTCTCTCTCTCTCTCTCCTCTCTCTCTCTCTCTCTCTCTCTCTCTCTCTCTCTTGTATATATCTTTGTCTGTCTGTCTGTCTGTTGTCTGTCTGTCTGTCTGTCTGTCTGTCTGTCTTCTCTCTCTCTCTCTCTCTCTCTCTCTCTCTCTCTCTCTCTCTCTTCCCCCCCCCCCCCCACTCCATTCATGTGATAATCATTCTGTCAAACAACAAATCGGACAGGTTTTATTCCAGGAAGCTATATAGGGGACAATTTAAGAGAAAAAAAAAGCCTTCCAGGTTAACTCCACGCTCACTACTGTTGGTCGTTTTCTGCGCCCAATACTGCAACATGCATTAACATGTATATTAACCCCTTGAGTGCCATCTTCTGTGTAAAAAGAGTGCTCTCCCCTTGCCAATGGTTTTTGGGCGTTTTTGCATAAAATAAACAAAAATTCATAGCTCCTCATCCAGCTGAGAAAACCCCATAACACTGTATATTTTAGGAATCAGCGTTATTCCTCTATGTGTTGGCATCAAAATGAAACAGAAATCTTTATCCGGGTACGAGCACCATGCTGCTATATAAACAAATGTGGAAAAAAAAGGACAGAAACTTGTTAGAAAAATATTTGTAAAATATAAACATGCAGCTGGAAGTTTTTGCCTGTTGGAACTTTTATCCCTGGGTTTCCACTAAATGCAGTGCTGCTGGGAAAAAAAATGGTAGCGAAAAATTCGCTTGAAACCTAGCTGTCCTAGTTCGAGTTGCAGCTGCTGTTTGTCTGCCACGCCCCCTTGACACACCCCTCTCCCTCTCCCTCTGCCGTGAACCCCCCTCCTCACTTCAGTCTGTCTTCTCTTTCACCCCGCACCGACTGAAAGCAAATCTTCGCTGTGTGTGTCAGTTTCAAGCCGCCGAGATTCACACACGCTGGCTGGCTCACTCGGCGTACCGACGCTTGTGTCAGCTGGGTCAACGTGACCCATCAACGATGCATGCAACAAATCGTCGTCACCTTCCCATGTGTCGAGCGGATCGACTGAATCAAGATTTGAATCGCACCTTTGTAGAGTAATATTCGCTGGTTCGAGAGCAGAAAAGGTTGTTCGAGTCGATTGTAGGCCGCTAAGTCCGGGTGTTGCGTCGTCTGCTACTGTTGTTGAGTGAAAACCACTCAGAGCCTGTGGGGTCTTCACTTTCAATGGGCTGGGCAGACAGTATGTGTATGCGTCATGAAATATGATTTGATTGGCCACTGGACGGGATCCTAAACCTTCGTCATACACCAAATAAGTCAGTGAAATCGCTAGAGTTTTCTAGCTTAAAATAGCGAAAAGTCACCGACCGAAATTTCGGTCGCCAGCACTTAAGTGGAAGTATTTTATCAACCGAAATATCGGTCGCTGGCACTCAAAAGGTTTAAAAAAAAGTTCAACATTGCTGCAGTTACAGTGCTTGTTTGGATTGGCCTGTAATGCCTCACCTATTCACTGTAAAGTTCTGATATTGAAGCCACTTTCTATTGAATTCCATGACCTCATTTCTATAAAGTATATGCGTTTTTTTTCAAATTTAATTTCATCTTCTTCAGAAAAAAAAGACAAAAAAAAATGTCAACCCATTGGTTTATGAATTCAATGCACAACAAAACGACTGCAAGCATAGAGTTCTCACAGAGATTCAGCTGTGGAAACATGTAGTGAAAAAGACAAGAAAAAAGGAGGACAAAATAACATTTTTTCAGTTGATAGGCGAGTGATTTTTTATGTTAAGATCAAAACATTTCCTTTGGTTGGAAAGATGGAGATACTTTCCAAAACATTTGTCAGGTTTTAATCAGCTTGTTTGTTCGTTTGTCGCCCCCCCCCCCCCCCCCCCCCCCCCTGTGATTTGTAGAAATATCTCAAACAAAATAGTCTCGGTCGATTGAAAGGACACCCCATGCTTCTGAGAGTGAAGATATGACCACAAACTCATTATGATTGTCTGAATTTTGGACATGTTAACATCATAAAATAGATGGTTTCATGAAATAGGTTTTGATATTCATTGAGGAAATAAAATCATCCGCTTTTTCTTTTGCTTCTGATTTATTTGAATGGAATAGAACTCTAAGAGAAAACCCGAATGCCATGCATTCTATGTCATATAACTTCAAGACGAACATTTTGGTGTAATTACAAATTCGTCTTTCAATATGATAACTTTAAATGTTTATAGGAAATTCATAGCTGACTGTTTTAAGAAAATGCATAAGATTGTTGCAATTTGTTGGAATGTAATTTTGTCTTTTTGTTTTCAAATCCATTATGAAATGGATGCTCTTTTTTCAGAAGTATATCACGCATTTTGGTGACTTTACCGTCAAGAAGAAAAAAAAACAAAACTTTCTGAGATGGGAGGAAGTTACCGGAAGGATGGAATCGGCAAGAGCTACAGCAACGCTCACCTGCAGCTGAAGATGTGTGTAAATCATGACCTACTAATCGCCATCAACGTATTCTGTCTGCCAAACTGTAAATCAGACTCAGGCACGTCACTGACCACATCTCTCCTCTCTCTCTCTCTCTCTCTCTCTCTCTCTCTCTCTCTCTCTCAAAGACAAAAAAAGGAAGCACGGGGTGGGGGGGGGGGGAGCAGTTGAAATGGGTTACCACGAACTACTTTGAACGAAGGTTATTCATTTGTAACGAGGGAATATTGAGAACGCAGGACGGGCATAAAGGTAGAAGCTGTGAATCTGTCAAAGCAAAGTAAAGAAGATCACTACAATGTGCCAGCTATTTTCATGATCTTCGGATGCCTTTTTGCCATGTTCACTATCTTCTGGACACTCCGTTTTCTGCCTGTCTGTGGCTTTGTGTGGACTGATTATACAACCTTGTCTCAGAAGTCTTCAAGTATTGCTAGTCACCTCTTTTTTTTCGACTTCATCCTCCTCCAGGATGGACCACAGTGGTAGTTTCAGCTATCCTTGTTGGTAGTCGAGTGCAACGTCAGTGAGACCAGGTGGGATACCAGCCATTACTTGCGTGCTTGTTGATTCTGGTGTTCACTTACTCCACTTCACAGTAGCACTGATATCATATTTTGATAGATAATAGAAAAGCTTCAAGTACAGCATGAACTGCAGACACCAGAACTTCTTCTCTTTGCCTGTGAAGCTAAGCTTCCCTACTATCTACATGCTTTCTTCTGCAGTTTGCTATGTACCTTTTCTGTTCTTGTATTTATTAAGTCGTCATAAGATCTTCTTCAGGTTTGGTTACTTCTTCTGTCACTGTTGGAATGGGCTTTTTGGCGACAGTGAACGTAACTGTGTCAGCCATGTTTTTGTTCTGCCTGTAGGGAAAGCTTCGTAATTTCTATGCTATCAAAAACGATCTGAAATCGAACATCATGTATGTCCAAGGGATTTATGTTTTGTTTTGTTTTGTTTTTCTGTGGAAAAGACTAAGTCATCCGGGTAAGCTTCTAGAGCGACCATTGGGTGTCAATACCCGTGGTCTGCTGAACCTGTATAATTCGTGACAGCTTTTAAAGTGACCTCCAAAGTGGCTCCAGAAATCCTTACAAACTGCAGAAATACTTCTTGACTGTTAAAAAAGAAAAAGAAAAACAAGAAAAAAGAGAATCAAACAAAAACCCTTTCTGACTGAAGAAACGCTTCTTAAATGAAAAAACACTGTATGTCTGAAACAAAGAAATCCTTATGTCTGACGAAATACTTTATGACTGAAAAAGTACTTCCAGCCTGAAGAAATACTTCCGCACTGAAAACAATACTTCCTGGAGAAGAAATGTGTCTACACTGATGAAACATTCACTGGCTGAAATAAAGAAAACAAACAAACAACCACCACTGAATGAAACAGCTCCCCGACTGAAGAAAGACTATGTGATTGATGAGGTACTTCATGAGGGTAGTAATACTTCTTGACTGAAGACATACGTCCTGAGCACAGTAGCTCTTGTTGACCAGTGACAAGGGCTGATGACAAAGTATCCTAGAATTAAATTTAAAAGTAAATGGAGTGACGAGGACGCGTCCCAAGACCCAAAATTTCCTTGTAGGATGCTCTGCCTTGATTTCATCTGGAGAACTTCATGGAACATCATTGCTTCTATCAGCCAACGACCAACGCCTGAACGGGTGTTCATTTCTCAGAACTACTCATATACGCAGTTCGAGAAAGCGTCGAGCGAAAGCAGAACTGTGGCTTCTACTGGACTTTATGAGAGAGGGCATGATAAGACGAGACGATGCAAGGCAAAAGAAAATAATCTTGATCAACGAACAATTCGAATAATTATGAACACCTGGTGCACTGGGCGACACAGTTACTGGCTAATCAGAGTTCAGAAATATAGTGGCTGCGTCCCATATATCTGATATATCATTCAACCTGAGATATTTTCAAGTCTGTCTGAAACATTGAGATGATTATGTTAGGGAGAGAGAGAGGGAGAGAGAGAGAGAGAGAGAGAGAGAGAGAGAGAGAGAGAGAGACAGAGACAGACAGACAGACAGACAGACAACAGACAGACAGAGACAGAAAAATCCAATTCATATTTATTTCCCCCCCTGCTTGTGTACAATAAGTGTGTCGCTTTTGGATAGTACTTCCGTTTTTACCCCCTCGGTAGGCTAATGGTTATTTTCAATAAAATCTCTCTCTCTCTTTCTCTTTCTCTCACTCTCTCTCTCTCTCTCTCCTCTCTCTCTATCTCTCTCTCTCTCTCTCTCTCTCTCTCTCTCTCTCTCTCTCTCTCTCTCTCTGTATGAACTTGGGAGCATGACACGCATAGGGGCAATTCTCCTAGCAGACAGCCAGGATCCCGATGGCACCTGGCTGAACTCAAAGCTGAACCAGGATCAACACTTACTCTGGAGAATCTTGGATGCTTCTGACAGTCACTGCTCTGACTGGAAGATCACAGGTAGTGTCCACCACGTCCGCTGATCAGTGAAACGAGTTTCATTTAAAATTGTTGGCTTAATTACGCGCGATAGTAAGTGCAATCGACTTCTGCTTCTGCAAATTTGTAAAACTGACATCATTCTGCAGACGAGATATAAAATTGTGCCAAAATGTGCCGGTGATGTGATTAATTTCTGGATGGACTGATGTGACGACTGTGCTGCAGTCTTCGTTGATCACATCCCGCCTATTTGTGTTGTTACCGGCCCACTCCATGCATTGTGATCTTCACACTGGTCATCCTACGGTGTGCTGTGCTGTAGTGTGACTCCTGTGCTGGATTATTGTGCATTCCCCTCTTCACTGCCATGTTGTGCTCCACGATGTCGGACCGGCCCCCCATGTGTCGCTCTGTGCACTAAAACACGGATGGTTCCGAGCACTGGCTGTCCGCTCACTGCACTGGCATCTCTGTGGCTGGTAGTGACTGTACTGGAGTCTCTGGCTGGCAGTGAGGTCGTCACCTCCTTCAGCTCTGGTTCTGCAAGTTGTGTAGGTAAACATATCGGAGCTATCTGGGTCGCTACACAGGTATGTGAAATTGTTATTTTGTGCGTTCCCGTGATCCGTGTGTAAACTTTGTTGTACAAGTACTCTTGTGACGTGGTCAAGTTTATCGGGAAGGCAACATAGGCGCCAGACAGAATGTCGCATCCGGATCTACAGCCAAATATTATTCAGTTTATTGACTGGCATTTTAAAAGAATGCAACATGAACTGCAAATGCATTATGCTTACATAAAGAACAATATGGACGAAAAAATGCAAAGCATAGATAACAACTTTAAACGCATTCTGAGTGACATGTGTCAGGTAAAAGAGTGTGTGGAAGAAAACAAAGAGAACATAGAAGATCTACAAGAAGATAGACGGATTCTGATGGAGAGACTAGACAAAGTGGAAAACCAACTTGAAAACGTTGAACAAAACTCAAGAGCGTGCAATCTTATTTTCATCAATGTTGAAGAGTACAGAAGAGAGGACAACGGCACGACGATACAAGTTATTACAGAAACCCTAAACTATTACGACTCTGCAAGCACCTGGCGACAGGAAGACATTGTGAAGGCCTACCGCCTAGGAAAACCTCATCCTCAGGGAAGTGACCCTCGTCCAATCCTTGTACAGTTTTGCCGATGGGCCGACAAAATGGCGGTATTGGGTGACAGACAAATCAGAGATAACATGAGACAGGATGGCATCAGAGTATCATCAGATCTTACTACTCGCCAGAAAGATAGGGTTGACTACTATCGCAGTTTGGGAAAGACTGCTTATATTTACAATGGGAAACTGCAAGTGAGGGAGAGAGAGTCAACACGAGCTCGGTACAAGGAGGATCTTCACCAGCACCGTGATCCTCATCAGCATCATGATCTTCATCAGCACCATGATGGTGGAGATCGACGGTACTCCCTGCCCAGAAGACGGCAATACCATGACTCTACCCAGTACACTGACGTGCAAGGTCACAGGAGTGACAGCCGTGACCGATCAGCCAGACACACCAGGCGCTTGGTTCTGGAATATGATAAAAACGACTTTCCTTACCAGTCATCCACCGACAACAGCCAGGAACATGTCATCAACACCGGATCTCAGCCTCATTCATACACAAATCTGGAAACAAGAGGTAACCACATGGGCACCAGATCTATCAGAAACAAGGAACATCAGAATTGTCCCTCATCCCGGAGTCGCAGCCAGAGACATGCATTGCCTGTGGTGCCAGGCAACCGCTTGTTTAGCGAGATGGTGAGACAAGGAGGTCCAGGTATGGCTGAATACAAGAGGACAGTGATTGTGGAAGACCAGAACAGCAGAATATCTGAGAGGTACGGACCACCCAGCACAGTCCCGAGCAGTCTGAGAGTGCAGAACGTCACTCAGTACCTGACACTCCAGTGAAGACCAACAATAGTGACCAGGATAGTCATAACAGAGATTGTCTTGTCTCCAAACCAACAGAAGGGTGCCAAACTGTGTTTCAAAGGAATGTTGATAACAATGATGACATTGACCTGTGCGATGAGAACAAAGATTTCCATGCTGATGAAATCCAAGACAAAACTGGCATGAAGGATGGTGTGGTGTTGAACGATGTTCATGATGCCCACGCACAAAGCCAGGACTCAATCCACAACGGACAAGAATTGATAGACAACAGAGTAGAGATTACAGACGAGAAAATCTCTAACACCGACAGACAGGGACAGACGGATGAACACAGAGAATCGAATGCACATTGTGACGGCCAAGATGACACAGACAAAATATCGACACAGAGTGATTCGGTTCTAGCTGACAATCCAAACGATACTGTGACAGATACATGCACCGACATTGGCTTGTCAGAAATGCAAGAAATACAAACCACCCAAGGTACAACAGTCCATGAAGATAAACAACAAGACAATGCTGTCTCATCAAGGCAACTATACAGGATAGGCCACCTCGACGAACTGCCTCACTCAGACAAACAGACTGTCCAAATAAATCAGCTATGTCACAGAGGACAGGCAGTCAAAGCAGCATCCTCGATTCTCTGTTGAGAGCATCATCTAATGATCGCTCCAAGGTAAATGAGGCTTGTAAACGCAGTAAATCAAACAGTCGTCCAGGTAACAAAAAATAGGAAATCAGCCGGCCACAGTATCATGGAGCAAAAGTACTGACGATAAACCTCCCAATCTGCGAGGGCTGATAGATCTGCTGAAAAAGAGCAGAAAAGTAGTATTGTGAATAATATAGATAATATAAATAAATCAGAAGTAAAATTTCTCAATTACAACGTCAATGGCCTTCTACCAAAACTGGATAATAACGAGTTTACCAACTTTCTTTTGTTACACGATTTTATATGCCTAACTGAGACATTTATGGCAAATGATTTGAATTCCCCATTGTTTAGTAACTTCAAATTTTTTTCGATAAAAGCGAAGCTTTCCCATCAAGGTCGATACTCTGGTGGAATAATTGTTATGATTAAGAAGAAATTTGAAAAGTACGTTGAACAAATTCAATACATAGCCCTCATGCTGTCATTATTAAAGTCCATAAAGATCTGTTTTCAACTGATCGCCATATAATGCTAATTTGTTCATATATTCATCCACATGATTCTGTGTTTTGGAAAGACCAATACGATGGTTTTGGTTTGGAAGTTTTGGAACAAATCATATTAGACCTTCATCACTCCTACAATGATTTCTACATTCTGTTAACTGGAGATCTCAATTCCAGAACAGGGTGTTGTAATTATTCTTCTGTAGAAGATAATATAGATTTCATCGGCCCAAATGCCTCTGTTGTAAATGAATTTTGTAGACATTCTCAGGACAGTGTTATAAATGTTTTTGGTAACCAGTTGCTTGAAATTTGTAATATATTTGATTGTGTTATTTGAAATGGTCTACGTGAAAAGAATTTTGATGATAGCTGCACTTATATCTCATCTCTAGGTTGTAGTACAGTTGACTACTTTGTAGCATCAAGTGAACTATTTTTATTCATTGATATTGCTGCAGTTGATGTCGAAAGTATTGTAGACACAGATCATTTGCCAGTTGTAATGCGAGCTGATCTGAAGGTTGGTGGAACTGAAGCATGCAATGAACAAATGATGAAAGATGAAAGTAGTTCAATAGAAACAATCAGGTGGAACGATGACAAAAAGAATATTTTTGTCAACAGGCTGTAGAAAGAAACTCGTGGAGAGCGTGGCAGCAGAGAGTCCTCAGAAGAGTTGTCCAGGTGTGTGTTTCATGCTAATAATATTAGGAAGAAAATGACTTCTCAAGGTTGAACATTTACATTTATTTATTTTTGATGTATTGTTTCACTCGCTCCAATTCAGTAGTTTAATTTGCGCAGAGGCCACAACTCTTAACGGCATTGGTTGTGTAACAAGTTAAACTGTGTGATAATCGTGCAGTCTATAAAATGTGTGTTTGCGTTCGTACTCTTATTTGGATTCTAAGCTTTCCTTTCAAGATGAAAATATTATGACCATTGCTTTGACGCCCCCCCCCCCCCACCCCCTTCCATTTAATCCATTTATCATCCCTTACCCCTACCTCCCGATGGTATTGTATTGTGGCCCAAGGCCGAAGTACATTAAACTGCTTCTGAGTTCTGAGTTCTGAGCTCTCTCTCTCTCTCTCTCTCTCTCTCTCTCTCTCTCTCTCTCTCTCTCTTTTGTATGAACTTGGGAGCATGACACGCATAGGGGCAATTCTCCTAGCAGACGCCCAGATCCCGATGGCACTTGGCTGAACTCAAAGCTGAACCAGGATCAACACTTACTCTGGAGAATCTTGGATGCTTCTGACAGTCACTGCTCTGACTGGAAGATCACACGGTAGTGTCCACCACGTCCGCTGATCAGTGAAACGAGTTTCATTTAAATGACATTCAATATCAGCATTAGTGTCAGTACAATGACCGTTAAAAAAAATAAACTTGATTATATTGTTTTTGAGAAGTAGCCCATTGTCAGTCTGTGTATAGGAAGTCGTACTAGAAACTATAGTACACCCAGCTGCCCTTTTGAACAAAATAGACATTATGCCCACCAAATCCTCTGGCAAATTTGAATGTGGTTGTATGTGTTTGGAACTGTCCAAGGTGGGTTATTTCTGCTCTCTCTCTCTCTCTCTCTCTCTCTCTCTCTCTCTCTCTCTCTCTCTCACTTTCTCTCTCCTCCCTTCACCCCCCTCCTCATTCCTTGCTCGCCCCCATCTCCATGACTCCCTTCCCCAGCCCCACCACTCCCATTCCCATTTGGTACCTCCATGTATTGTGGCCAAAGGCCGACGTACGTTAAAATTCTGAGTTCTGAGCTCTCTCTCTCTCTCTCTCTCTCTCTTCTCTCTTCTCTCTCTCTCTCTCTCTCTCTCTCTCTCTCTCTCTGTACGCGCATGCGCACGTCCTTACTAACACTTTTCATCAGTTCTTTTCATCATATTTTATTTTCGCCATCGTTTGGACCTTTTATAGAATATCGACCAAAACGTTTCTCTAAATCTCGATCCCATACTGTAATATATAAAAAAATTGAAGGAGGAATTGATGAAGATGGAGGTTTCTAATATCCAAAGTGTAATGAGGAAGAAATTATGGTATCGCCCGCCCGCTGTCATTTCTGGCAAGAAGAGATAAGCACACTGGAAGAGACAGACGGGAGAAATGCATATGATGAAAAACACTGAAGTTCCAACCAACATTTTGGTGAGCACTACTTCACGGGCAGAAAGTGATGACGATGTTTCAGATCGCCACGTCACAATGTGACGAAGTTTCACCGTGGTGATTATCGTCGCTGTTATCATCACGATCGTCAAACCTCCAGGCAAACCAGCTCCAAATATACTACCATCCAGAATGTCGATTAATTGCCTGTGATTCGTGTAAAAACCACCACCTGTTACCATCATCATCACTTCATCAATCACAGGATCATACACACACTGAATCCAGAATCTGTATGACACGATATAAAACAAACTGAACACACCCAGATATAGAGAAATAATGATGACAGCCATGGCTCTGGTGCTGAGCAGAGTCTGGTACTTCAGGGGTCTGAGAACACAGTAACATCTCTCGCAGGCGATGATGGCGGACAAAGAATGGGAAATATATCCAGAACCCGTAAGGAAAATCAGATTGTTGTTGGCCATGAATTCATTCAATGGAGTCTTCAATGCTTGCGCACTTAAGTGCATGTAAATATTTTCAGCATGCAGAAACAAAGACGTGGTTAATAAGATTTCATCAGACACAGCCAGCATGAAGAGACAGAGGTTGATACGATCATGTAGACCTTGTTTATAGAACACCGCCATGTTGATGACGTTGGCTGGTCCACCAATCAGGTAACAGAATGCTAGTAAAATGTCTTTGACTGCATGACCATATGCTTCTACTTCCTGACTGACGAGGTTATGAGGATTGTTCCAGGGTAGATGTTGTGACTCGTTGAACCTGAGCTGAAGGCATACTTCGCCAAGTGACACATTCTGCACAAAGTCCGGTGTTGACATCGTGTCCTGAACGGTTGTATAGTTGTTGATATTCATGGCTTGAAACTCGTCATTCAGAACTTGATCTTTCGAATGTGATATTCAATATTATGCTCAGCTTGAAAATATCATGACATTGTGACTGCCTTATTTAACAGTTTCTGTACACATTGAAAGATTTATATTGAAAGGGGAGCAGAGTTGTAATATATATCTAACATCACTGTGCTGAAAATTAAAGAACAGTGGATACATTTTACAGATATGACAAAAGGCAAAGACAGCTGTTATGAGAAGAAAAAAATGGGGGGTCAGAAACTTGAATGAAACAAAAGTTTCGCAAAGATCACAGTCAAATCAAAACGTTTTTGCTATGTTCTTAAACCAACGCTCAGTTTCAAGAATATAAAAGAACTGAAAAAGGAAGAAACATAAAAGCTCCCCATTGCTAACAGTGCAATAGATTATAGTCTAAACTGAACAACCATATTTTGTTTTTCTTTTTTGTATGGAAGCAACTCAGCTTCGAATATCATATAACATGAAATCGATTGACTGTGAATATTTCACTGAATTGTCTAACTATCTATCTATTGATCTATCTATCTATCTATCTATCTATCTATCTATCTATCTATCTATCTATCTATCTACTATCTATCTATCTATCTACGTATTTGCTTATCTACCTATCTACCTATCAATCTACCTACACACTTATTTGCTTATCTATCTATCTATCTATCTATCTATCTATCTATGATACAAAACAGGCGGGGAATGTCCTTTTCATGCCATGACTAAGCAGCGATGAAAAATCAACATGGGAAATATAAGCAGTGTCAAGCAAGACCAGACAAATTGATATCCAACACATTCATCTGAAGGGCCGTGCTTCCGCACTTATGTTTTCAACACAAGGTACACAGCTGTCGACTGTGTTGGTTCCCATTGTCTTTTTCTCTCCATATTCATCATCATTGGCTATTGATCATTTTATTCTGCTTGACTGATTTTTAAATTGTGTTGTTAGTATGAAACACACACACACACACACACACACACACACACACACACACACACACACACACACACACACAACACACACACACACACGCCTGTTTATTGTAGTTGTGTCTTGACTTTGGCCCTAGATTTCACAATCAGATTTTGACTCAAGATTTGACAGACTGACACAGGTTTTGGTCGTGTGTGCTTTTGCTCTCCTAACCCTTTGCATCATTTAAAAAATAAGATCTACATTAAAGGAGAGTGCACAGTAACGCAATTTCTGTACAGAGCTTTCAACAGTTTATCATCCTTAATACAACTTATATCAACCTATCTGGTACCTTTTCCTGTACATTAAAAAAGATGTAGGGTATTAACTATCTTCTAGCTTTGCGGTTTATGCAAGATAGGTTGCATGTTTGCAGAACATTATGATTTTGTCTTATCATCGATTAGTTATTGATAACATATTTCAAATGCAAGACTAGCCTAATTCCTTGCCACTTTTAAATGTTTTTGTGTTTCAATTACACAACAACCATTACTACTACTACTGCTACTACTACTACTACTACTACTACTGCTGCTGCTGCTGCTGCTGCTGCTACTACTACTACTACTACAGTTAAAACAACAGCATCATCAACTTCATCATGATCATCATGATCATCATTGTTATCATCATCATCATCATCATCATCATCATCATCATCATCAACAACAACAACAACAAAAATAACAGCAACAAAAACAGCTGCAGTAGCAGCAGCAACAACAACAGGAACAACATTATGTTGCTATTACTGCTGCTGCTACTACTACTACTACTACTAACTGCTGCTGCTGTTGCGATTGTTGCTGCTGCTGGTGCTGCTGCTGCTGCTGGTGCTGCTGCTGCTGCTGCTGCTGCTGCTGCAGCTGCTGCTGCTGCTGCTGATGATGCTTTTTCTTCTGTTGCTGCTGTTGCTCCTCCTACAACAACTATGATTGCTGCTGCTGCTGGCATTGCAGCCCTACGCGTTTAAAAAGAAAAAAAGAAAAAAGCAAAGAAAGAAAGAAACAAACACAAAACCGTCCCATACGATGTTTCTGTTACGACTGCAGTGGGTGTGTGTGGGAGGTGTTATCAAACACATTCTTACCTATAATACAAGCATCGACGACATCGAATATGCCTTGCTCACCATAGCAGTCTAATTGTATGAGTCATCAGAGGCATGCTTACTAAGTTATTGTATAGCTTTAATCGAGTCAGGTCTTTTTCCCCAGACAGGTTTCTTTCAAAAAGGCAAACCAGTTGAGTGGTGGGCACGTGCGACCTTATAAAAAGTGTTCACAGAGCACACTCCTGTGGTGTGATTTGGCCAGATTTAGCACAACTGTATGAACACCTTCAGCAGGGAAAGCCCCATCCACAGAATAATCTTCCATCACCCCTTGAATCGATAGGCGCGGTGAATGATAGGTGTGCACTAGGGGTGAGGAGGAGTGTGTGTGTGTGTGTGTGTGTGTGTGTGTGTGTGTGTGTGTGTGTGTGTGTGTGTGTGTGTGTGTGTGTGAAAGATTCAAGTCTGAAGTTGTGTGGGGATGCTTGCGTTGTTTTCAGGTTTTTGAGTTTCTTTGGGATTTTCGTCAATGGAATTTGTGTTACAGACCTCCTTCCATCGAAACCTATTCAATAAATCTCTCTAGAACTAGTGCTGCAAAAGATTCAGAGAAACCCATTCAAAGGGGGGGGGGGGGGTAGTTATGATGCCCAACTGGCCGAAAAGCCGTGGTTTACTGTTTAACGTCTTTTCTGCTACCCACCATTAGAACTCAGGCGCAGACACCGACTTCTTTAACTCCCCTTCGACCTCAGAGCAGGTCATCCTCTCTTTCAGAAACGTCAGCTAAACCTGCCTGTCTGCAAGATCTTGGCAACCATTTCTTCGGTTCTGGCTTGTCAGAAGGTTCTGTTGCTGTAACCATGAACTCATGAAACTCAGCACCCATAAGTCCTACATCACCGACATTAATAAAGACAGAAATTTTAAGCATAAATAAAACCAGTGCTATCAGAAGTTACATCTTGTCATCGAAAAGTGCTGAAGAAGAAGAAGAAGAACAAGAAGAAGAAGAAGAAGAAGAAGAAGAAGAACAACAACAACAACACACACACACACACACACACACACACACACACACACACACACACACACACACACACACTCACACACACACACACACACACACACACACACACACACACACACACACACACACACACACAGAGGAGTGCTATTCAACAAACGTAAAGGAATGCTTTCAGCAGTTACATCTTGCTATCAACTGTCACCACCGGCTTCCTATCAGAAGACCGAGGTGCCTCAGAACGTGCCGAGAATGGGGTTAGTTGCAAGGTGAGGCGGCTGCACGCGGAAATTGAAAACAAATCTTAAAAGAAAAAAAAAATGTCATCCTAAACTCATTGGCCGCGTACTTAAATATTCACGCACCTTCCTGCCCCCCCCCCCCCCCATCCATTCTTTCAATACTCCCCGTGTCTCCACCCCTTCCTTCCCGGCAACTCCTCCCTTTCACTCTCCCCCTTTCCACGTGTTATTGTAGTATCTTGCAACAACAATTTTTTTGGCTCAGAGTCCTTCGTGATCCGTCATCTTCCAGTAGCTTTTGGAAAGGTTTTACGTTCTGCATGTTTTGTTTTTTTGTTTTTTCTTTTATTTTCTTCTTTTTTTCTTGTTTGTTTCTTTGTTCATTGTCATATTTATCAGGCATCACTACACTGTGCCATAACATTTTCAAGCAGCACTGACTCTTCCCCGCGCAATGGTCATACTGTACAGGCTTATGTGACTTAGCCAGCGTAATCTTTCCATCTGTCATGGTACGCAAATATGTTAGGGAAGCATTTGCTTCGTTGTTGTTTCCGTAACATGCCTGACATAATTTCTTTGTGACGAAATACTTCGTTGTCAACGTCTGACAACCCTGTGGAAGCCCTGAAGAATGTCATTAAGACAAAAATGAAAGAAGAATGATTATTTGGACACATTTGGACCCTCTTCAATCAGACAGACAGACAGACAGACAGAGAGATGGACGGACAGATGAACGGGCGGACGGATGAACAGACCTACTGACTGACCGACAGACCGACCAACCGACGACCGACCGACCATATTAGCAGTGGGCAAAACAAGGTAAACTATTTCTACACCCTCTAGGGTACATTTTCCTGTCTAATAGCCAAAATGGTTGTAGTATCCTTGGTTGTGTTGTTTGACATGGTGGCTTAGTGTGGATTGCTAATTTAGAACGAATTCAGGTATATATTATCTGTAACTGTTGCACTGCTTATTCATTGAAGTTTTCTAGGGTTAGTGTCAATGAAGAAATATGTGTTCATTTAAACTATTTGGGACATTTTGGTGATCGCGAAGATTTACGTTTAGTTATACTTTCCTCTCTTTCCGCGGGGATTCCGTTCCCCTCTATAATGGAAGTCTATCTGTAGCCTGTTGCCTTAATATTGACATCAAAGTTTAGTTTTAATTGCAGTTTTTGTTTTTGTTGTTGTGGTGGTGGTGGTGATGGTGGTGGTGAGTGCGTGTGATGGTGTGTGTGTGCGTGATGTGTGTGTGTGTGTGTGTGTGTGTGTGTGTGTGTGTGTGTGTGTGTGTGTGTGTGTGTGTGTGTGTGATGGTATGTGTTTGTGTGTGTGTGTGTGTGTGTGTGTGTGTGTGTGTGTGTGTGTGTGTGTGTGTGCGTGCGTGAGTGTGTGCATGTGTGTGTGTGTGTGTGTGTGTGTGTGTGTGTGTGTGTGTGTGTGTTAATAGATAAGTTTATGATACGATTTTCAGTGTGCCACAGTTTTCAAAGAAATACAGTAAGTTCACCATGTCCAATGGAACTAGTTTTCTGTTCTTCAATAGTGTCTCTGCACTAGAGGTGTATCTGGTGACGTTGAAAGCAGTCCTTTGAATGATGTCTTCATTTCAGCACATTTCCCAGTGTTGACGTGGTCATGTGTTTCCAGTTTTGGACACTTCAATTAAGCGTGTAGTTGAGGAGTTAAAGAGTGTATATAATACAATCTTATGTTGTATGTTATTTGTAAGCGGCATCATACTAATGATTGAATTTGATTAAGATGAGCACGTGTTTGTTCAAATGTGTTGGGAAAAAAGTCTCTGATAAAAGTTAAGTTATAATTCAAAGGAATATTCCAACTGGGCTTTCTAATAAATGTTTACAAATTAAACACATGAAAAGATAGTTATTTAACATGTAAGGCAAGTTCAGTGAAGTCGATCCATCAGATAAAATTTCAGCGCCTTTCCTTTGCACTGCTATTTTTGTTCTTGCACAGTCCAATAACAGATGACTTACACTGAGAGGTTCCCCACACATACATGAGACATTTTTGCAGTATTTAGTTCGAGGTGAATTTAATCGCATGCGATGAATTAAGCTTTCTACGTCTCTGGAAATTGGAGTTTGGATTTTTCTTAATTGAGTGTTGGGGTTAATATCAGGGCTTGGTTTAACACACATTTTATAATATAGACAATCTGTGTTTTTCAATAAATGTTTAAATCTGTCGTTTGATGCTTTATTTATCAGTGCATAACATTCTGGCAAATCCAAATCTATACTGCATGAAGTTGTGCCTTCAATGTTGCGAGCTGCTCTTCGAGCAGCTTGGTCAACTCTCTCATTGGATGAAATGCCGCAGTGAGAGGGCACCCAACAAAAAGTAATATTGACTCTCTTCATTGATAGAAGATGCGTTACATAATTTATTTCCGTTGTTATCTCATTACGAATCTTTGAATTTGGAGATTGTAAAGCAGAAAGCGCTGATCTAGAATCACTACAAAGTAGAAGTTGACAATTTTTAGTGGAAGAATTTAGAAGATACTTTAGAGACATTAGAATTGCTACTAGTTCTGCGGTAAAAATCGACAAGTATTTCCCAAGATGATACAATTTCTCCACTTTCAAGGTTGGTATGATAAAAGCTGCGCCAGTGTTACGATCATCTAGTACTGAACCATCCGTAAAAATTTTCAAGTGGTCTTTATACACATTTTCCAAATGACAATTTACATCGCTTTTAAGAAGGTTTGGAGAATCGTTTTTATTTAGTACAGTGTAATTTGTATAAAATTTAGCTTTGATTTGTTTCCATTTGGGAATGAGTGCATAGAAGGGGCTTGAGGTGATTTTAGTTTGATTTATATTTGATTCTTTCAATAGAGTAGAAGTATATGTCTGAATGGATAAAGTTGATTTTATGTTTCTAGCTCTTTTTGCAAAATCTGTTTCTGAATTTAAGGATACTTCTTTAGCACAAAAAGTATTTTGTGAAGAGTTCTTTAAAACAAATTTAGATGCAGACGCTATTCGAAACTCACTGAGAGGCAAAACTCTGATTTCATGATATGTTCCCATGTTACATGTTTGTATAGGAACTCCAAGTGCCAGTTTATACGATTTGCAGTCTATACTTTGTAGTTTATTGAGTAAGTGTTGTGGGGCGCTAAAGAAAACTTCTTGGGCGTAAATTAATCTAGACCGCACAAGCGCAGAAGATAGTAATGTTAAGCTAGCTATCTTTGTCTTGTCCCCACTTGTGTTTGCTTATGATTTTTAAAAAGTTAAAACTTTTCCTCGCTTTATTCAAAATGTATTCAATATGTAGATTCCATGAAAGCTTTGGAGTTAGATAAACGCCTAGAAATTTTACAGAACTAGCATATTGTAGTACTGACCCGTTCAGAGTAAATTGAGGAAGTTTCTCAGGGTCATATCCAGAGTTAAAAAGCATTAAATTCGTTTTTTTCTGCTGAAAGTGAAAGTCCATTTTCATGTAAAAAGTCGTTGATTTTGTTTAGTTCGTGTTGATATTTTATTTTTATGTAGTTGACAGATCTTAATGGAGTATTTCTTTTCATAGTGACCTTCATCCACAAA
>CM065735.1:45640659-45661447 GCA_033310375.1 Conus canariensis
AGTGGGTGAATGGGGAAAAAATGAAATAAATGCTTCTCAAAATGAGCCTTCAGCAAGCTTATAATCTCCAAGGGGGAGACATTCTCCAATGGGGAAAAAACTCACTAGCATATAACTCCTGGTCAAATACCGATATTTTGAAACCTGATTGTTTCTCCTCAGTGACCGCGGAAAGTGGTAATTTGACTCCTCTGCCTTTTCGGTTTTAACAAGAATGCTATCCTAGAAAAGTCTGGTATGCAATACCGTAGTATGTTTGTTGAGTTTTCAGCAAACCAACCAAAGGTGCCACCTAAGAAGCAAAAGAAAATCATGAAAGAGCAAAACAAGCTACATTTTCTTATGAAAAGTAGAAAATATAAAAAGATAACCTCTTAAGACACAAGTGCTGAGGGCCAGTTCTTGGAATGAATCCGCAAGGGACTAAATTACAATAAACTAATAAATTCTAAGGATAAATACCGAGCACCATTCCAGCAACTTACAGAGCAGCTTGGTGTTGCAATGACTGCAATCTAAGACACAAGAGCAAGCTTTGTTTATAATGGAAAATTTCTTGCAGTCATTGCAACACCAAGCTGCTCTGTAAGTTGCTGGAATGGTGCTCGGTATTTAGCCTTGGAAGTTATTAGTTTATTGCGTATATATATATTATATATATATATATATATATATAATATATATATATATATCATGAACAATATAAAAGTGTCCTTAAAAAAATCAGAAAATGCTCAACCCCTGGGGAGCAACATCTGTTAATTTTTTTTTTTTAATGAAGTATTAAAATCTACAAGCTTGTTTCAAGCCTTGCTATCATCAGGATATTTTTTTTTTTTTTTTTTTTTTGGGGGGGGGGGGGGGGGGGGGGGCACGCCAACGATCTTTTATGGCGTGCGAGACTTGATTTCAACTCTGTGTGTGCAGGCGAATCTCATTTGCTGCACGTGCGGTCTGTGGTTCTTATTGGGGCCTGTGGTTCTTATTGGGGCCTGGAATGTGCTAGCAAAGATTTCCACTTGTGCCTGCAATTGTTTACAATTTCTACTTTTGTGTTCAGAGTTGCTAAGTGTGGTTTACATAATATCAACCATTTTTCTGTGGAGCATAGATTGCATCTTTTTCAAATATTGTTGTATGGTGTTGCTCTTTTTATGATTTTCCATGATATGTTGTAGTCTATTTTTTTTTATCTTTGAGTCTCCAAATGTATTTACTCAGCTCTGTTTGATTTTTGTATTTTTCATTTTTGAATGACTGTTTGTGGTTTGCGTATCTGGTTTTGAAACTGTTTTCAGTAATCCCTATATATGTTTCTTTTTCATTTTCTGATGTTACCGTAGCTTGGTATACAATTTTGCTGTGAAGACGTTTGTTGCTTAGGGGGCACTGTACTTTTTTTGTGCAGTTGCAAGATGTCCTTTCAGCACCCTTCTCTTTTGTGTTGCTTTTCTTTTTGTTAGATGAATCGATTATGTTTTTGAGGTTAGGCATACATGAGTATGATAGTTTAATGGTGTTTTTGTTGAATATTTTGGACAGTTTGTGTTCTTTTGGAAATGATGTTGTCAAGATTTTAAAGAATTCTTTTCCTACATTTGCTTTTACTTGTCCATCGTATGGTGGGTTGTACCATATGATCTTTCTTTTCCTATTTTTCTTATTTCTGTTTGTGTTATTATCTGGATTGTATTGTAGTTTGTAATTGTAACCACTTTTTGTAATGCTTCTTGATATTCTGTTGCTGCATCATTGAATACGTTTTCATTGCGTGACAGGTTTGATAGTCTCTTGTTTATACCATTGGGTATTATTTTTAGTATAGATGGTGGGTGGTTGATTTTGATGTTTACGTAGATTGGTATGTCATTGGGTTTTTTTGTATGGTTTGTACACATGGTCATTGAGGTCTATTGTTATGTCTAGGTAATTCACTACTTTTTTTGTTTGCTTCTATTGTGATTTTTAAGTTGTGGTTTTTAAAGATTTTACATAATTCTTTTTTCTTGTTTTCAATGGTTCTTGGATTATTGTTTAATGCAGCGAGGCCGTCATCTCTGTATAAACCGACCTGTTTTCCAAGTTGTTTTTGGATGTTGGATAGCATGAATAGTCCGACTAGTTCACATGTTTCGGCACCATCATACGATCCCATGGTTACATCAAATGTGGAGTTTTTGCTTTCTTTTTTTTAATCCAAGTTTCATTTCTGCTATGGAGTAAGGTTTTCTTGGTGTGGAAAATAATCTCCATTTCTGACTCTGTTATTTTTGTGTATCTATTGGCAAATTTCAAAGCTTTGTTGAGTAGTTCTTCATCTATGGATGGTAGAAGTCTACTATGTCAAATGTAATGAACATTGTATTTCTCTGTTTCTTGAGTTTCTTAAACCATTGTATGACTTCATAGCTGTTTTTCCAAAGGTTGTATTCAGTGTTTGATTTTACATCTTCTATAGCTTTTTCCAAAATTCTCTCCCAAAATAATTATGGCGATCACCTCCGACAATAGATGAAATGAAACCTTTTGAAGACAAAATTAAGGGACTGATAGCCAATATTAAATTCAAAAAATCAAATAACAAGTTTCAAACATCACTAGCAAATGATATAAAACAAATCCAAATTGATAAAAAGATATTCGTAAAGGCTGACAAAACTAGCAATTTTTACAAAATGGAACCAAATGAATACTCTCAGCTCTTAAACAAAAACATCCACAAAAACTACAAGAAAGCTGATAAAACAACACATAGCAACATCCGCAAAAAAGAAAAAGAGCTTGCACACCGCATGGAGTTAAGCGATAGGGTAGAGGCAACAGCAACAAAAGAAGCCTTCATAACACTTAAAGACCACAAGCCTAACTTCCAAAACAACCCAACATGTAGACTAATAAACCCATCTAAATCCGAACTGGGCAAAATAAGCAAGAGAATTTTGGAAAGAGCTATAGAAGATGTAAAATCAAACACCGAATATATATATATATATATAATATATATATATATATATATATATATATATTTTGTTAAAAAATATTTTTAAAATGAAGTGGTAAAATCTACAAGCTTGTTTCTAGCTTTGCTATCTTCAGGATGTCTTTTGGAGCACGCCAACGGTCTTTTATGGCGTGCGGGACTTGATTTCAACTCTGTGTGTGCAGGCGGATCTCATTTGCTGCACGTGCGGCCTGTGGTTCTTATTGGGGCCTGTTCAGGTGGAATGTGCTAGCAAAGATTTCCACTTGTGCCTGCAATTGTTTACAATTTCTACTTTTGTGTTCAGAGTTGCTAAGTGTGGTTTGCATAATATTAACCATTTTTCTGTGGAGCATAGATTGCATCTTTTTGAAATATTGTTGTATGGTGCTGCTCTTTTTATGATTTTCCATGATATGTTGTAGTCTATTTTTTTATCTTTGAGTCTCCAGATGTATTTGCTCAGCTCTGTTTGATTTTTGTATTTTTCATTTTTGAATGACTGTTTATGGTTTGCGTATCTGGTTTTGAAAGTGTTTTCAGTAATCCCTACATATGTTTCTTCTTCATTTTCTGATGTTACCGTAGCTTGGTATACAATGTTGCTGTGAAGACATTTATTGCTCAGGGGGCACTGTTCTTTTTTAGTGCAGTTGCAAGATGTCCTTTCGGCACCCTTCTCTTTTATATTGTTTTTCATTTTGTTAGATGAATCAATCATGTTTTTGAGGTTGGGCATACATGAGTATGACAGTTTAATGGTGTTTTTGTTGAATATTTTGGACAGTTTGTGTTCTTTTGGGAATGATGTTGCTAAGATTTTAAAGAATTCTTTTCCTACATTTGTTTTTACTTGTCCATCGTATGGTGGGTTGTACCATATGATCTTTCTTTTCCTATTTTTCTTAATTCTGTTCGTGTTGTTGTCTGGACTGTATTGTAGTTTGTAATTGTAACCACTTTTTTGTAATGCTTCTTGATATTCTGTTGCTGCATCATTGAATGCGTTTTCATTGCATGACAGGTTGGATAGTCTCTTGTTTATACCATTGGGTATTGTTTTTAGTATAGATGGTGGGTGGTTGCTTTTGATGTTTACGTAGACTGGTATGTCATTGGGTTTTTTGTATGGTTTGTACACATGGTCATTGAGGTCTAATGTTATGTCTAGGTAATTCACTACTTTTTTGTTTGCTTCTATTGTGATTTTTAAGTTGTGGTTTTTAAAGATTTTACATAATTCTTTTTTCTTGTTTTCAATGGTTCTTGGATTATTGTTTAATGCAGCGAGGCCGTCATCTCTGTATAAACCGGCCTGTTTTCCAAGTTGTTTTTGGATGTTGGATAGCATGAATAGTCCGACTAGTTCACATGTTTCGGCACCATCATACGATCCCATGGTTACATCAAATGTGGAGTTTTTGCTCGTTTTTTTAATCCAAGTTTCATTTCTGCTATGGAGTAAGGTTTTTTTTGGTGTTTTCTTGAAAACAAGAAAAAAGAATTATGTAAAATCTTTAAAAACCACAACTTAAAAATCACAATAGAAGCAAACAAAAAAGTAGTGAATTACCTAGACATAACATTAGACCTCAATGACCATGTGTACAAACCATACAAAAAACCCAATGACATACCAGTCTACGTAAACATCAAAAGCAACCACCCACCATCTATACTAAAAACAATACCCAATGGTATAAACAAGAGACTATCCAACCTGTCATGCAATGAAAACGCATTCAATGATGCAGCAACAGAATATCAAGAAGCATTACAAAAAAGTGGTTACAATTACAAACTACAATACAGTCCAGACAACAACACGAACAGAATTAAGAAAAATAGGAAAAGAAAGATCATATGGTACAACCCACCATACGATGGACAAGTAAAAACAAATGTAGGAAAAGAATTCTTTAAAATCTTAGCAACATCATTCCCAAAAGAACACAAACTGTCCAAAATATTCAACAAAAACACCATTAAACTGTCATACTCATGTATGCCCAACCTCAAAAACATGATTGATTCATCTAACAAAATGAAAAACAATATAAAAGAGAAGGGTGCCGAAAGGACATCTTGCAACTGCACTAAAAAAGAACAGTGCCCCCTGAGCAATAAATGTCTTCACAGCAACATTGTATACCAAGCTACGGTAACATCAGAAAATGAAGAAGAAACATATGTAGGGATTACTGAAAACACTTTCAAAACCAGATACGCAAACCATAAACAGTCATTCAAAAATGAAAAATACAAAAATCAAACAGAGCTGAGCAAATACATCTGGAGACTCAAAGATAAAAAAATAGACTACAACATATCATGGAAAATCATAAAAAGAGCAGCACCATACAACAATATTTCAAAAAGATGCAATCTATGCTCCACAGAAAAATGGTTAATATTATGCAAACCACACTTAGCAACTCTGAACACAAAAGTAGAAATTGTAAACAATTGCAGGCACAAGTGGAAATCTTTGCTAGCACATTCCACCTGAACAGGCCCCAATAAGAACCACAGGCCGCACGTGCAGCAAATGAGATCCGCCTGCACACACAGAGTTGAAATCAAGTCCCGCACGCCATAAAAGACCGTTGGCGTGCTCCAAAAGACATCCTGAAGATAGCAAAGCTAGAAACAAGCTTGTAGATTTTACCACTTCATTTTAAAAATATTTTTTAACAGATGTTGCTCCCCAAGGGGTTGAGCACCTTCAGATTTTTTAAGAACTTTTTATATTGTTCATAATAATCGCTCCTCAAGTTGAGCACTGTAGTCTGAAAAAATCTGAAATGGAGAAAATCAACTTTAGGCAATCTACTAAAAACATACCATTTTCAAACCCACAAACTTACACTAAAAAACTGATAGAACAAACCGAGAAATTTGTGCGCAACATGAGATGGAAGGCGTTCTTCTTCCTAAACCCAAATGCAAAGAATGAAGACAAAAATACATATGGATTCAAATCATGGCGATCACCTCCAACAATAGATGAAATGAAACCTTTTGAAGACAAAATGAAGGGACTGATAGCCAATATTAAATTCAAAAAATCAAATAACAACTTTCAAACATCACTAGCAAATGATATAAAACAAATCCAAAATGATAAAAAGATATTCGTAAAGGCTGACAAAACGAGCAATTTTTACAAAATGGAACCAAACGAATACTCTCAACTCTTAAACAAAAACATCCAGAAAAACTACAAGAAAGCTGATAAAACTACACATAGCAACATCCGCAAAAAAGAAAAAGAGCTTGCACATCGCATGGAGTTAAGTGATAGGGTAGAGACAACAGCAACAAAGGAGGCCTTCATAACACTTAAAGACCACAAGCCTAACTTCCAAAACAACCCAACATGTAGACTAATAAACCCATCTAAATCCGAACTGGGCAAAATAAGCAAGAGAATTTTGGAAAAGGCTATAGAAGATATAAAATCAAACACCGAATACAACCTTTGGAAAAACAGCTATGAAGTCATACAATGGTTTAAGAAACTCAACAAACAGAGAAATACAATGTTCATTACATTTGACATAGTAGACTTCTATCCATCCATAGATGAAGAACTACTCAACAAAGCTTTGAAATTTGCCAACAAATACACAAATATAACAGAGTCAGAAATGGAGATTATTTTCCACACCAAAAAAACCTTACTCCATAGCAGAAATGAAACTTGGATTAAAAAAACGAGCAAAAACTCCACATTTGATGTAACCATGGGATCGTATGATGGTGCCGAAACATGTGAACTAGTCGGACTATTCATGCTATCCAACATCCAAAAACAACTTGGAAAACAGGCCGGTTTATACAGAGATGACGGCCTCGCTGCATTAAACAATAATCCAAGAACCATTGAAAACAAGAAAAAAGAATTATGTAAAATCTTTAAAAACCACAACTTAAAAATCACAATAGAAGCAAACAAAAAAGTAGTGAATTACCTAGACATAACATTAGACCTCAATGACCATGTGTACAAACCATACAAAAAACCCAATGACATACCAGTCTACGTAAACATCAAAAGCAACCACCCACCATCTATACTAAAAACAATACCCAATGGTATAAACAAGAGACTATCCAACCTGTCATGCAATGAAAACGCATTCAATGATGCAGCAACAGAATATCAAGAAGCATTACAAAAAAGTGGTTACAATTACAAACTACAATACAGTCCAGACAACAACACGAACAGAATTAAGAAAAATAGGAAAAGAAAGATCATATGGTACAACCCACCATACGATGGACAAGTAAAAACAAATGTAGGAAAAGAATTCTTTAAAATCTTAGCAACATCATTCCCAAAAGAACACAAACTGTCCAAAATATTCAACAAAAACACCATTAAACTGTCATACTCATGTATGCCCAACCTCAAAAACATGATTGATTCATCTAACAAAATGAAAAACAATATAAAAGAGAAGGGTGCCGAAAGGACATCTTGCAACTGCACTAAAAAAGAACAGTGCCCCCTGAGCAATAAATGTCTTCACAGCAACATTGTATACCAAGCTACGGTAACATCAGAAAATGAAGAAGAAACATATGTAGGGATTACTGAAAACACTTTCAAAACCAGATACGCAAACCATAAACAGTCATTCAAAAATGAAAAATACAAAAATCAAACAGAGCTGAGCAAATACATCTGGAGACTCAAAGATAAAAAAATAGACTACAACATATCATGGAAAATCATAAAAAGAGCAGCACCATACAACAATATTTCAAAAAGATGCAATCTATGCTCCACAGAAAAATGGTTAATATTATGCAAACCACACTTAGCAACTCTGAACACAAAAGTAGAAATTGTAAACAATTGCAGGCACAAGTGGAAATCTTTGCTAGCACATTCCACCTGAACAGGCCCCAATAAGAACCACAGGCCGCACGTGCAGCAAATGAGATCCGCCTGCACACACAGAGTTGAAATCAAGTCCCGCACGCCATAAAAGACCGTTGGCGTGCTCCAAAAGACATCCTGAAGATAGCAAAGCTAGAAACAAGCTTGTAGATTTTACCACTTCATTTTAAAAATATTTTTTAACAGATGTTGCTCCCCAAGGGGTTGAGCACCTTCAGATTTTTTAAGAACTTTTTTATATTGTTCATATATATATATATATATATATATATATATATATATATATATATATATATATAATGCTGAACAATTAAGTAGTGGGAGAAAACAAGTGCAGGCCAACAATTCTTCAGTCATTATAGTAGTGACTTGGCAAAGATTTGAATAAAAAAAAAAAAAAATTGAAGATGAGGGGAATATATTGTAATATGAGAAATCCTTCACTAGCTGCCTGAGGGAACCATCGTACTCCCCTTCAAAGGCAGATTTATTTGTATTGCCTGTTCCTAGGCCTTTCGTCCGCTGGATCGGACTCATCAGGGAGACACGGCTGATTGTGTCTGTGCTCTTGGTGTCAAATAGAGACACACCACAGTCCGTAATTCTGTGGTGTTCTCACCACCAAGGGTTCAAAAAAGAATCCAACAGCACCCCCAAAGCAGCCAGCGGAGGGTAGTAAATGGAACAAAACGAAAATGTGGAGAGGAAAAAAGTTGCTGAAAAACTAAAAGCATTATGCAAACAGTATAAATGTAAGGGACAATCTTTGAGCCTATGCTTGAGGATCCATTCAAGGATGCAAGGGAGATCAAAAGATATGGAACAGTCTGAGTGGTCAGCTCTGCTGTTCAATAACCCAAGCGTTGTGAGTGGCTAAGAACTGTACAGAACAACCTTTACTTGGATCTCCTAAGAGATGCAATCTCCCACTGATTGACCAAACATTATAATGCTGAACAATTAAGTAGTGGGAGAAAACAAGTGCAGGCCAACAATGCTTCAGTCATTAGAGTAATGACTTGGCAAAGATTTGAATTAAAAAAAAAAAAAAAAAAAAAAAAAAAAAAAAAAAATATATATATATATATATATATATATAATGAAAAGTTCACCATTGCTGCAGTTACAGTGCTTGTTTGGATTTGCCTGTAAGAGTCACCTATTCTCTGTAAAGTTCTGATATTGAAGCCACTTTCTATTGAATTCCATGACCTCATTTCTATAAAGTATATGTGTTTTTCAAATTTAATTTCATCTTCTTCTGAAAAAATCTGTCTGCCCAGAGGCTTGATTTTATGAACATATATACGTAAGTATTTCACAAAATACAGAAACTGATACCAGGTATCAACTATTTCTGTGTTTCAATCACAAAAGCAGAATTATCATTAACTCAATACTCAAACCTATTCTAGGCCAAACTCATATCTGCCTTGTAGAAAAAAAAAAAAAAAAAAAAAGAAAAAAAAAAAGAAAAAACGCCTTTTCTTAGAGCTTTTTGAAAAAGGACAATAACTGCTTAACATAAGAACAGAAAAACGTCGTTGCTCTGTATTTTATTGACGTTCAGAGCGAATCCGTGAACATGCGGCGTTATCGTAATCAATGTATACATCTCTGCTGGCGTTCAGTCTGTCGATTACGAAAGAGCCACTAACACAACCTGCAGTATCACGATTCTCTCTCTCTCTCTCTCTCTCTCTCTCTCTCTCTCTCTCTCTCTCTCTCATCTCTCTCTCTTCCTCTCTCTCTCTTCGTATATATCTTTGTCTGCCTATCTGTCTCTTTCTCTTTCTCTCTCCCCTCCCCCCCCCCCCTCCCACTCCGTTCATGTGATAATTATTTTGTCAAACAACAAAACGGAAGGTAACTATGTTTTTGCACGTGTGCAAGCACATGCGCGCATGTAGATATTAAAGTATCTTTGCATGTGTGTGTGTGTGTGTGTGTGTGTGTGTGTGTGTGTGTGTGTGTGTGTGTGTGTGTGCGTGCGTTGCGAGTGTACGCGCGCATGTGTGTGTGTGTGTGTGTGTGTGTGTGTGTGTGGTGTGTGTGTGTGTGTGTGTGTGTGTGTGTGTGTGTTCGTGCGTGCGTGCGAGCGTGCGTGTGAGCTTGTCACAGTTCATGGTATGGTTGATAGATGTCATGAGTTCATGAACGCTTAATTTGCTATTAACGAATTAATTTAACAGATAAACGAATTTTTGTTTTCATTTAATAAAGCAAAACAATGAATGATACAAAGTGTGTAATTGATTTTAACATAGCAATCCATTATTTTTCAAAATTAGATTCTTAAACATGCCCTCACACATACGGATTGGTCATGTATGTGCAACAGTAGTACTCATCATATGAATGGTTGTTTATTTGTGTCCGTTTTTGGTAATTATTTATTAATCTTTGTGTGAACACACAGATCCCATGCATCTTTACTCTTCATACTATGTACGATGGTCGCACCGTCAATTACGATGAGGAAACAAGGAACGCATTTAGGAGTTTCATTCAGACGTAACTGTACAGACACGTTAAAATGCCTGCATTTCATACCAATAATGAATGAAACATTGAACAGCACTATAAGCATGGACCATTTTCACAAAGGGTATGACGACAGTTCTGTCTTTACACACACAAACACACACACACACACACACACACACACACACACACACACACACACACACACACACACACACACACACACACACCGTTGATGTAAAGCAGCACGTGCATATCATTGCCAAAAGAAGTCCTCTTCACCTTTTTAACACAGTTATTTTCAAAGTGAAGTGAGTGCAGGCGAGCACCGAAACAAAAAGAAAATTACAGAAAATAAAATGTCAAGGGACAAATGACAAGACAACACTTTTGATCTCTTTGGTCTTCTTTCAGCAAATTAAAAAAAATAGTAATTATAATGAGTCCACCAACCAGCGTGGGCAGCTTTCTAAAGGCGAGATAAATAACATTTATTACAATGAAAACGAAGAACGAGCAATCACGTATATCCTCAAATTGAGCGCAACGTTGATTTTTTTTTTTCCAGCGGAATTTTTTTTTTCTAACAGAATTTGTTTTACTACGTGTTACATTGAATTTTTTTTTTCTTCTTTTTCTTTTAATGTGGGAACACTGAGAAAAGGGGGCGGGCATGAAATTGGAAACTACACGTTTCGAAAAAAAGTTTGAAGAAGTTCTTGCAATATGCCAGCAGCAAACTTGTATTTGGGAATCATTTGAATCCGAGCAATTACCATTGCCAAACAAAAGAAAAAAAAATGTTTTCATATTTGGCATTAATTTGAATTGAATGAAACAGTTTATGAATTCATTGCACAACAAAACGACTGCAAGCATAGAGTTCTCACAGAGATTCAGCTCAGGAAACATGTAGTGAAAAAGTCAAGGAAAAAAAGAGGACAAAATACTATTTTTCAGTTGATAGGGGAGTGATTTTTTTTTATATTAAGATCAAAACATTTCCTTTGATTAGAAAGATGGAGATATTTTCCAAAACATTTGCCAGGTTTTTATCAGCTTGTTTGTTGTTTGTCCCCCCCCCCCCCCCCCCCCCCCCCCGTGCTTTGTAGAAATGTCTCAAACAAAATAGTCTCAGTTGATTGAAAGGACACCCCATGCTTCTGAGAGCGAAGATCTGACCACAAACTCATTATGATTGTCTGAAGTTTGGACATGTTAACATCATAACATAGATGATTTCATAAATTAGGTTTTGATATTCATTGAGGAAATAAAATCATCCGCTTTTTCTTTTGCTTCTGATTTATTTGAATGGAATAGAACTCTAAGAGAAAACACGAATGCCATGCATTCTATCCCATATAACCTCAAGACGAATATTTTGGTGTAATTAAAAATTCGTCTTTCAATATGATAACTTTAAATGTTTATAGGAAATTCATAGCTGACAGTTTTAAGAAAATGCATAGGTTTGTTGCAATTTGTTAGAATGTAATTTTGTCTCTTTTTTTCAAATCCATTGTGAAATGGATGCATTTTTTTCCAGAAATATATCACGCATTTTGGTGACTTCACCGTCAAGAAAAAAAAAAACAACTTTCTGAGATGGGAGGAAGTTACCGGGAGGATGGAATCGGCAAGAGCTACAGCAACGCTCACCTGCAGCTGAAGATGTGTGTAAATCATGACCTACTGATCGCCATCAACGTATTCTGTCTGCCAAACTGTAAATCAGACTCAGGCACGTCACTGACCACACTCCTCTCTCTCTCTCTCTCTCTCTCTCCTCTCTCTTCTCTCTCTCTCTCTCTCTCTCTCAAAGACAAAAAAGGAAGCGCGGGGGAGGGGGGGGGGGGGGAGTAGTTGAAATGGGTTACCACGAACTACTTTGAACGAAGGTTATTCATTTGTAACGAGGGAATATTGAGAACGCAGGACGGGCATAAAGGTAGAAGCTGTGAATCTGTCAAAGCAAAGTAAAGAAGATCACTACAATGTGCCAGCTATTTTCATGATCTTCGGATGCCTTTTTGCCATGTTCACTATCTTCTGGACACTCCGTTTTCTGCCTGTCTGTGGCTTTGGGTGGACTGATGATACAACCTTGTCTCAGACGTCCTCAAATATTGCTAGTCACCTCTTTTTTTCGACTTCATCCTCCTCCAGGATGGACCACAGTGGTAGTTTCAGCTGTCCTTGGTGGTAGTCGAGTGCAACGTCAGTGAGACCAGGTGAGATACCAGCGATTACTTGCGTGCTTGTTGATTCTGGTGTTCACTTACTCCACTTCAGAGTAGCACTGATATCATATTTTAATAGATAATAAAAAAGCTTCAAGTTCAGCATGAACTGCAGACACCAGATCTTCTTGTCTTTGCCTGTGAAGCTACGCTTCTCTACAAACTACATGCTTTCTTCTGCAGTTTGCTATGCACTTTTTTCTGTTTTTGTATTCACTAAGTCGTCATAAGATCTCCTTCAGGTTTGGTTACTTCTTCTGTCACTGTTGGAATGGGCTTTTTGGTGACAGTGAACGTAACTGTCAGCCATGTGTTTGTTCTGTCTGTAGGGAAAGCTTCATAATTTCTATGCTATCAAAACTCATCTGAAATCGAACATCATGTATGTCCAAGGGATTCATGTTTTGTTTTGTTTTGTTTTTCTGTGGAAAAGACTAATTCATCCGGGTAAGCTTCTAGAGCGACCATTGGGTGTCAATACCCGAGGTCTGCTGAACCTGTATAATTCGTGACAGCTTTCAAAGTGACCTCCAAAGTGGCTGCAGAAATCCTTACAAACTGCAAAAATACTTCTTGACTGTTAAAAAAGAAAAAGAAAAAAAAGCAAAAAGAGAATCAAACAAAAACGCTTTCTGACTGAAGAAACACTTCTTAAATGAAAAAAAACACTTTATGTCTGAAAAAATCCTTATGTCTGACGAAATACTTTATGACTGAAAAAGTACTTCCAGCCTGAAGAAATACTTCCGCACTGACAAAAAAAAAAAACTTCCTGGAGAAGAAGTGTGTCTACACTGATGAAACATTCGCTGGCTGAAATAAAGAAAACACACAAACAACCACCACTGAATGAAACAGCTCCCTGACTGAAGAAAGACTGTGATTGATGAGGTACTTCATGAGGGTAGTAATACTTCTTGACTGAAGACATACGTCCTGAGCACAGTAGCTCTTGTTGACCAGTGACAGGGGCTGATGACAAAGTATCCAAGAATTAAATTTAAAAGTAAATGGAGTGACGAGGACGCGTCCCAAGACCCAAAATTTCCTTGTAGGATGCTCTGCCTTGATTTCATCTGGAGAACTTCATGGAACAGCATTGCTTCTATCAGCCAACGACCAACGCCTGAACGGGTTTCATTTCTCAGAACTACTCATATACGCAGTTCTAGAAAGCGTCGAGCGAAAGCAGAACTGTGCCTTCTACTGGACTTTATGAGAGAGGGCATCACAAGACGAGACGATGCAAGGCAAAAGAAAATAATCTTGATCAACGAACAGTTAGAATAATTATGAACACCTGGTGCACTGGGCGACGCAGTTACTGGCTAATCAGAGTTCAGAAATATAGTGGCTGCATCCCATATCTGATATATCATTCAACCTGAGATATGTTCAAATCTGTCTGAAAGATTGAGATGAATATGTTGGGGGGGGGGGGGGAGAGAGAGAGCGAGCGAGCGAGAGAGAGAGAGAGAGAGAGAGACAGAGACAGAGACAGGACAGACAGACAGACAGACAGACAGACAGACAGACAGACAGCAGAAGCAGCACAAAAAATCCCATTCATATTTACCCCCCCCCCCCCCCCCCCAGCTTTTGTACAATAAAGTGTCGCTTTTGGATAGTTCTTCCTTCCGTTTTTACCCCCTTGATAGGCTAATGGTTATATTCAATAAAATCTCTCTCTCTCTCTCCTCTCTCTCTCTCTCCTCCTCCCTCCTCTCTCCTCTCTCTCTCTCTCTCTCTCTCTCTCTGAACTTGGAAGCATTACTCTGGAGAATCTTGGATGCTTGCGACAGTCACTGCTCTGACTGGAAGATCACACGGCAGGGTCCACAACGTCCGCTGATCAGTAATGCCAGTTTCGTTTAAATGGCATCCATTATCAGCATTAGTGTCAGTACAATGACCGTTTAAAAAATGAAACTTGATTAGATTGTTTTTTTTAGCAGTAGCCCATTGTCAGTCTGTGTATTGGATGTCGTGTTAGAAACTATAGTACACCCAACTGCCCTTTTAGAACAAAATAAACATTTTGTCCACTAAAATCCTATGGCAAATTTGAGTGTGGTTGTATGTGTTTGGATCTGTCCAAGGTGGATTATTTCTGATCCCTCTCTCTCTCTCTCACTCTCTCTCCTCTCTCTCTCCTCTCCTCTCCCTCCTCTCTCTCTCTCTCTCTCTCCTCCCTTCACCCCCCTCCTCATTTCTTGCTCGCCCCCATCTCCATGACTCCCTTCCCCAGCCCCACCACTCCCATTCCCATTTGGTACCTCCATGTATTGTGGCCAAAGGCCGACGTACATTAAAGTTCTGAGTTCTGAGTTCTCTCTCTCCTCTCTCTCTCTCTCTCCTCTCTCTCTCTCTCTCTCTCTCTCTCTCTCCTCTCTCTCTCTCTCTCTCTGTGCGTATGCGCACGTCCTTACTAACACTTTTCATCAGTTCTTTTCATCATATTTTATTTTCGCCATCGTGTGGACCTTTTATAGAATATCGACCAAAATGTTTCTCTAAATCTCGATCCCATACTGTAATATATGAAGAAATTGAAGGAGGAATTGATGAAGATGGAGGTTTCTAATACCCAAAGTGTGGTGAGGAAGAAATTATGATATCGACCACCCGCTGTCATTTCTGGCAAGAAGAGATAAGCACTCTGGAAAAGACAGACGGGAGAAATGCAGATGATGAAAAACACTGAAGTTCCAACCAACATTTTGGTGAGCGCCACTTCACGGGCAGAAAGTGATGACGATGTTTCAGGCCGCCACGTCACAATGTGACGAAGTTTCACCGTGGTGATTATCGTCGCTGTTATCATCACGATCGTCAAACCTCCAGGCAAACCAGCTCCAAATATACTACCATCCAGAATGTCGATTAATTGTCTGTGATTCGTGTAAAGACCACCACCTGTTACCATCATCATCACTTCATCAGTCACAGGATCATACACACACCGAATCCAGTATCTGTATGACACGTATAAAACCAAACCGAACACACCCAGATATAGAGAAATAATGATGGCAGCCATGGCTCTGGTGCTGAGTAGAGTCTGGTACTTCAGGGGTCTGAGGACACAGTAACATCTCTCACAGGCGATGATGGTGGACAAAGAATGGGAAATATACCCAGAAACCCGAAAGGAAAATCAGATTGTTGTTGGCCATGAATTCATTCAATGGAGTCTTCAATGCTTGCGCACTTAAGTGCATGTAAATATTCTCAGCATGCAGAAAGAAAGCGTAGGTTAATAAGACTTCATCCGACACAGCCAGCATGAAGAGACAGAGGTTGACACGATCATGTAGACCTTGTTTATAGAACACACCGCCACGTTGATGACGTTGGCTGGTCCACCAATCAGGTCGCAGAATGCTAGTAAAATGTCTTTGACTACATGGGCATATAGTTTGCAAAGCGAGAGGACTGCAGGCGGAAATCTAAACAAATCTTAAATAAATGTTAGCGAACCGCCCAGAGAACGTGGACAAACGAGTCACAAGACGAAACACAACTAGTTTCGACCTCTTAGGTCTTCATCAGGTGAGACATTAACGAATAAAACAATGCACTTAGCTTTGATCGCTTCAGATCACTTCGTAGGGTTCAGCGCAAGGAAGAAGGCGTTGAATGAGAACCATTCAACGCCTTCTTCCTTGCGCTGAAACCCTACGAAGTGATCTGAAGCGATCAAAGCTAAGTGCATTGTTTTATTCGTTAATGTCTCACCTGATGAAGACCTAAGAGGTCGAAACTAGTTGTGTTTCGTCTTGTGACTCGTTTGTCCACGTTCTCTGGGCGGTTCGCTAACATTTATTTAAGATTTACATGGGCATATGCTTCTACTTCCTGACTGACGAGGTTATAAGGATTGTCCCAGGGTAGATGTTGTGACTCGTTGAACCTGAGCTGAAGGCATACTTCGCCAAGTGACACATTCTGCACAAAGCCTGGTGTTGACATCGTGTCCTGAACGGTTGTATAGTTGTTGATAGTCCATGGCTTCAAACGCGTCGTTCAGAACTTGATCTTTCGAATGTGATATTCAATATTATGCTCAGCTTGAAAATGTCATGACACTATGACTGCCTTATTTTACAGTTTTCTGTATACATTGGAAGATTTATATTGAAAGGGGAGCAGAGTTGAAATATATATCTAACATCACTGTGCTGAAAATTAAAGAACAGTGGATACATTTTACAGACATGACAAAAGGCACAGCTAGCTGTTATGAGAAAAAAAATGGGTGGGTGGTGGGGTGGGGGGGGGGGGGGGGGTGTCCAGAAACTTGAATGAAACAAAAGTTTCGGAAAGACCACAGTCGAATCAAAACGTTCTTTCTGTGTTCTTAAATCAACGCTCGGTTTCAAGAATAAAACAAGAGCAGAAAAGAAGAAAAAAGATAAAACCTTCTCATTGATAAAAGTGCGATAGATTATAGTCTAACGTAAACAACCATAAATTGTTCCTTGTTTTGGATGGAAGCAACTAAGCTTCGAATATCATATAACATGAAATCGATTCACTGTGAATATTTTACTGAATTATCTATCTATCTATCTATCTATCTATCTATCTATCTATCTATCTATCTATCTATCTATCTATCTATCCATCCATCCATCCATCCATCCATCTATCTACTATCTATCATCCATCCATCCATCCATCCATCCATCCATCCATCCATCCATCCATCCATCCATCCAATCCATCTATCTATCTATCTATCTATCTATCTATCTAATCTATCTATCTATCTATCTATCTATCTATCTATCTATCTATCTATTATCTATCAATGATACGAAACAGGCGGGGAATGTCCTTTCCATTTCATGACTAAACAGGGATGACAAATCAACATAGGCAACGTAAGCAGTGTCAAGCACGACCAGACGAATTGATATCTAACACATTCATCTAACGGGCCATGCTTCCGCACTTACGTTTGCAACACAAGGTACACAGCTGTGTCGACTGTGTTGGTTCCTGTTGTCTTTTTCTCTCCATATTCATCATCATTGGCTATTGATCAGTTTATTCTGTTTGACTGATTTTTAAAGTGTGTTGTTAGTAATACACACACACACACACACACACACACACACACACACACACACACACAACACACACACACACAGCACGCACGCCTGTTTATTGTAGTTGTGTCTTTACTTTGGCTCTAGATTTCACAATCAGATTTTGACTCAAGATTTGACAAACTGACACGTTTTTGGTCGTGTGTGCTTTTGCTCTCCTAACCCTTTGCATCATTTAAAAAATAAGATCTACATTAAAGGAGAGTGTACAGCAACGCAATTTCTGTACAAAGCTTTCAAAAGTTTATCATTCTTAATAAAACTTATCTTAACCTATCTGGCACCTTTTGCCGTACATTGCAAAAAGATGTAGGGTATTAACTATCTTCCAGCTTTGCGGTTTATGCAAGATAGGTTGTATGTTTCCAGAACATTATGATTTTGCCTTGTCATCGATTAGTTATTGATAACATATTTCAAATGCAAGGCTAGTCTAATTCCTTGCCACTTTTGAATATTTTTGTTTTTCAATTACACAACAACAACAACAACAATTTACTACTACTACTACTACTACTACTACTACTACTAACTATTAATACTACTGCTGCTGCTGCTGCTACTACTACTACTACTACTACTACTACTACTACCACTACTATACTACTACTACTACTACTACTACTACTACTACTACTACTACTACAGTTAAAACAACAGCATCATCAACTTCATCATGATCATCATTGTTATCATCACCATCATCATCATCATCATCATCATCAACAACAACAACAACAACAACAAAAACAACAACAGCAGCTGCAGCAGCAGCAGCAACAACAACAGGAACAACAATATGTTGCTACTACTTACTGCTGCTGCTACTACTAACTACTACTAACGACACTACTACTACTACTACTGCTGCTGCTGCTGCTGCTGCTGCTGCTGCTGCTGCTGCTGATGATGATGATGATGATGATTTTTTTCTGTTTGCTGCTGTTGTTCCTCCTACAAAAACTATGATTGCTGCTGTTGCTGCTGGCATTGCAGCCCTACGTGTTCAAGAAAAGAAAAGAAAAGAAAAAAAAAAAAAAAACACACCAACCAACCAAACAAACAAAACCGTCCCATACGATGTTTCTATTATGACTGCAGTTCTAGCATACTTAATATTATATTAACGTCACTGTCAAACTGGTGTTCAGTGTCATCAGACACAGATGTCAAACCTGAGCTCCATCGCGTTCAGTGTCCTGTTCGAAAGTCAGGAAAAGAATTCTGAACAATGTATAGCTGAGTGATAGTCCTGTCACCGTAGGGTGCATACAGTTTACTGCTTGGTGGCAGTGTCTGTTCCTGGTTGGCCCTTTAGTTATGAAGCACGGACTGGCACACCCATGGAAACACTTCTGCGGAAGTACTGTTGTGTCACTGCCAGTGGTTAATATACAATGTCTTTCCGTCAGGGTATTTATCTCCCTTCAGCTCTCAAAGGAATGCCCTGCACGTGCTTGCATCCTACATCGATATAGAAGCTTAAAAGGGGGTGCAGGGCTGCTCCCTGTTGCTTGATTCAGCAGTTGACGGCAGTACTTTCTCTGGATCGCACTTGTACCCTCGGGTGTTTTGTTTGTTTGTTTTCTTTTTTTACAATTTAGGAAGAAGCACTTCCTTATAAGAAAACCGTACTCAAAGAAATGTCTCGGAAAAAAAACAAACAGAAAACAACAAACAAACAAGAAGCAAACAAACAAACATTAACCAGTTTCAAAGGTATGTTAAATTACATATTATGCAAACATCACCACACATATTACTCACAGTTTATGCAGATGAAACAGCTTGATGTAAATTTCTACGAAACAGTGTGTGTGTGTGGTGGGGGGGGGGGGGGGGGGGGGGGTGGGGGGGAGTGTTATCAAACACATTCTTACCTATAATACAAGTAATCGAAAGACATCGAATATGCCTTGCTCACTATAGCAGTCTAATTGTAGGAGTCATCGGAGGCATGCTTACTAAGTTATTGTATAGCTTTAGTCCCAATCAGGTCTTTTTCCCCCCGCTAGGTGTCCTTTCAAAAAGGCAAACCAATTGAGTGGTGGGCACGTGCGACCTTATAAAAAAAGTGTTCACGGAGCACACTCCTCTACTGTGATTTTGGCCAGATTTAGCACAACTGTATGAACACCTTCAGCAGGGAAAGCCCCTCCACAGAATAATTTCCATCACCCTTTGAATCGATAGGTGGGGTGAATGATAGGCGTGCACAAGGGGTGAGGAGAGGAGTGTATGTGTGTGTGTGTGTGTGTGTGTGTGTGTGTGTGTGTGTGTGTGTGTGTGTGTGTGTGTGTGTGTGAAACATTCAACTCTGAAGTTGATTTGGGATGCTTGCGCTGTTTTCAGTTTTTTTGAGTTCTTTGGGATTTTCGTCACTGGAATTTGTGTTACAGACCTCTTTCCATCGAAACCTATTCTCTCTCTCTCTCTCTCTCTCTCTCTCCCTCTCTCTCTCTCCCTCTCTCTCTCTCTCTCCTCTCCTCTCATAAACATGTAGGGTAACTTTTGCTCTTGCTAGTGAAGAGTTTTCATATCTGTAATATGTTTTTCTTAATTTCATGTTCCCAGTTTCTCCATCTTCAAACTCCCCCCCCCCTCCCCCCCCCCCCCCCCCCTCCTTAAGTCTAAATCTGTGCCAAGTCATTACTATGAGGACAATTAGTTTCTGCCTCCTTTTTGTTTTCCCCCCACTATTAATTGTTTTCTTTTATTTGTCTGACTTTATAAAGTTTAAAAGGCTGGCCAGTCTTGAATAAAAGTTTACTCTGTGTTGGGTTTTCTTAGGGGGAGAAAAAGTTACCCCACTGTTTACGGTTTTTGTTTACTGTTCCCTGCCTCATTTCATTTCCAAATTTTCTTTTTTCGTTTAAACTGAGGTTTTTTGTATTTTTTTCTGTTTTTTTTTTCCCCTTGGTTTTTTTCTTTTTTCATTGAAAAATTTGGGCCCCCCCCAACGTAGGAAAGGGGGTGTCCCCCCCAATTTTTTTCGCCATTTTTAATTTTTAAAATTTTTTTCCCCCCCACACCTTTGGCTTTTTTAAACTTTTTT
>CM065735.1:45666547-45671547 GCA_033310375.1 Conus canariensis
ATTAGCCCCAAATCATCCTCGGGTCACAACAGACGTACCTGCTAAACCATCCATGTTGCAAAATTACTTACCATTACTGGACATACGCATACCGAATTTTATCAATAGTGGTGTAAATTTAGAAAATAACGGTTTTTTAACGGTCAATGTTAAGTTTTGGTTCGTAAAATTTGCATAACATTATTCAGCACTTAAAACTGTACGTGCATACGGAATGTTATCAAGAACGGTGAAAATTTCGAAATTCAGAAAATAACGGTTTTTAACGGTCAATGTTAAGTTTCGGATCTTGAAAATTGTATATCATTGTTTAGCGTTCAAAACTGCACATGTATATCGAATTTCTTCAAGAATACTCTAAATTTATAAAATAACGTTTTTTAACGGTCAATTGTAAATTTCGGTTCGTAACAGTTGTATATCATTTTTCGGCATTTAAAACTGCACATGTATACCGAATTTCATCAAGAACAGCCTAAAGTTTGAAAATAACGGTTTTTAACGGTCAAATTTAATGGTCATAATGACTATCTAATGACCCTATGTTACCCGCTGGATGTTCCTGTAGGCTTATGTCAAGTTTGGTCGCGATTCCGATGACTCTCGCGGCCGCCAACCTCAGAAGATCAGGTTTTAAACAGTTTTCATAGGGTTTGGTGTTTTTAACGGTTTTTAACTGTTATAAATAACGTTTCTTAACTGCCAAATAACGGTTCTAATTTTCGAGAAGTAGCCCTGTACCTGTGCAATGTCACAATGGCCATTTGATGAAAAGCAGAGGAAAAAGATGTCTTTGAAACCGTTATAAAGTTTTTTTAACGGTTTTTAACTGTTTTTTTTTTTTTTAGAGATTAGCCCAAAACCATCCTCGGGTCACAACAGACGTACCTGCTAAATTTCAAGAAGATTGGGTTTTAAACAGTTTCTTTTATAGGGTTAAGTGTTTTTAACGGTTTTTAACTGTTATAAATAACGTTTTTGAACTGCCAAATAACGGTTCTAATTTTAGAGAAGTAGTCCTGTACCTGTGCAATGTCACAACGGCTATTTGAAGAAAGGCAGAGGAAAAAGGTTGTCTTTGAAACCGTTATAACAGCTTTCTAACGGTTTTTAACGGTTTTATTTTTTAGAGATTAGCCCAAAACCATCCTCGGGTCACAACAGACGTACCTGCCAAATTTCATGACAATCGGTTGAGCGGTTTTTGAGTCTATAGCGTACACAGACACAGACACAACACACACACACACACACACACACACACACACACACACACACACACACACACACAGAATTTGCCCTTTATATATATATATATATATATATATATATATATATATATATACATGATGAAAAGTTCAACATTGCTGCAGTTACAGTGCTTGTTTGGATTTGCCTGTAACGCATCACCTATTCTCTGTAAAGTTCTGATATTGAAGCCACTTTCTATTGAATTCCACGACCTCATTTCTAGAAAGTTTATGCGTTTTTTAAGTATAATTTCATCTTCTTCAGAAAAAAAAATGTTTGTCAAGAAGCTTGATTTTATGAACATATATACTTAAGTATTTCACAAAAACAACAACAAAACAACAACAACAACAACAACAACAACAACAACAACAAGATACCAGGTATCAACTACTTCTGTGTTTCAATCACAAAAGCATAATTATCATTAATTCAATACCCAGACCTATTCTAGGCCAAACTCATATCTGCCTTGTAGAAACAATAAACGCCTTTTTGAGAGCTATTTGAAAAAGGACAATAACTGAATAGCATAAGAACAGAAAAACGTCGTTGCTCTGTGCTTTATTGACGTTCAGAGCGAATCCGTGAACATGCGGCGTTATCGTAATCAATGTATACATCTCCTCTGGCGTTCAGTCTGTCGATTACGAAAGAGCCACTAACACAACCTGCAGTATCACGATTCTCTTTCTCTCTCTCTCTCTCTCTCTCTCTCTCTCTCTCTCTCTCTCTCTCTCTCTCTCTCTCCTCTTCGTATATATCTTTGTCTGTCTGTCTGTCTGTCTCTGTCTGTCTGTCTCTCTCTCTCTCTCTCCCCCCCCCCCCCCCCACTCCATTCCTGTGATAATCATTCTGTCAAACAACAAATCGGACAGGTTGTATTCCAGGAAGCTATATAGGAGACAATTTAAGAACAGTATATGGCATCATATATTACTTAGAGAAAAAAAAGCCTTCCAGGTTAATTCCACGCTCACTACTGTTGGTCGCTTTCTGCGGCAAATACTGCAACATGCATTAACATGTATATTAACCCCTTGAGTGCCATCTGCTGTGTAAAAAGAGTGCTCTCCCCTTGCCAAGGGTTTTTGGGCGTTTTTGCATAAAATAAACAAACATTCATAGCTCCTCATCCAGCTGAGAAAACCCCATAAAACTGTACATTTTAGGAATCAGCGTTATTCCTCTATGTGTTGACATCAAAATGAAACAGAAATCTTTATCCGGGTATGAGCACCATGCTGCTATATAAACAAATGTGGAAAAAAAGGACAAAACTTGTTAGAAAAATATTTGTAAAATATAAACATGCAGCTGGAAGTTTTTGCCAGTTGGAACTTTTATCCCTGGGTTTCCACTAAATGCAGTGCTGCTGGGCAAAAAAAAATGGTAGTGAAAAATTCGCTTGAAACCTAGCTGTCCTAGTTCGAGTTGCAGCTGCTGATTGTCTGCCACGCCCCCTTGACACACCCCTCTCCCTCTCCCTCTGCCGTGAACCCCCCTCCTCACTTCAGTCTGTCTTCTCTTTCGCCCCGCACAGACTGAAAGCTGTGTGTGTCAGTTTCAAGCCGCCGAGATTCACACACGCTGGCTGGCTCACTCGGCGTACCGACGCTTGTGTCAGCTGGGTCAACTTGACCCATCAACGATGCATGCAACAAATCGTCGTCACTTTCCCATGTGTCGAGCGAATCGACTGAATCAAGATTTGAATCGCACTCTTGTAGAGTAATATTCGCTGTTTCGAGAGCAGAAAAGGTTGTTCGAGTCGATTGTAGGCCGTTAAGTCCGGGTGTTGCGTCGTCTGCTACTGTTGTTGAGTGAAAACTACTCAGAGCCTGTGGGGTCTTCACTTTCAATGGGCTGGGCAGACAGTATGTGTACGCGTCATGAAATATGATTTGATTGGCCACTGGACGGGATCCTAAACCTTCGTCATACACCAAATAAGTCAGTGAAATCGCTAGAGTTTTCCAGCTTAAAAAAGCAAAAGGTCACCGACCGAAATTTCGGTCACTGGCACTTAAGTGGAAGTATTTTATCGACCGAAATATCGGTCGCTGGCACTCAAAAGGTTTAAAAAAAAAAAAATCAACATTGCTGCAGTTACAGTGCTTGTTTGGATGTGCCTGTAACGCCTCACCTATTCACTGTAAAGTTCTGATATTGAAGCCACTTTCTATTGAATTCCACGATCTATAAAGTATATGCGGTTTTTTTTTTCAAATTTAATTTCATCTTCTTCAGAAAAAAAAAAAGAAAAATGTCAACCCATTGGTTTATGAATTCAATGCACAACACAAATGACAGCAAGCATAGAGTTCTCACAGAGATTCAGCTGTGGAAACATGTAGTGAAAAAGACAAGGAAAAAAGGAGGACAAAATAACATTTTTCAGATGATAGGCGAGTGATTTTTTTATGTTAAGATCAAAACATTTCCTTTGGTTGGAAAGATGGAGATACTTTCCAAAACATTTGTCAGGTTTTTAATCAGCTTGTGTGTTCGTTTGTCCCCCCCCCCCCCCCCCCCCTCCCCCCTCCCCCCCCCCCCTCCCCCTCCCCCCCCCCCCCCTCCCCCCCCCCCCTCCCCCCCCCCCCCCACCCCCGTGATTTGTAGAAATGTCTCAAACAAAATAGTCTCAGTCGATTGAAAGGACACCCCATGCTTCTGAGAGCGAAGATATGACCACAAACTCAATATGATTGTCTGAATTTTGGACATGTTAACATCATAAAATAGATGGTTTCATGAATTAGGTTTTGATATTCATTGTGGAAATAAAATCATCCGCTTTTTCTTTTGCTTCTGATTTATTTGAACGGAATAGAACTCTGAGAGAAAACCCGAATGCCATGCATTCTATGCCATATAACCTCAAGACGAACATTTTGGTGTAATTAAAAATTCGTCTTTCAATATGATAACTTTAAATGTTTATAGGAAATTCATAGCTGACGGTTTTAAGAAAATGCATAAGTTTGTTGCAATTTGTTAGAATGTAATTTTGTCTTTTTGTTTTCAAATCCATTATGAAATGGATGCTCTTTTTTCAGAAGTCATAAGATCTTCTTCAGGTTTGGTTACTTCTTCTGTCACTGTTGGAATGGGCTTTTTGGTGACAGTGAACGTAACTGTGTCAGCCATGTTTTTGTTCTGTCTGTAGGGAAAGCTTCATAATTTCTATGCTATCAAAACCCATCTGAAATCAAACATCATATATGTCCAAGGGATTCATGTTTTGTTTTGTTTTGTTTTTTCTGTGGAAAAGACTAAGTCATCCGGGTAAGCTTCTAGAGCGACCACTGGGTGTCAATACCCGAGGTCTGCTGAACCTGTATAATTCGTGACAGCTTTCAAAGTGACCTCCAAAGTGGCTGCAGAAATCCTTACAAACTGCAGAAATACTTCTTGACTGTTAAAAAAGAAAAAGCAAAAAAAGCAAAAAGAGAATCAAACAAAAACGCTTTCTGACTGAAGAAACACTTCTTAAATGAAAAAAACAACTTTATGTCTGAAAAAAATCCTTATGTCTGACGAAATACTTTATGACTGAAAAAGTACTTCCAGCCTGAAGAAATACTTCCGCACTGAAAAAAAAAAAAACTTCCTGGAGAAAACATTCGCTGGCTGAAATAAAGAAAACAAACAACCACCACTGAATGAAACAGCTCCCCGACTGAAGAAAGACTATGTGATTGATGAGGTACTTCATGAGGGTAGTGATACTTCTTGACAGAAGACAT
>CM065735.1:45679047-45696547 GCA_033310375.1 Conus canariensis
AATGCTTCTTGATATTCTGTTGCTGCATCATTGAATACGTTTTCATTGCATGACAGGTTTGATAGTCTCTTGTTTATACCATTGGGTATTATTTTTAGTATAGATGGTGGGTGGTTGATTTTGATGTTTACGTAGATTGGTATGTCATTGGGTTTTTTGTATGGTTTGTACACATGGTCATTGAGGTCTAATGTTATGTCTAGGTAATTCACTACTTTTTTGTTTGCTTCTATTGTGATTTTTAAGTTGTGGTTTTTAAAGATTTTACATAATTCTTTTTTCTTGTTTTCAATGGTTCTTGGATTATTGTTTAATGCAGCGAGGCCGTCATCTCTGTATAAACCGACCTGTTTTCCAAGTTGTTTTTGGATGTTGGATAGCATGAATAGTCCGACTAGTTCACATGTTTCGGCACCATCATACGATCCCATGGTTACATCAAATGTGGAGTTTTTGCTTTCTTTTTTTTAATCCAAGTTTCATTTCTGCTATGGAGTAAGGTTTTCTTGGTGTGGAAAATAATCTCCATTTCTGACTCTGTTATTTTTGTGTATCTATTGGCAAATTTCAAAGCTTTGTTGAGTAGTTCTTCATCTATGGATGGATAGAAGTCTACTATGTCAAATGAAATGAACATTGTATTTCTCTGTTTCTTGAGTTTCTTAAACCATTGTATGACTTCATAGCTGTTTTTCCAAAGGTTGTATTCAGTGTTTGATTTTACATCTTCTATAGCTTTTTCCAAAATTCTCTCCCAAAATAATTATGGCGATCACCTCCGACAATAGATGAAATGAAACCTTTTGAAGACAAAATTAAGGGACTGATAGCCAATATTAAATTCAAAAAATCAAATAACAAGTTTCAAACATCACTAGCAAATGATATAAAACAAATCCAAATTGATAAAAAGATATTCGTAAAGGCTGACAAAACTAGCAATTTTTACAAAATGGAACCAAATGAATACTCTCAGCTCTTAAACAAAAACATCCAGAAAAACTACAAGAAAGCTGATAAAACAACACATAGCAACATCCGCAAAAAAGAAAAAGAGCTTGCACACCGCATGGAGTTAAGCGATAGGGTAGAGGCAACAGCAACAAAAGAAGCCTCCATAACACTTAAAGACCACAAGCCTAACTTCCAAAACAACCCAACATGTAGATTAATAAACCCATCTAAATCCGAACTGGGCAAAATAAGCAAGAATTTTGGAAAGAGCTATAGAAGATGTAAAATCAAACACCGAATATATATATGGATAAGACTATAAATATTGATATAGCTGAAAATAGATGGCAAACAAGGCAGCCAATAATTAGTTTGATAATAATATGGATATATTGAGTTGTTAAAAAAATTAATAGTGGAATATATTAACAATGGCAGGCCAACAATTCTTCAGTCATAGAGTAATGACTTGGCAAAGATTTGAATTAAAAAAAAAATTGAAGATGAGGGAATATATTGTAACATGAGAAATCCTTCACTAGCTGCCTGATGGAACCATCGTACTCCCTTCAAAGGCAGATTATTTGTATGCCTGCTCCTAGGCCTTTCGTCCGCTGGATCGGACTCATCAGGGAGACACGGCTGATTGTGTCTGCGCTCTTGGTGTCAAATAGAGACACACCACAGTCCGTAATTCTGTGGTGTTCTCACCACCAAGGGTTCAAAAAAGAATCCAACAGCACCCCCAAAGCAGCCAGCGGAGGGTAGTAAATGGAACAAAACGAAAATGTGGAGAGGAAAAAAAGTTGCTGAAAAACTAAAAGCATTATGCAAACAGTATAAATGTAAGGGACAATATTTGAGCCTATGCTTGAGGATCCATTCAAGGATGCAAGGGAGATCAAAAGATATGGAACAGTCTGAGTGGTCAGCTCTGCTGTTCAATAACCCAAGCGTTGTGAGTGGCTAAGAACTGTACAGAACAACCTTTACTTGGATCTCCTAAGAGATGCAATCTCCCACTGATGGACCAAACATTATAATGCTGAACAATTAAGTAGTGGGAGAAAACAAGTGCAGGCCAACAATTCTTCAGTCATTAGAGTAATGACTTGGCAAAGATTTGAATTTAAAAAAAAAAATATAATATATATATATATATATAATGAAAAGTTCACCATTGCTGCAGTTACAGTGCTTGTTTGGATTTGCCTGTAAGAGTCACCTATTCTCTGTAAAGTTCTGATATTGAAGCCACTTTCTATTGAATTCCATGACCTCATTTCTATAAAGTATATGTGTTTTTCAAATTTAATTTCATCTTCTTCTGAAAAAATCTGTCTGCCCAGAGGCTTGATTTTATGAACATATATACGTAAGTATTTCACAAAATACAGAAACTGATACCAGGTATCAACTATTTCTGTGTTTCAATCACAAAAGCAGAATTATCATTAACTCAATACTCAGACCTATTCTAGGCCAAACTCATATCTGCCTTGTAGAAAAAAAAAAGAAAAAAAAAGAAAAAAAAAAGAAGAAAAAACGCCTTTTCTTAGAGCTATTTGAAAAAGGACAATAACTGCTTAACATAAGAACAGAAAAACGTCGTTGCTCTGTATTTTATTGACGTTCAGAGCGAATCCGTGAACATGCGGCGTATCGATCAATGTATACATCCGCTGCTCAGTCTGTCGATTACGAAAGAGCCACTAACACAACCTGCAGTATCACGATTCTCTCCTCTTCCTCTCTCTCTCTCTCTCTCTCTCTCTCTCTCCTCTCTCTCTCTCTCTCTCTCTCTCTCTTCTCTCTCTCTCTCTTCGTATATATCTTTGTCTGCCTATCTGTCTCTTTCTCTTTCTCTCCCTCTCCCCCCCCCCCCCCTCCCACTCCGTTCATGTGATAATTATTTTGTCAAACAACAAAACGGAAGGTAACTATGTTTTTGCACGTGTGCAAGCACATGCGCGCATGTAGATATTAAAGTATCTTTGCATGTTGTGTGTTGTGTGGTGTGTGTGTGTGTGTGTGTGTGTGTGTATGTGTGTGTGTGTGTGTGTGTGTGTGTGTGTGGTGTGTGTGTGTGTGTGTGTGTGTGCGTTGCGAGTGTACGCGCGCATGTGTGTGTGTGTGTGTGTGTGTTGTGTGTGTGTGTGTGTGTGTGTGTGTGTGTGTGTGTGTGTGTGTTCGTGCGTGCGTGCGAGCGTGCGTGTGAGCTTGTCACAGTTCATGGTATGGTTGATAGATGTCATGAGTTCATGAACGCTTAATTTGCTATTAACGAATTAATTTAACAGAGAAACGAATTTTTGTTTTCATTTAATAAAGCAAAACAATGAATGATACAAAGTGTGTAATTGATTTTAACATAGCAATCCATTATTTTTCAAAATTAGATTCTTAAACATGCCCTCACACATACGGATTGGTCATGTATGTGCAACAGTAGTACTCATCATATGAATGGTTGTTTATTTGTGTCCGTTTTTGGTAATTATTTATTAATCTTTGTGTGAACACACAGATCCCATGCATCTTTACTCTTCATACTATGTACGATGGTCGCACCGTCAATTACGATGAGGAAACAAGGAACGCATTTAGGAGTTTCATTCAGACGTAACTGTACAGACACGTTAAAATGCCTGCATTTCATACCAATAATGAATGAAACATTGAACAGCACTATAAGCATGGACCATTTTCACAAAGGGTATGACGACAGTTCTGTCTTTACACACACACACACACACACACACACACACACACACACACACACACACACACACACACACACACACACACAACACACACACACACACACACACAACACACACACACACACACCACACACAACACACACACACACACACACACACACACCGTTGATGTAAAGCAGCACGTGCATATCATTGCCAAAAGAAGTCCTCTTCACCTTTTTAACACAGTTATTTTCAAAGTGGAGTGAGTGCAGGCGAGCACCGAAACAAAAAGAAAATTAAAGAAAATAAAATGTCAAGGGACAAATGACAAAACAACACTTTTGATCTCTTTGGTCTTCTTTCAGCAAATTAAAAAAAATAGTAATTATAATGAGTCCACCAACCAGCGTGGGCAGCTTTCTAAAGGCGAGATAAATAGCATTTATTACAATGAAAACGAAGAACGAGCAATCACGTATATCCTCAAATTGAGCGCAACGTTGAATATTTTTTTATTCCAGCGGAATTTTTTTTTTCTAACAGAATTTGTTTTACTACGTGTTACATTGAACGGTTTTTTTTTCTTCTTCTTCTTCTTTTTCTTTTAATGTGGGAACACTGAGAAAAGGGGAGGGCATGAAATTGGAAACTACACCTTTCGAAAAAAAAGTTTGAAGAAGTTCTTGCAATATGCCAGCAGCAAACTTGTATTTGGGAATCATTTGAATCCGAGCAATTACCATTGCCAAACAAAAGAAAAAAAATTGTTTTCATATTTGGCATTAATTTGAATTTAATGAAACAGTTTATGAATTCATTGCACAACAAAACGACTGCAAGCATAGAGTTCTCAGAGAGATTCAGCTCAGGAAACATTTAGTGAAAAAGTCAAGGAAAAAAAGAGGACAAAATACTATTTTTCAGTTGATAGGGGAGTGATTTTTTTTATATTAAGATCAAAACATTTCCTTTGATTAGAAAGATGGAGATATTTTCCAAAACATTTGCCAGGTTTTTATCAGCTTGTTTGTTGTTTGTCCCCCCCCCCCCCCCCCCCCCCCCCGTGCTTTGTAGAAATGTCTCAAACAAAATAGTCTCAGTCGATTGAAAGGAAACCCCATGCTTCTGAGAGCGAAGATCTGACCACAAACTCATTATGATTGTCTGAATTTTGGACATGTTAACATCATAAAATAGATGATTTCATAAATTAGGTTTTGATATTCATTGAGGAAATAAAATCATCCGCTTTTTCTTTTGCTTCTGATTTATTTGAATGGAATAGAACTCTAAGAGAAAACCCGAATGCCATGCATTCTATCCCATATAACCTCAAGACGAATATTTTGGTGTAATTAAAAATTCGTCTTTCAATATGATCACTTTAAATGTTTATAGGAAATTCATAGCTGACAGTTTTAAGAAAATGCATAGGTTTGTTGCAATTTGTTAGAATGTAATTTTGTGTCTTTTTTCAAATCCATCGTGAAATGGATGCATTTTTTCCCAGAAATATATCACGCATTTTGGTGACTTCACCGTCAAGAAAAAAAAAAAAAAAACTTTCTGAGATGGGAGGAAGTTACCGGGAAGACGGAATCGGCAAGAGCTACAGCAACGCTCCTCTGCAGCTGAAGATGTGTGTAAATCATGACCTACTGATCGCCATCAACGCATTCTGTCTGCCAAACTGTAAATCAGACTCAGGCACGTCACTGACCACGTCTCTCTCTCTCTCTCTTCTCTCTCTCTCTCTCTCTCTCTCTCTCTCTCTCTCTCTCTCTCTCTCAAAGACAAAAAAGGAAGCGCGGGGGAGGGGGGGGGGAGTAGTTGAAATGGGTTACCACGAACTACTTTGAACGAAGGTTATTCATTTGTAACGAGGGAATATTGAGAACGCAGGACGGGCATAAAGGTAGAAGCTGTGAATCTGTCAAAGCAAAGTAAAGAAGATCACTACAATGTGCCAGCTATTTTCATGATCTTCGGATGCCTTTTTGCCATGTTCAGTATCTTCTGGACACTCCGTTTTCTGCCTGTCTGTGGCTTTGTGTGGACTGATTATACAACCTTGTCTCAGAAGTCTTCAAGTATTGCTAGTCACCTCTTTTTTTTCGACTTCATCCTCCTCCAGGATGGACCACAGTGGTAGTTTCAGCTATCCTTGTTGGTAGTCGAGTGCAACGTCAGTGAGACCAGGTGGGATACCAGCCATTACTTGCGTGCTTGTTGATTCTGGTGTTCACTTACTCCACTTCACAGTTGCACTGATATCATATTTTGATAGATAATAGAAAAGCTTCAAGTACAGCATGAACTGCAGACACCAGAACTTCTTCTCTTTTCCTGTGAAGCTAAGCTTCCTACTATCTACATGCTTTCTTCTGCAGTTTGCTATGTACCTTTTCTGTTCTTGTATTTATTAAGTCGTCATAAGATCTTCTTCAGGTTTGGTTACTTCTTCTGTCACTGTTGGAATGGGCTTTTTGGCGACAGTGAACGTAACTGTGTCAGCCATGTTTCTGTTCTGCCTGTAGGGAAAGCTTCGTAATTTCTATGCTATCAAAAACGATCTGAAATCGAACATCATGTATGTCCAAGGGATTTATGTTTTGTTTTGTTTTGTTTTTCTGTGGAAAAGACTAATTCATCCGGGTAAGCTTCTAGAGCGACCATTGGGTGTCAATACCCGTTGTCTACTGAACCTGTATAATTCGTGACAGCTTTTAAAGTGACCTCCAAAGTGGCTCCAGAAATCCTTACAAACTGCAGAAATACTTCTTGACTGTTAAAAAAGAAAAAAAAAAAAAGAAAAAAGAGAATCAAACAAAAACCCTTTCTGACTGAAGAAACGCTTCTTAAATGAAAAAACACTTTATGTCTGAAACAAAAAAATCCTTATGTCTGACGAAATACTTTATGACTGAAAAAGTACTTCCAGCCTGAAGAAATACTTCCGCATTGAAAAGCAATACTTCCTGGAGAAGAAATGTGTCTACACTGATGAAACATTCACTGGCTGAAATAAAGAAAACAAACAAACAACCACCACTGAATGAAACAGCTCCCCGACTGAAGAAAGACTATGTGATTGATGAGGTACTTCATGAGGGTAGTAATACTTCTTGACTGAAGACATACGTCCTGAGCACAGTAGCTCTTGTTGACCAGTGACAAGGGCTGATGACAAAGTATCCAAGAATTAAATTTAAAAGTAAATGGAGTGACGAGGACGCGTCCCAAGACCCAAAATTTCCTTGTAGGATGCTCTGCCTTGATTTCATCTGGAGAACTTCATGGAACAGCATTGCTTCTATCAGCCAACGACCAACGCCTGAACGGGTGTTCATTTCTCAGAACTACTCATATACGCAGTTCGAGAACGCGTCGGGCGAAAGCAGAACTGTGCCTTCTACTGGACTTTATGAGAGAGGGCATCACAAGACGAGACGATGCAAGGCAAAAGAAAATAATCTCGATCAACGAACAGTTAGAATAATTATGAACACCTGGTGCACTGGGCGACACAGTTACTGGCTAATCAGAGTTCAGAAATATAGTGGCTGCATCCCATATCTGATATATCATTCAACCTGATATATTTTCAAATCTGTCTGAAACATTGAGATGAATATGTTGTGGGGGGGGAGGGGGGAGAGAGAGAGAGAGAGAGAGAGAGAGAGAGAGAAGCAGAGAGAGAGAGACAGACAGACAGACAGACAGACAGACAGAGACAGAAAAATCCCATTCATATTTATCCCCCCCCCCCCCCCCCCCCAGCTTTTGTACAATAAAGTGTCGCTTTGGATAGTTCTTCCGTTTTTACCCCCTTGATAGGCTAATGGTTTCATACTCTCCTCCCTCTCTCTCTCTCTCTACTCTCTCTCTTCTCTCTCTTCTCTCTCCTCTACTCGTCTCGTCTTCTCTCTCTCTCTCTCTCTCTCTCTCTCTCTCTCTCTGAACTTTTGGAAGGAGCATTACTCTGGAGAATCTTGGATGATTGCGACAGTCACTGCTCTAACTGGAATATCACACGGCAGGGTTTACAACGTCTGCTGATCAGTAAAGCCAGTTTCATTTAAATGGCATCCATTATCAGCATTAGTGTCAGTACAATGACCGTTTAAAAAAAAAAGAAACTTGATTAGATTTTTTTTTTTAAGCAGTAGCCCATTGTCAGTCTGTGTATTGGAAGTCGTATTAGAAACTATAGTACACCCAACTGCCCTTTTAGAACAAAATAAACATTTTGTCCACTAAAATCCTATGGCAAATTTGAGTGTGGTTGTATGTGTTTGGAACTGTCCAAAGTGGATTATTTCTGATCTCTCTCTCTCCCTCTCTCTCTCTCCTCTCTCTCTCTCTCTCTCTCTCTCTCTCTTCTCTCTCTCTCTCTCCTCCTCCCTTCACCCCCCTCCTCATTCCTTGTTCGCCCCCATCTCCTTGACTCCCTTCCCCAGCCCCACCACTCCCATTCCCATTTGGTACCTCCATGTATTGTGGCCAAAGGCCGACGTACATTAAAGTTCTGAGTTCCTCTTCTCTCTCCCCTCTCTCTCTCTCTCTCTCCTCTCTCTCTCTCTCTCTCCTCTCTCTCTCTCTCTCTCTCTCTGTGTGCATAGGCGCACGTCCTTACTAACACTTTTCATCAGTTCTTTTCATCATATTTTATTTTCGCCATCGTGTGGACCTTTTATAGAATATCGACCAAAACGTTTCTCTAAATCTCGATCCCATACTGTAATATATGAAGAAATTGAAGGAGGAATTGATGAAGATGGAGGTTTCTAATACCCAAATTGTGGTGAGGAAGAAATTATGATATCGTCCCCCGCTGTCATTTCTGGCAAGAAGAGATAAGCACCCTGGAAAAGACAGACGGGAGAAATACAGATGATGAAAAACACTGAAGTTCCAACCAACATTTTGGTGAGCGCCACTTCGCGGGCAGAAAGTGATGACGATGTTTCAGATCGCCACGTCACAATGTGACGAAGTTTCACCGTGGTGATTATCGTAGCTGTTATCATCACGATCGTCAAACCTCCAGGCAAACCAGCTCCAAATATACTACCATTCAGAATGTCGATTAATTGCCTGCGATTCGTGTAAAAACCACCACCTGTTATCATCATCATCACTTTATCAGTCACAGGATCATACACGCACCGAATCCAGTATCTGTAAGACACGATGAAAAACAAACCGAACACACCCAGAAACAGGGAAATAATGATGGCAGCCATGGCTCTGGTGCTGAGCAGAGTTTGGTACTTCAGGGGTCTGAGGACACAGTAACATCTCTCACAGGCGATGATGGCGGACAAAGAATGGGAAATATACCCAGAACCCGAAAGGAAAATCAGATTGTTGTTGGCCATGAACTCATTCACTGGAGTCTTCACTGCTTGCGCACTCAAGTGCAGATAAATATTCTCAGCATGCAGAAACAAAGACGTGGTTAAGAAGGTTTCATCAGACACAGCCAGCATGAAGAGACAGAGGTTGACACGATCATGTAGACCTTGTTTATAGAACACCGCCATGTTGATGACGTTGACTGGTCCACCAATCAGGTAGCAGAATGCTAGTAAAATGTCTTTGACTGCATGAGCATATGCTTCTACTTCCTGACTGACGAGGTTATGAGGATTGTCCCAGGGTAGATGTTGTGACTCGTTGAACCTGAGCTGAAGGCATTCTTCGCCAAGTGACACATTCTGCACAAAGTCCTGTGTTGACATTGTGTCCTGAACGGTTGTATAGTTGTTAATATTCATGACTTGAATTGCGTCATTCAGAACTTGATCTCGAATGTGATATTCAATATTATGCTCAGCTTGAAAATGTCATGACATTATGGCTGCCTTATTTTACAGTTTGTGTACACTTGAAAGATTTATATTGAAAGGGAGCAGAATTGTACATATCTATCAAACATCCCTGTGCTGAACATTAAAGAACAGTGGATACATTTTACAGAAGGCACAGCTAGCTGTTATGAGAAGAAAAAAAGGGGGGGGGGGGGGGGGGGGGGGTCAGAAACTTGAATGAAACAAAAGATTCGCAAAGATCACAGTCAAATCAAAACGTTCTTTTTATGTTTTTGAATCAACGCTCTGTTTCTAGAATAAAACAAAAGCAGAAAACAAGAAGAAAGCTAAAAACTTCTCATTGATAAATGGGCGATAGATTATAGTCTGAAGAAAACAACTATAAATTGTTCTTTTGTTTTGGATGGAAGCAACTATGCTTCGAATATCATATAACATGAAATCGATTGACTGCGAATATTTTATTGAATTATCTATCTATCTATCTATCTATCTATCTATCTATCTATCTATCTATCTATCTATCTATCTATCTATCTATGTCTGTCTGTCTATATATCTATCTACTTACTTATTTGCTTATGTATCTATCTATCAATCTGTCTACATATTTATTTCCTTATCTATCTATCTATCTATCTATCTATCTATCTATCTATCTATCTATCTGTCTGTCTATCTCTGTCTGTCTGTCTGTCTGTCTCTGTCTGTCTGTCTGACTCTGTGTGTGCGTGTGCGCGCGCGTGTCTGTATGTGTGTGTGTGTGTGTGTGTGTGTGTGTGTGTGTGTGTGTGTGTGTGTGTGTGTGGTGTGAGTGTGTGTGTGTGTGTGTGTGTGTGTGTGTGTGTGTGTGTGTGTTGTCTGTCTGTCTGTCTGTCTGTCTCTGTGTGTCTGTCTCTGTGAGTCTATCTGTCTGACACTCTGTGTGTGTGTGTGTGTGTGTGTGTGTGTGTGTGTGTGTGTGTGTGTGTGTGTGTGTGAGTGTGTGTGTGTGTGTGTGTGTGTGTGTGTGTGTGTGTGTGTGTGTCGTGTGTGTGTGTGTGTGTGTGTGCGCGCGTGCGTGCGTGTGTGGGAGCGAGAGCACGGGGTCCCGTGTGTGTGTGTGTGTGTGTGTGTGTGTGTGTGTGTGTGTGTGTGTGTGTGTCTGTCTGTCTGTCTGACTCTGTGTGTGTGTGTATGTGTGTGTGTGTGTGTGTGTGTGTGTGTGTGTGTGTGTGTGTGTGTGTGTGAGTGTGTGTGTGTACGCGCGCGTGTGTGTGTGTGTGTGTGTGTGTGTGTGTGTGTTCCGTCTCAGGCTCTCTGTGTCTCTGTGTGTGTGATTATCTCTCTCTCTCTCTTTCTTCTCTCTCCTCTGTCTTTCTATCTCTCTCATTCTCTCTCTCTCTCTCTCTCTCTCTCTCTCTCTCTCTCTCTCTCTCTCTCTGTCCTCCCCCACCTCCTCCTCCTCGTCCTCTCCTTCTTTTCTCCTCTTTTGTTTGTGCCCACGGTGCCCCTCCATCGTTGGATCTGCCACCCTAAGTAGCAGGAAAGTGGTGACAGCCCCTGATGGCGTGACCAGGTGAAGCGTTCTATGGACTGAGTGTGGAGTTCTACTTCCTGGGTGCCAGAATCCTACGTCTTGTCCCTGACAATTCCCCAAGAATGTTTGGGAACAACGCACATCAAACATATTATGTATTGTCGGGCGCTGTGCCCAAGTTCATGTGGTGGCAGTTAACACGAGTATATTGATGAAAAACATTGACTAGTTACGTAAGCCATGATTGCGTATGTTGTCATGGAAACTTATGTGGTCATGGACACTGTACAGCCTACCTGCACTGAATGTAGTGCAAAAAAAACAAACAAACAAAAACCTGAAGATAATTGGTATACCGTCTGTAGGGCGATCACTTGTATTGGAGGACAGATTGTTTGACAGTGTCACACGATGAGATGTTGGCGAGTGCGCCATAGTTTGTGTTTGTTTTTGAATGACACGGGGATGTCAGTGTTAGATATGAAGACCATGACTGGTTTTACAAATATCCTGATAAGATATCCAAAAAAATGAGAAGAGAAAGAACAAGATTATTTCTTGTCTGCTGATTGGCCAGACGAATGTATATTGAGGAAGACTAAACCGCGCATGCGCACCAGTTAATGTCAAACACGGTGCCAGACGGATGTCCTGTGCTTTCCCAGTTACTATCTTGTGCAGATAATTTCGTTCGAACCTTCCTTATTCCTCTCAGGTCAGTGACAAAAATGGTACTTACAGCAGAATAATTCGATTCTAACAATCAACAAGCATTGTTGCAAACTTTACCATGTTAGTATCAAGGTGAGGTGACTGAAGGCGGAAATGGAACAGGATTAGAAAAAAAAAATGTTCACAAGACAAGGAGCAATGTATTCTAAGTCTAAAAAGATTCCATTTAGAAGTCAGTTTTCATCATCTCAAAACAGATACTCTAAACACAGCCCTGACTCTGATAACTAAAGGCTGTCTTGTGGCCTCAACTGATTTGAAAGACGGGGCATCCTTGAACAGCACAAGAAACTACTCAGATTTCAATGGAGAGATCAACTCTATGAATTCAATGCTTTACCCAATGGCCTATCATCAGCTACCCGGTTTTTTTTTAACAAAACTGTTCCAACCTGTCGATGCCTCTTGGGAATGAAAGGTCACGTATCGATGGGGCTTTTGAACGATTCTCTGTTTGATTGGACTCAATGGGCTCACAAAGAGCAACTGCATGATGAATGTAACAGACACCACTGATTTGGTTCAAAAGTTAGGGTCTATCATTCACCCAGACATATCAGTTCTTCAGCCCACAACCAGAATTCAAGACCTTGGGGTCATTATACAGACTGTCTCCATGGAAGTCACATATAGTGTTGAAAAGGCTGCCAGCATACAGTCTAGTTGTCAAAATCTTCTTGATGAGCAAAGACATATAATCTGCGAGGATGCTGAAGTAATAGGAACAAATGTGGCTGGGTTTGCTGCTGTGAGGTATGGGCCTCTCTATTACAGACAACTTGAGAAAGGCAAAACTTGGCATTGAAGAGGAACAGAGGTAACTCCGACCAACTCTGCAGATGTCTGAAAAGAATAAGAAGGAACTTAACAGGTGGATGTTCAATGTGAAGGATACAGAGAATGACATTAACAGCACTGAGCCTGTATGATTATCACCACTGATACTAGTGGTACAGGTTGGGGGTCTATGAGGTGTGAGTTTGAAGGTACAGCCTTAGATGGACGATGGTTGCCGCATGACAACGTCTTACACATTAACCATTTAGAATTGAAAGTTGTCTTACTTGCTTTGGAATTATTTCAGAGAAAGCTGGAAAACAAACGTGTCCTGATAATAATAGACAATGCAACAGCAGTCAGCTTCATCAGCTGCATGGGAACAAACCATTCAGGTGCTTGCAATGGCATCACATTTGCAATTTGGTCATGGTATAATGCTGGGAATATCTGGATAGTGCAGCGTATATTCCTGGGAAGCAGAACAGCACAGTCGACAAGGAGTCCAAACGTCAGAACACTGATGCAGAGTGCAAACTGGATGAGTAGGCTCAGCAAATTGCCTTCTACAGCTCAGAGCTTATCCAGAAAAAAAAAACAAAAAAAACAAAAAAACAAAAAAGCTTCTTTGCTTCCTTTGTTAAACTTTCAAATGCAGCGATATATTTCACACAAGCCGGATCCAGAAGCTGAAGTAGCAGTCTTGCTTTCTCCATCTCTTAGGAGCATTTACAGAGATATGCATCTCCATCTAACAGCATCATAGAACTAGTGCTGCAGAAGATTCAGAGAAACCCATGCCAGGGGGAAATAATTATGATACCCAACTGGCCGACACAGCCGTGTTTTACTGTTTAATGTCTTTTGCTACCCACCATTAGAACTCAGGCGCAGACACTGACTTCTTTACCTCCCCTTCGACCTCAGAGCAGGCCATCCTCTCTTTCTGAAACGTCGGCTAAACCTGCCTGTCTGCAAGATCTTGGCAACCATTTCTTAGTTTCTGGCTTGTCAGAAGGTTCTGTTGCTGAAACCATGGATTCATGGAGACTCAGCACCCATAAGTCCTACATCATCTACATTAACAAAGACAGAAATGTGTAAGCATAAATAAAATCAGTGCTCCTTACTCAAGTGCATGCAACAATTGTTTTGGTAGAACTGTATACTACAGATGCTAGTTATAGTAGTGTTAACCTAGCTAGGAGTGATGTTTTATTATACCCTTATCCTGTTAACGCAGAAGCAATAGGTCAACACCCTGCAATCTGTAGAATTGTCAAAGTGTGTACAATACTAGACCATCACTCCCAAAGTACTGTAACACAGGGGATGTAGACGTAGTCATCGATATGTTAGCACAGTGGCTAGATGCGAAACAGCTCAGCTTTCTGAAATCGACACTTAGAAGTCTTATGTTACTTGCTTTACTCTCTGGTCAAGGTCTCTGGTCTTAGTGTTGATTTTGTAAAACTCCATGACTCTCTCTATATATATATTTGTATATAACTTTCTTTCAAATCAAGCAAGACCACAACCTTTAGTCATATCTTGTTTTCAAAACGAGCGATGGTGTCCTGTTCACGACCTTAACAGTATTATACAAAACAAAACAAGAACAAAACAAAACAAACACACAAGCACACAAACAAAACTGAATGCCAGTCTACGAACTGGGAAAGCGCTATTCATCAGTTGCATAACACCTTTCGCTCCAGTAAAGAAAAAAAAAAAGAGACAGCATTTTTCGTCGCATGAAATCTGTGCTGGTCATGGATGGAATAAACACACTCACAGCATTAGGCTGCCAGAACTTTTTTTTCTGCATTAAGCAGAGATGTGCCTATAGACAGCATCTTTCAAGCAGGAGGATAATCAAACAGGAACACATTTTCAAGTTTCTCTCACCGCATCTTTGAACTAATGAAGATGAAAACGGTGCTTCTGTGAGAATGGAAAGTTTTTTTGTTTTTGTTTTTTTCCTCCTGTCTGTGCTGCACACATTTGTAGACAAAGGGAAGCAACTCACATTATGAGCTGATTGCCTTTCACTGACTGACGTGTACAAGAATAACGTGCGATCCGCAACGGTCAAATCTCCATCTGTATACATCTGATCAATCAGAAGACGAGGAGTAATTGGAAAATTAAACACAGTTGAAAGAAGTTGAAGCTTAAAGGAAGGAAATGGAAGTTGAAGTTTAATGGAGATTCTTTCGAGGATGCTGTTGGGTAGAGGTATGTTTAAGCCCACACATCAGCAACTCGAAGTACTTCCACTGAACTCTCCATCCTGAGTATGTCCTCGGGGACCACACGAAGCCGAAGTCTGCGGCATTCCATCTCATAGGAGATCCAGGTAAAGGTTGTTCCACACAATTCTTAGCTGCTGACAATGCTTGGGTTATTGAACAGTAGAGATGACCACTCAGACATATCTTTGGATCTCCCTTGCATCCTTGAATGGATCCTCAAGCATAGGTTCAAAGACTTTCCCCAACATTTTATACTGTTTGCATAATGTTTTTAGCTTTTCAACAACTTTTTTTTTGCCTCCAAACGTACGTGTTGTTTCATTTACTACCCTTCGCGGGCTGCTTTGGGGGTGCTGTTGGATTCTTTTTGAACCGTTGGTGGTGAGAACACCACAGAAGTATGGACTGTGGTGTGTCTCTATTTAACACCAAGAGCACAGACACAGTCAGCCGTGTCTCCCTGATGAGTCCAATCCAGCGGACGAAAGGCCTAGGAGCAGGCAACATAAATCCATATGTCTTAGAGAGGGATTACTATGGTTTCCTCATGGAGCTAGTGAAGGGTTTTCATAATTACATTATGTTTGCTTAATTTCATGTTCCCTTTTGTTTCATCCTCAACCCCCTATCCCACTCCCACCCCCACTGTTTTTTTTCTTTAAAGTTTAAATCTTTGCCAAATCATTACTCTACCGATGAAGAATTGTTAACTTGCACTTATTTCCCCCAACTACATAATTGTTCAGCTACACACACACACACACACACACACACACACACACACCACGCACGCACGACACACACACACACACACACACACACACACACACACACACACACTATATATATATATATATATATATATTATATATATTAGTTTACTGAAAGGGGCACAGGTACATTCTAAAAATCCACGTAAGGTCGTGGACATTAGGAGCGTTTTGCCGTTTGTTAAAGCCAAACCCAGGAATAACTAATGATTGCGTTTTGACCTGTGAGGACAAGCGATACCACTGCTAACGCCGCATTTGTAAAAACAACAAACAAGCAAACAAAACAAAAAAAATCTGTGTGAAGACCTGGCTAGTGTTTGTATTCAAGTGGGGATTTTTTATGAACAAAAATTATGTGAAATTGTGTTAAACAGATACTGTTTTCATGTAGATTACACCAAATTCAGTTGTTAATTAAAACGCGTTGCGCAAGAGACAGTATGACATCGAATGTTAATGTTTAGTCCACGCCACCTTGTGAGGAAGAACAGTCGTCAAAACAATATGTGAAAAGACTTAGTGGACATTCAGTATTTGTGTTGCCCTTACGGTCGGACGGATCGTGCATACATTGTATCGCACCTTAACGCTTGAATTATTTCCCTTGGTGAGCAAAACTGTGCGCTGATAAACTAATTCAGACTGTTTCAGTCTAAAATCTATTGGTCGTTAAAAAAAAAAGGGAAAATAAATGAAAGAGTGTTTACTCCAGTCGTGCCTTTAATTTTTTTTCTATTTTTTTTTCTATGGAATGAACTGGCGTATGTTGCTGGTGTTAAAAAACAAATCCCTATAGATGCGTTTTGGGACGTGTTTCACCCATACAACACACACTGTTGATTTCTTGGAATTTGCCACCTAGACTGCAAGAGGGATGTTTTTAAAACGAGTGAGTGAAGGTGGAAAATGAAGCAAAATTTGGAAAGAGAGGGGGTTAGTTACCGCCATGGACACAGACACACAGAGTACAGAACTAGACACTAGTCTAGTCCTGTACTCTGTGTGTCTATGTCCTTGGCGGTAACTAACCCGCTCTCTTTCCAAATTTTGCAAGTGGGGATGATAGGGCAAGAAGAATGCAGGATGTCGGTAGGAGGGAGAGGGAGGGGGGGTGTAGGGAGTGCGGGAGAGGGGGGGTGGGGGGTATCAGATATCTTGCCATGTTGGTGGAAGTGTGTTGAGCCACACAACCGCGTATTTTCTCGGAGTTCATCTGCACGACAGAACTATGGGCTGCACACATTTCCCCCCTCTTTTGTGTGAATGAAAAAAAAAAGAAAGAGAAAAGAAATTGATTGGAGTGTTGTGTACCAAATGTAAACAAGTGCTATCAGCAGTTACATCTTGTCATCGAAAAGTGGTGAAGACAAAAACAAGAAGAACAAGAAGAAGAACCACACACACACACACACACACACACACACTGGATACTTTCAGCAGTTACATCTTGCTATCAACTGTCACCACCGGCGTCCTGTCACAAGACCGAGGTGCCTCAGAACGTGCTGAGAATGGGGTTAGTTGCAAAGTGAGACGGCTGCACGAGAAAATCGAAACGATTCTAAAAAAAAAAAAAAAAAATCCCAAACTCTTCCCCCGCACGTTTAAACATTCGCGCACCTGCTTGACCCCCCCCCCCCCCCCCCACCACACACACACACACCTCCATTCTTGCAATACTCCCCCATGTCTCCACCCCTTCCTTCCTGGCAACTCCTCCCCCTTTCACTCTCCCCCTTTCCACGTGTTATTGTAGTACCTTGTAACAACAATTTTATGGCTCAGTGTCCTTCGTGATACGTCATCTACCGGTAGCTTTTGAATAGTTTTACTTCTGCATGTTTGTTGTTCTTGTTTTTTTTTTGTTGTTGTTGTTTTTTTGTTTTTTCTTATTTGTTTCTTTGTTCGTTGTCATATTTATCAGGCAGTCACTACACTGTGCCATAACATT
>CM065735.1:45701547-45714047 GCA_033310375.1 Conus canariensis
GTTGCAAAATTACTTACCGTTACTGGACATACGCATACCGAATTTTATCAATAGTGGTGTAAATTTAGAAAATAACGGTTTTTTAAACAGGTCAATAACATTTGCATAACATTGTTCAGCACTTAAAACTGTACGTGCGTACGGAATGTTATCAAGAACGGTGAAAATTTCGAAATTCAGAAAATAACGGTTTTTAACGGTCAATGTTAAGTTTCGGATCTTGAAAATTGTATATCATTGTTTAGCATTCAAAACTGCACATGTATATCGAATTTCTTCAAGAATACTCTAAATTCATAAAATGACGTGTTTTAACGGTCAATTGTAAATTTCGGTTCGTAACAGTTGTAAAATCATTTTTCGGCATTTAAAACTGCACATGTATACCGAATTTCATCAAGAACAGCCTAAATTTTAAAAATAACGGTTTTTAAAACGGTCAAATTTAATGGTCATAATGACTATCTAATGACCTTATGTTGCCCGCTGGATGTTCCTGTAGGCTTATTTCAAGTTTGGTGGCGATCTGATGACTCTCGTGGCCGCCAACCTCAGAAGATCGGGTTTTAAAACAGTTTTTATAGGGTTTGGTGTTTTTAACGGTTTTTAAACTGTTTATAAATAACGTTTTATAACTGCCAAATAACGGTTCTAATTTTCGAGAAGTAGCCCTGTACCTGTGCAGTGTCACAACGGCCATTTGATGAAAAGTAGAGGAAAAAGATGTCTTTGAAACCGTTAAACAGTTTTTTTAACGGTTTTTAAACGGTTTTATTTTTTTAGCGATTAGCCCCAAATCATCCTCGGGTCACAACAGACGTACCTGCTAAACCATCCATGTTGCAAAATTACTTACCATTACTGGACATACGCATACCGAATTTTATCAATAGTGGTGTAAATTTAGAAAATAACGGTTTTTAACGGTCAATGTTAAGTTTTGGTTCGTAAAATTTGCATAACATTATTCAGCACTTAAAACTGTACGTGCATACGGAATGTTATCAAGAACGGTGAAAATTTCGAAATTCAGAAAAATAACGGTTTTTTAACGGTCAATGTTAAGTTTCGGATCTTGAAAATTGTATATCATTGTTTAGCGTTCAAAACTGCACATGTATATCGAATTTCTTCAAGAATACTCTAAATTTATAAAATAACGTTTTTTAAACGGTCAATTGTAAATTTCGGTTCGTAACATTTATATCATTTTTCGGCATTTAAAACTGCACATGTATACCGAATTTCATCAAGAACAGCCTAAAGTTTGAAAATAACGGTTTTTAAACGGTCAAATTTAATGGTCATAATGACTATCTAATGACCCTATGTTACCCGCTGGATGTTCCTGTAGGCTTATGTCAAGTTTGGTCGCGATTCCGATGACTCTCGCGGCCGCCAACCTCAGAAGATCAGGTTTTAAACAGTTTTCATAGGGTTTGGTGTTTTTAACGGTTTTTAACTGTTATAAATAACGTTTCTTAACTGCCAAATAACGGTTCTAATTTTCGAGAAGTAGCCCTGTACCTGTGCAATGTCACAATGGCCATTTGATGAAAAGCAGAGGAAAAAGATGTCTTTGAAACCGTTATAACAGTTTTTTTTAAACGGTTTTTAACTGTTTTTTTTTTTTTTTTAGAGATTAGCCCAAAACCATCCTCGGGTCACAACAGACGTACCTGCTAAATTTCAAGAAGATTGGGTTTTAAACAGTTTCTTTTATAGGGTTAAGTGTTTTTTAACGGTTTTTAACTGTTAAAATAACGTTTTTGAACTGCCAAATAACGGTTCTAATTTTAGAGAAGTAGTCCTGTACCTGTGCAATGTCACAACGGCTATTTGAAGAAAGGCAGAGGAAAAAGGTTGTCTTTGAAACCGTTATAACAGCTTTCTAACGGTTTTTAACGGTTTTTATTTTTTAGAGATTAGCCCAAAACCATCCTCGGGTCACAACAGACGTACCTGCCAAATTTCATGACAATCGGTTTGAGCGGTTTTTTGAGTCTATAGCGTAACACAGACACAGACACACACACACCACACACACACACACACACACACACACACACACACACACACACACACAGAATTTGCCCTTTATAATAATATATATTAATATATATATAATATATATATATATATACATAATGAAAAGTTCAACATTGCTGCAGTTACAGTGCTTGTTTGGATTTGCCTGTAACGCATCACCTATTCTCTGTAAAGTTCTGATATTGAAGCCACTTTCTATTGAATTCCACGACCTCATTTCTAGAAAGTTTATGCGTTTTTTAAGTATAATTTCATCTTCTTCAGAAAAAAAATGTTTGTCAAGAAGCTTGATTTTATGAACATATATACTTAAGTATTTCACAAAAACAACAACAACAACAACAACAACAACAACAACAACAACAACAACAACAAGATACCAGTATCAACTACTTCTGTGTTTCAATCACAAAAGCATAATTATCATTAATTCAATACCCAGACCTATTCTAGGCCAAACTCATATCTGCCTTGTAGAAACAATAAACGCCTTTTTGAGAGCTATTTGAAAAAGGACAATAACTGAATAGCATAAGAACAGAAAAACGTCGTTGCTCTGTGCTTTATTGACGTTCAGAGCGAATCCGTGAACATGCGGCGTTATCGTAATCAATGTATACATCTCCTCTGGCGTTCAGTCTGTCGATTACGAAAGAGCCACTAACACAACCTGCAGTATCACGATTCTCTTTCTCTCTCTCTCTCTCTCTCTCTCTCCTCTCTCTCTTCTCTCTCTCTCTCTCTCTCCTCTTCTCTTCGTATATATCTTTGTCTGTCTGTCTGTCTGTCTGTCTGTCTGTCTTCTCTCTCTCTTCCTCCCCCCCCCCCCCCCCCCCCACTCCATTCCTGTGATAATCATTCTGTCAAACAACAAATCGGACAGGTTGTATTCCAGGAAGCTATATAGGAGACAATTTAAGAACAGTATATGGCATCATATATTACTTAGAGAAAAAAAGCCTTCCAGGTTAATTCCACGCTCACTACTGTTGGTCGCTTTCTGCGGCAAATACTGCAACATGCATTAACATGTATATTAACCCCTTGAGTGCCATCTGCTGTGTAAAAAGAGTGCTCTCTCCCCTTGCCAAGGGTTTTTGGGCGTTTTTTGCATAAAATAAACAAACATTCATAGCTCCTCATCCAGCTGAGAAAACCCCATAAAACTGTACATTTTAGGAATCAGCGTTATTCCTCTATGTGTTGACATCAAAATGAAACAGAAATCTTTATCCGGTATGAGCACCATGCTGCTATATAAACAAATGTGGAAAAAAAGGACAAAAACTTGTTAGAAAAATATTTGTAAAATATAAACATGCAGCTGGAAGTTTTTGCCAGTTGGAACTTTTATCCCTGGGTTTCCACTAAATGCAGTGCTGCTGGGCAAAAAAAAATGGTAGTGAAAAATTCGCTTGAAACCTAGCTGTCCTAGTTCGAGTTGCAGCTGCTGATTGTCTGCCACGCCCCCTTGACACACCCCTCTCCCTCTCCCTCTGCCGTGAACCCCCCTCCTAACTTCAGTCTGTCTTCTCTTTCGCCCCGCACAGACTGAAAGCTGTGTGTGTCAGTTTCAAGCCGCCGAGATTCACACACGCTGGCTGGCTCACTCGGCGTACCGACGCTTGTGTCAGCTGGGTCAACTTGACCCATCAACGATGCATGCAACAAATCGTCGTCACTTTCCCATGTGTCGAGCGAATCGACTGAATCAAGATTTGAATCGCACTCTTGTAGAGTAATATTCGCTGTTTCGAGAGCAGAAAAGGTTGTTCGAGTCGATTGTAGGCCGTTAAGTCCGGGTGTTGCGTCGTCTGCTACTGTTGTTGAGTGAAAAACTACTCAGAGCCTGTGGGGTCTTCACTTTCAATGGGCTGGGCAGACAGTATGTGTACGCGTCATGAAATATGATTTGATTGGCCACTGGACGGGATCCTAAACCTTCGTCATACACCAAATAAGTCAGTGAAATCGCTAGAGTTTTCCAGCTTAAAAAAGCAAAAGGTCACCGACCGAAATTTCGGTCACTGGCACTTAAGTGGAAGTATTTTATCGACCGAAATATCGGTCGCTGGCACTCAAAAGGTTTAAAAAAAAAAAAAATCAACATTGCTGCAGTTACAGTGCTTGTTTGGATGTGCCTGTAACGCCTCACCTATTCACTGTAAAGTTCTGATATTGAAGCCACTTTCTATTGAATTCCACGATCTATAAAGTATATGCGGTTTTTTTTTTCAAATTTAATTTCATCTTCTTCAGAAAAAAAAAAAAGAAAAATGTCAACCCATTGGTTTATGAATTCAATGCACAACACAAATGACAGCAAGCATAGAGTTCTCACAGAGATTCAGCTGTGGAAACATGTAGTGAAAAAGACAAGGAAAAAAGGAGGACAAAATAACATTTTTCAGATGATAGGCGAGTGATTTTTTTATGTTAAGATCAAAACATTTCCTTTGGTTGGAAAGATGGAGATACTTTCCAAAACATTTGTCAGGTTTTAATCAGCTTGTGTGTTCGTTGTCCCCCCCCCCCACCCCCCCCTCCCCCCTCCCCCCTCCCCCTCCCCCCCCCCCCCCCTCCCCCCTCCCCCCCCCCCCCTCCCCCCCCCCCCTCCCCCCTCCCCCCTCCCCCCCCCCCCACCCCCGTGATTTGTAGAAATGTCTCAAACAAAATAGTCTCAGTCGATTGAAAGGACACCCCATGCTTCTGAGAGCGAAGATATGACCACAAACTCAATATGATTGTCTGAATTTTGGACATGTTAACATCATAAAATAGATGGTTTCATGAATTAGGTTTTGATATTCATTGTGGAAATAAAATCATCCGCTTTTTCTTTTGCTTCTGATTTATTTGAACGGAATAGAACTCTGAGAGAAAACCCGAATGCCATGCATTCTATGCCATATAACCTCAAGACGAACATTTTGGTGTAATTAAAAATTCGTCTTTCAATATGATAACTTTAAATGTTTATAGGAAATTCATAGCTGACGGTTTTAAGAAAATGCATAAGTTTGTTGCAATTTGTTAGAATGTAATTTTGTCTTTTTGTTTTCAAATCCATTATGAAATGGATGCTCTTTTTTCAGAAGTCATAAGATCTTCTTCAGGTTTGGTTACTTCTTCTGTCACTGTTGGAATGGGCTTTTTGGTGACAGTGAACGTAACTGTGTCAGCCATGTTTTTGTTCTGTCTGTAGGGAAAGCTTCATAATTTCTATGCTATCAAAACCCATCTGAAATCAAACATCATATATGTCCAAGGGATTCATGTTTTGTTTTGTTTTTGTTTTTTCTGTGGAAAAGACTAAGTCATCCGGGTAAGCTTCTAGAGCGACCACTGGGTGTCAATACCCGAGGTCTGCTGAACCTGTATAATTCGTGACAGCTTTTCAAAGTGACCTCCAAAGTGGCTGCAGAAATCCTTACAAACTGCAGAAATACTTCTTGACTGTTAAAAAAGAAAAAGCAAAAAAAGCAAAAAGAGAATCAAACAAAAACGCTTTCTGACTGAAGAAACACTTCTTAAATGAAAAAAACAACTTTATGTCTGAAAAAAATCCTTATGTCTGACGAAATACTTTATGACTGAAAAAGTACTTCCAGCCTGAAGAAATACTTCCGCACTGAAAAAAAAAAAAAACTTCCTGGAGAAACATTCGCTGGCTGAAATAAAGAAAACAAACAACCACCACTGAATGAAACAGCTCCCCGACTGAAGAAAGACTATGTGATTGATGAGGTACTTCATGAGGGTAGTGATACTTCTTGACAGAAGACATACGTCCTGAGCACAGTAGCTCTTGTTAACCAGTGACAAGGGCTGATGCCAAAGTATCCAAGAATTAAATTTAAAAGTAAATGGAGTGATGAGGACGAGTCCCAAGACCCAAAATTTCCTTGTAGGATGCTCTGCCTTGATTTCATCTGGAGAACTGCATGGAACAGCAATGCTTCTATTAACCAACGACCTACGCCTGAACGGGTGTTCATTTCTCAGAACTACTCATATACGCAGTTCTAGAAAGCGTCGAGCGAAAGCAGAACTGTGCCTTCTACTGGAGCTTATGAGAGGGCATCACAAGACGAGACGATGCAAGGCAAAGGAAAATAATCTTGATCAACGAACAGTTAGAATACTTATGAACACCTGGTGCACTGGGCGACACAGTTACTGGCTAATCAGAGTTCAGAAATATAGTGGCTGCATCTCATATCTGATATATCATTCAACCTGAGATATTTTCAAATCTGTCTGAAACATTGAAGGAATATTTTTTTTTTTGGGGGGGGGGGGGGAGAGAGAGAGAAGAGAGAGAGAGAGAGAGAGAGAGAGATCCCCCCCCCCACACACACACCGCTTTTGTACAATAAGATGTCGCTTTTGGATAGTTCTTTCGTTTTTACCCCTTGATAGGCTAATGGTTATATTCGATAAAATCTCTCTCTCTCTCTCTCTCTCTCTCTCTCTCTCTCTCTCTCTCTCTCTCTCTCTCTCCCTCTCTGAACTTGGAAGCATTACTCTGGAGAATCTTGGATGCTTGCGACAGTCACTGCTCTGATGAAGATCACACGCAGTGTCCACCACGTCCGTGATCAGTAAAACCAATTTCATTTAAATGGCATCCATTATCACATAGGTGTCAGTACAATGACCGTTTAAAAAATGAAACTTGATTAGATTGTTTTTTGAGCAGAGCCCATTGTCAGTCTGTGTATTGGAAGTCGTAATTAGAAACTATAGTACACCCAACTGCTCTTTAGAACAAAATAAACATTTTGTCCACTGAAATCTATGGCAAATTTGAGTGTGGTCGTATTGTTTCTCTCTCTCTCTCTCTCTCTCTCTCTCTCTCTTCTCTCTCTCCCTCTCTTTTCTCTCTCTCTCTCCTCCCTTCACCCCCCCCCTCCTCATTCCTTGCTCGCCCCCATCTCCTTGACTCCCTTGCCCAGCCCCACCACTCCCATTCCCATTTGGTACCTCCATGTATTGTGGCCAGAGGCCGACGTACATTAAAGTTCTGAGTTCTGAGCTCTCTCTCTCTCTCTCACTCTCTCTCTCTCTCTCTCTCTCTCTCTCTCTCTCTCTCTCTCTCTGTGCGCGCATGCGCACGTCCTTACTAACACTTTTCATCAGTTCTTTTCATCATATTTTATTTTCGCCATCGTGTGGACCTTTTATAGAATATCGACCAAAACGTTTCTCTAAATCTCGATCCCATACTGTAATATAATAAGAAATTGAAGGAGGAATTGATGAAGATGGAGGTTTCTAATACCCAAAGTGTGGTGAAGAAGAAATTATGATATCGTCCACCCGCTGTCATTTCGGGCAAGAAGAGATAAGCACACTGGAAAAGACAGACGGGAGAAATGCAGATGATGAAAAACACTGAAGTTCCAACCAACATTTTGGTGAGTACTACTTCACGGGCAGAAAGTGATGACGATGTTTCAGATCGCCACGTCACAATGTGACGAAGTTTCACCGTGGTGATTATCGTAGCTGTTATCATCACGATCGTCAAACCTCCAGGCAAACCAGCTCCAAATATACTACCATCCAGAATGTCGATTAACTGCCTGTGATTCGTGTAAAGACCACCACCTGTTACCATCATCATCACTTCATCAGTCACAGGATCATACACACACCGAATCCAGTAATCTGTATGACACGATATAAACCAAACTGAACACACCCAGATATAGAGAAATAATGATTGGCAGCCATGGCTCTGTGCTGAGTAGAGTCTGGTACTTCAGGGGTCTGAGGACACAGTAACATCTCTCACAGGCGATGATGGTGGACAAAGAATGGGAAATATACCCAGAACCCGAAAGGAAAATCAGATTGTTGTTGGCCATGAATTCATTCAATGGAGTCTTCAATGCTTGCGCACTTAAGTGCATGTAAATATTCTCAGCATGCAGAAAGAAAGCGTAGGTTAATAAGACTTTCATCCGACACAGCCAGCATGAAGAGACAGAGGTTGAACGATCATGTAGACCTTGTTTATAGAACACCGCCATGTTGATGACGTTGGCTGGTCCACCAATCAGGTAGCAGAATGCTAGTAAAATGTCTTTGACTGCATGGCATATGCTTCTACTTCCTGACTGACGAGGTTATGAGGATTGTCCCAGGTAGATGTTGTGACTCGTTGAACCTGAGCTGAAGGCATACTTCGCCAAGTGACACATTCTGCACAAAGTCTGGTGTTGACATCGTGTCCTGAACGGTTGTATAGTTGTTGATAGTCATGGCTTCAAACGCGTCATTCAGAACTTGATCTTCGAATGTGATATTCAATATTATGCTCAGCTTGAAAATGTCATGACACTTGACTGCCTTATTTTACAGTTTTTGTAACATTGGAAGATTTATATTGAAAGGGGAGCAGAGTTGAAATATATATCAACATCACTGTGCTGAAAATTAAAGAACAGTGGATACATTTTACAGACATGACAAAAGCACAGCTAGCTGTTATGAGAAAAAAAATGGTGGGGGTGGGGTGGGGGGGGGTGTCCAGAAACTTGAATGAAACAAAAGTTTCGGAAAGACCACAGTCGAATCAAAACGTTCTTTCTGTGTTCTTAAATCAACGCTCGTTTCAAGAATAAAACAAGAGCAGAAAAGAAGAAAAAAAAAAACCTTCTCATTGATAAAAGTGCGATAGATTATAGTCTAACGTAAACAACCATAAATTGTTCCTTTGTTTTGGATGGAAGCAACTAAGCTTCGAATATCATATAACATGAAATCGATTCACTGTGAATATTTTACTGAATTACTATCTATCTATCTATCTATCTATCTATCTATCTATCTTCTATCTATATCTCATCATCCATCCATCATCATCATCATCTATCATCTATCTATCTATCTATCTTATCATCTATCTATCTATCTATCTATCTATCTATCTATCTATCTATCTATCATCAATGATACGAAACAGGCGGGGAATGTCCTTTCCATTTCATGACTAAACAGGGATGACAAATCAACATAGGCAACGTAAGCAGTGTCAAGCAAGACCAGACGAATTGATATCTAACACATTCATCTAAAGGGCCATGCTTCCGCACTTACGTTTGCAACACAAGGTACACAGCTGTGTCGACTGTGTTGGTTCCTGTTGTCTTTTTCTCTCCATATTCATCATCATTGGCTATTGATCAGTTTATTCTGCTTGACTGATTTTTAAAGTGTGTTGTTAGTAAACACACACAACACACACACACACACACACACACACACACACACACACACACACACACACACACACGCGCCTGTTTATTGTAGTTGTGTCTTGACTTTGGCTCTAGATTTCACAATCAGATTTTGACTCAAGATTTGACAAACTGACACGTTTTGGTCGTGTGTGCTTTTGCTCTCCTAACCCTTTGCATCATTTAAAAAATAAGATCTACATTAAAGGAGAGTGTACAGCAACGCAATTTCTGTACAGAGCTTTCAAAAGTTTTATCATTCTTAATAAAACTTATCTTAACCTATCTGGCACCTTTTCCTGTACATTGCAAAAAGATGTAGGGTATTAACTATCTTCCAGCTTTGCGGTTTATGCAAGATAGGTTGTATGTTTCCAGAACATTATGATTTTGCCTTGTCATCGATTAGTTATTGATAACATATTTCAAATGCAAGTGCTAGTCCTAATATCCTTGCCACCTTTTGATATATTTTGTTTTTCACTTACACAACAAACAACAACAACAAATACTACAATATTACTACTACTACATTATTAGACTACTATATTATTATAACTATTCTGCGGCTAGTCTATCCTTGCCACTAATATTCTATCTACACTAACTAACTACAACACATACTACTACTCTACTACTACTACTACTACTACTACTATTAAAACAACAGCATCTCACTTCATCATGACACTCTATTGTTATCATCACCCATACATCATCACATCATACATCATCAACAACAACAACAACAATCAACAACAAGATCAACAATGTCAGTCACAGCATCAGCACATCATCAGCACAACAACAACAGGAACAACAATATGTGCAACTACTACTGATGCTGCATACTACTACTACTACTACTACGACTACTACTGCTGCTGCTGCTGTGCTGCTGCTGCTGCTGCTGCATGATGATGATGATGATTTTTTTCTGTTGCTGCTGTTGTTCCTCCTACAAAAACTATGATTGCTGCTGTTGCTGCTGGCATTGCAGCCCTACGTGTTCAGAAAAGAAAAGAAAAGAAAAGAAAAAAAAAAAACAACCAACCAACCAAACAAACAAAACCGTCCCATACGATGTTTCTATTATGACTGCAGTTCTAGCATACTTAATATTATATTAACGTCACTGTCAAACTGGTGTTCAGTGTCATCAGACACAGATGTCAAACCTGAGCTCCATCGCGTTCAGTGTCCTGTTCGAAAGTCAGGAAAAGAATTCTGAACAATGTATAGCTGAGTGATAGTCCTGTCACCGTAGGGTGCATACAGTTTACTGCTTGGTGGCAGTGTCTGTTCCTGGTTGGCCCTTTAGTTATGAAGCACGGACTGGCACACCCATGGAAACACTTCTGCGGAAGTACTGTTGTGTCACTGCCAGTGGTTAATATACAATGTCATCCGTCAGGGAGTATTTATCTCCCTTCAGCTCTCAAAGGAATGCCCTGCACGTGCTTGCATCCTACATCGATATAGAGCAGGCTTCAAAGGGGGGTGCAGGACTGCTCCCTGTTGCTTGATTCAGCAGTTGACGGCAGTACTTCTCTGGATCGCACTTGTACCCTCGGGTGTTTGTTTGTTTGTTTTCTTTTTCTTACGATTTAGGAAGAAGCACTTCCTTATAAGACACCGTACTCATAAGAAATGTCTCGAGAAAACAAACAAACAGAAAACAACAAAAACAAGAAGCAAACAAACAAACATTAACCAGTTCAAAGGTATGTTAAATTACATATTATGCAAACATCACCACACATATTACTCACAGTTTATGCAGATGAAACAGCTTGATGTAAATTTCTACGAAACAGTGTGTGTGTGTGTGTGTGGGGGGGGGGGGGGGGGGGGGGGGTGTTATCAAACACATTCTTACCTATAATACAAGTATCGACGACATCGAATATGCCTTGCTCACCATAGCAGTCTAATTGTTGGAGTCATCGAGGCATGCTTACTAAGTTATTGTATAGCTTTAGTCGAATCAGGTCTTTTTCCCCAGCTAGGTTTCTTTCAAAAAGGCAAACCAATTGAGTGGTGGGCACGTGCGACCTTATAAAAAAAGTGTTCACGGAGCACACTCCTCTACTGTGATTTGGCCAGATTTAGCACAACTGTATGAACACCTTCAGCAGGGAAAGCCCCTCCACAGAATAATCTTCCATCACCCTTTGAATCGATAGGTGGGGTGAATGATAGGCGTGCACAAGGGGTGAGGAAGAGGGTGTGTGTGTATGTGTGTGTGTGTGTGTGTGTGTGTGTGTGTGTGTGTGTGTGTGTGTGTGTGTGTGTGTGTGTGTGAAAGATTCAACTCTGAACTTGATTTGGGATGCTTGCGTTGTTTTCAGTTTTTTGAGTGTCTGGGGATTTTCGTCACTGGAATTTGTGTTCCAGACCTCTTTCCATCGAAACCTATTCATCTCTCTCTCTCTCTCTCTCTCTCTCTCTCTCCTCTCTCTCTCTCTCTCTCTCTCTCTCTCTCTCTCTCCTCTCTCTTAAAATGTGGGGTAACTTTTGCTCTTGCTAGTGAAGAGTTTTCATATCTGTAATATGTTTTCTTAATTTCATGTTCCCAGTTTCTCCATCTTCAAACTCCCCCCCCCCCCCCCCCCCCCCCCGCCCTTAAGTCTAAATCTGTGCCAAGTCATTACTATGAGGACAATTGAGTTCTTGGCCTGCGCTTGCTTTTCCCCCACTATATTAATTGTTTATCTATGTATTTGTCTGACTTTATTCAAGTTTAAAAGGCTGTGCCAGTCTTGAATAAAAGTTACTCTGTGTTAGGTTTTCTTATGGGAGCAAAAGTTACCCACTTGTTTACTGTTTATTGTTTACTGTTCCCTGCCTCATTTCATTTCCAATTTCGTTTCGATTAAACTGAGGTTATTTGTATTTATTTCTGTCCCGTCTGTGTGTTTGTCTTTTGATCTCCCTTGCATCCTTGGGTGGACTCCTCAAGCGTAGGCTCAAAGATTGTCCCCTACATTTTATACTATTTGCATAATGTCTTTAGTTTTTCATCACCTTTATTCCTCCCCACACTTTCTTTGGTTTCATTTACTACCCTTCACTGGCTGCTTTGGGGTGCTATTGGATTCTTTTTTGCACCCTTGGTGGTGAGAACACCACGGTATTATGGACTGTGGTGTGTCTCTATTTGACGCCGGGAGTGCAGACACAACCAGCCGTGTCTCCCTGATG
>CM065735.1:45721547-45724047 GCA_033310375.1 Conus canariensis
AAAAGTAATTATAGTGAGTCCACAAACCAAAGTGGGCAGCTTTCTTAAGGCGAGATAAATAACATTTATTTACAACGAAAAGAACGAGTAATCACGTATATCATCCAATTGAGCGCAACATGGACGCTGATTTTTCTCCAGCGGATTTTTTTTTTTCTGTTTAACAGAATTTGTTTTACTACGTGTTACATTGAATGAGGTTCATTCATGTTTTCTTTTAATGAGGAAATACTGAGAAAAGGGGGCGGGCATGAAATTGGAAACTACACCTGTCGAAAAAAAGTTTTAAGAAGTTCTTGGAATATGCCAGCAGCAAACTTGTATTTGGGAATCATTTGAATCCGAGCAATCACCATTACCAAACAAAAGAAAAAAAAGTGTTTTCATATTTGGCATTAATTTGAATTCAATGAAACAGTTTATGAATTCATTGCACAACAAAACGACAGCAAGCATAGAGTTCTCACAGAGATTCAGCTGAGGAAACATAGAGTGAAAAAGACAAGGAAAAAAGGAGGACAAAATAACATTTTTTAGTTGATAGGGGAGTGATTTTTGTGTTAAGATCAAAACATTCCTTTGGTTAGAAAGATGGAGATACCTTCCAAAAACATTTGCCAGGTTTTTATCAGCTTGTTTGTTTGTTTGTACCCCCCCCCCACCCCCGCACTGATTTGTAGAAATGTCTCAAGCAAAATAGTCTCAGTCGATTGAAAGGACACCCCATGCTTCTGAGAGCGAAGATATGACCACAAACTCATTATGACTGTCTGAATTTTGGACATGTTAATATCATAAAACAGATGGTTTCATAAATTAGGTTTTGATATTCATTGAGGAAATAAAATCATCCGCTTTTTCTTTTGCTTCTGATTTATTTGAATGGAATAGAACTCTAAGAGAAAACCCGAATGCCATATAACTTCAAGACGAATATGCTGGTGTAATTAATAAATTCGTCTTTCAATATGATAACTTTAAATGTTTATAGGAAATTCATAGCTGACGGTTTTAAGAAAATGCATAGATTTGTTGCAATTTGTTAGAATGTAATTGTGTCTTTTTTTCATATCCATTGTGAAATGGATGCAATTTTTTTTCAGAAATATATCACGCATTTTGGTGCCTTACCGTCAAGGAAAAAAAACAACTTTCTGAGATGGGAGGAAGTTACCGGGAGGATGGAATCGGCAAGAGCTACAGCAACGCTCACCTGCAGCTGAAGATGTATGTAAATCATGACCTACTGATCGCCATCAACGTATTCTGTCTGCCAAACTGTAAATCAGACTCAGGCACGTCACTGACCACGTCTCTCTCTCTCTCTCTCTCTCTCTCTCTCTCTCTCTCTCTCTCTCTCTCTCTCTCTCTCAAAGACAAAAAAGGAAGCGCGGGGGAGGGGGGGGGGGGGACAGCTGAAATAGGTTAAAGAAAAAGAAAAAAAATAAACAAAAACCCCCGAAAATTCAAGGTTATAGATTAGAAAAGTAAAGCCCCTCACTGGCAGCATAGAGAATCAATGCAATCCATTTGGAAGACAGAACTATTCGTCCTGCTCAGAGGCCTTTCGTTCACTGGATCAGACTCATCAAAGAGGCACGGCTGACTGTCTGTGATCCCTTGGCATCGAATGGAGGCATACCACATTGTATAATTCTGTGGGTTCTCACTTCCAAGGGTTACAAGACAGAATCCAACAGCACATCAAAGCAGCCAGCGAAGGGTAGGAAAGTAAAACAAAAAGAAAGCACGGTTAGAAAAATAGGTTGCTGAAAAAAACTAAAATCATCATGCAAACAGTATCAAAGGAAGGGGAACGTCTTGGAGCCTGTGTTTGAGGATCCATTCAGGATGCAAGGAAGGTCAAAGGGTGTCAACATTCAGAGTGGTCAACTCTACTGATTGATAACTCAAGCATGGTTAGTCACGTTAGTGCCGACAGCACATAAGAATTGCGCAGAACAATTACCAAACATTGATATGTTGAGCAACTTTGTAGTGAGGGAAAACAAGAGGAGGCTAACAATTTCTCCTTTATTACATTAATGACTTGATAAAGGCTAAAAAAAACAAAAAAAAGGGGGGGGGGGGGGCTGAAAGAAAGGAAATTAGAATGAAAATTCGAGGAAAATACTATAATATAAAAACCCTTCACTAACAGCACACCAGAACCACTGGCATTCATCTTGAAGACAGAACCATTCACTTCCTGCCTTGTTCGTTTTTCTTTCAAAATATTTTCTATCCGGAAAGATACCTCTACAGCCTAAGAAATGATGCCAAAGGTCTGCCATTGCTCGATTCAGAATAAGATCGTTTGGTCTCCTTGCCAACATAAATTGGTCTGATGTTGAACTGACGACAGGGAGTAGTTGTCACATGTGTTCGCTTGCCATTGAAGTTGAAAACATTTGTTTTTCTTTTTGTTGTTGTTGTTGTTGTTGTTGTTGTTGTTGATTGCACTGCCTATGATGTATCAGATTTGGGTGTGATTCCTTCA
>CM065735.1:45729047-45761547 GCA_033310375.1 Conus canariensis
GATGACCAACACCAACTTGATTACATGGACTGGCCTCTCAAAACTGAAAGAATCAGAAGAAGCTGTGAACTCTTTACAGGACAAAAAATTTCCAGGTGCTGACAAAGTCACCAACGAAATGCTAAAACACCTCGGCACCAAAGCAAAGACCAAACTTCTTGCTCTCTTCAACAACAGCTGGAAGACAGGATGTGTTCCACAAAGCTGGCGAAAAGCTGACTTGGTGCCAATCCACAAGAAGGGCAAAGACAGAGTTAGGGCTGACAGTTATCGCCCCACCAGCCTCATCAGCTGCGTGGGCAAGCTCCTAGAGCATATGATCAACTCGCGTCTAGTTTGGCACCTGGAGAAAAACAACATCATCACTCCAGAGCAGGCAAGCTTCCGCCAAAATCATTCCACCGAGGACCAAGGGACCTACATAGCCCAGAAGATCTAGGATGGTTTCCAGGACAAACAGCATACACTGACGGTGTGGATAGACATGGAAAAAGCGTACGACAAAGTCTGGAAGGATGGCCTCTGGAGAAAATTCCAGAAGAGTGGTGTGACTGGCTGTATGTACCAATGGAACTCGCAGTACCTGAACAATAGGAAGGCCTGAGTGCATGTCAACGGAGCATGCAGTCGGAATAAGACACTGAGAGAAGGAGTCCCTCAAGGGAGTGTCCTCAGCCCTACCCTATTCCCCGTCTTTGTCAACCACATCGTCAAAAATATGCCACGCAAAGTCCAGGGAGCCATCTATGCAGACGATCTTGTCCTATGGTGCTCGGAAGAACACCTCACAACTGCCAGCTACAGGCTACAGCAGGCGCTGAATGTTCTCGAACGCTGGACAAAACAGTGGCTGGTAACAATTAATGCCAAGAAGACCACATGAACTGTTTTCAGCCTCTCACCCAAAGAACAGAAGGCCAGCCTGAGCATCAATGGACAAACTCTGCTCGCTGAAAATAACCCCGCGTACCTGGGAGTCACCTTCGACAAACGTCTGACGTGGAAGAAGCAAGCAGAGAAAGCAGAATCAAGAGCAAAAGTACGACTTGCCTTCATAAAGACTCTGGCCGGAACAACATGGGGCGCAGACAACACGACCCTGAGGATACTGTACTCTGGTAGAGTCAGGCCAGTGCTGGAGTATGGCATGACTGCATGGAGCACTACGGCCAAATCCAACTTTCAACGGATCAGCAAGGTTAGGAATCAAGCTACCCGTGTCATCACAGGGGTCATGAAGTCTACGCCAATTCAGGAGCTTGAAACCATCACAGAGCTCCAGCCCCTTGAGTACCGCAGAAACGCCAAACTCCTGACCCAGCCTGCCAAGTTCAAGAGGCTGAAAGGCCACCCCATGAAAGACAGACTGTCCCAGCCAATTAAAGGACGGCTGAAGAGAGGGAGCTTCGTACACCAGAGCAGGATCCTAGAACAGCAACATCAAGATATCCTTGACCATGACCCCAAAGTGATACCCCGGTGTCTTGCCGTCCCTGCCTGGAGCGAAAGAACCCCCCCCCCCCCATCCAGTGCAGCACCCCTGGTGTTGGCCCCAAAGATTCCAAAGCGGCCCTGAAAGTCCCTCTCGCTTGAACACCTCCGCACCCAGTTCAGTTCCCCAAAGAGTTCTGGACTCATGTCTACACTGACGGCTCTGCAGCAGATGCCATTCGAAACGGAAGGGCAGGAGGCTATGTTCAATATCCAGGAGGCAGAAAAGAAAAGATCTGCCTCGCTACCGGCCTGTACTCCACCAACTACAGAGCAGAAGCCGAAGTCCTGAAAACGGCAGCAGTCCACATCGAGGTCAGCAGCTACGCCAGCCACAACGTTGTCTTCCTGACCAACGCCCTGTCCATTTTGCAGGCCATTCAGTCCAACAGAGATCCAGGACTCAACGATCTGTCCTCGTCTCTCGACTTCCTCTGTACAAGTCACACAGTCACCCTGCAATGGATTCCCTCCCACTGCAACGTGCTTGGCAATGAGACTGCTGACTCAATGCAAAGGAGAGCACTACGGAGGAGCAGATGGACAGATTTCTACCAGCTACCCTGAATCCAGGACCATCATTAAGGCCAAGCTGCAGAACAAGTGGAAACAGCAGCATCCACGCCACAACAGAGCAGACCCGTACTACCTGCTGACTCGTCGAGAGCAGGTAGCTATTTTCAGGCTCAGGACAGGCCACAACCGCTTGAAACACCACCTATTTACTTAACTCCGCATCAGCAACACAGAGCAGTGCCATTGCAGAACAGGCAGCCAGACAACAGAACATCTGCTGCAGTCCTGCCTGCTCCACCAAGGGCCCCGAGAGAAAACCTGGCCCGACCCAATTCCAGTGGTCCGGAAGCTCTACGGAGGACTGGAGGACCTGCGACGTACTGCCACCTTTGTCTTGGAGACTGGGGAATCCATCTGACAAATGACGAACGAGACAAAAGCAACTCTTGTCACACTGCTCTTGTACAACTTGTCGATATATGTCTTACGAATATTAACAATAATGACCTTACTGGATTTTTTTTTAGACTATGCAAAAGCGTTTGACGTTGTAAGCCACTCCCTTACAAGAAAAAAAAAGCTTATGTGTTACAAATTGTCGAATACAGCTTTAACGTTCTTTGCTTCGTTTCTCACTAATCGTCAACAGCTTGTTGAAATTAACTTCAAAAGGTTAAAGTTACTCCCTTTGAAATTTGGTGTTCCCCCAGTGTCGCCGTAGTGATCATGTTTTTTATCAGGCAAATGTATTTTCCATTTCTCTGTTTTTCATCCTTTCCTTGGACTCGCCATCAGAACTTTTGAACCTCTTCCTCGTGTTGCATTAATAATTGTCTCTGGGCGGTATCTGGCAAGATAGTAGCTTCAGGCTATTGCCAATGAGAGGAAGGAAGAAGTATGAGACAGTTCTGCTTCTCTCGCTCGCAACGTTGTCTTAATAGGATGGGGGAAAAGTTTTTGCTTCTTTGCTCTAGCTAAATATTCTGAGGAATCACTTGGCATTTACATAATTTTAAACCGATGACAGAGCATGTAGTAACTTTCAACGCGTAACTTGATTACATGCAGCCACTCGCACAGTTCAGAGAAAGACTGCTCCGAACTTCGCGATAAAACACTACCACCCCTCAGGGAAACACACACACACACACACACACACACACACACACACACACACACACACACACACACACAAAACTGCACGTGGTTTGCAGGTTTGTACAGTGGAGGCATTATGCAAATACTGAGACACTGGAATGTCCGTTTTTAGGACTCTTGGCCATTCACTGCCACCCTCCTAAACCCTGCACACATAAATCCCCCACCAACTCCCCTAATTCGTGCCCACCCCAACACTGAAAAGAGAAAAAAGAAAGAAAAAATGCAATCGTGCAAAAAACAAACAAACAAAAGCAGGTCTTTTGTGTCCGAATTTGCTCGAAAGAACCCTTGTCTGATAAGTACCTGTATGTGGGTTTGTTTTTAATTCACTATGAACAATAATTGGGCTGCAAAAATAAGTAGATTAACGATGAATATTTAACGTTGGCATTTACAACAAATGGGAAAAGGGAGGATGGGGGGGGGGGAGGGGTGTGTGTGTGTGTGTGTGTGTGTGTGTGTGTGTGTGTGTGTGTGTGTGTGTGTGTGTGTGTGTGTTAATACAACATGAAAGAAAATCACGGAGCAGGTCACTGGAAGAAATAATACTGTGGGAAGCTTATGTCTAAAACAAGGACCATGTTAGCATTTCCCTTTCATTCGACATGATTTTGCGGGTACTAATGCAAAGCAAGTTTCCCTGTAACGCGATCCCATGATAAAATAACGAGGAACTGGCAAAAGGCAAACACTTGCATCAGCCACAGCGTGATCAAATAGAAATTGTAGTGGCGTCCTCCGGGTCTCATCTTAGGCAAACAGAAAGAGGCGATGCGAGCAAAAAACCCAGGAGAAATACAAATGATGAAGAACACAAATTGCAGACCAGCATTGTGGTCAGCGCCATTTAATAATAATAATAATAATAATAAATAATAATAATAATAATGTATGGATTTTATATAGCGCAATTCTTGGGATCAACTCATTGCGCTCAGCACACACTCAAACACTCGCACTAACATGTGTTCACACACACACCGCACACACACACACACACACACACACACACACACACACACACACACACACACACACACACACACACCGACCGACACAGGCGCACTTATCAAGTTCATCGGTTCAAGCGTAAACAATACAGTTATGCATGCAGTACATAAAAAGTCAGGTCATAATAATAGACACAGCATTCAGATATTATGGTTGAAGAAGGCTTTCCTAAGGAAGTATGTTTTTAACTCTGACTTGAATTTAGATAATGTAGGCAGGTCACGTAAGCTGTCAGGAAGAGAATTCCAAAGAGTGGGCGCACTAAAGCTAAATGCTCTCTCACCGACTGTCTTTAACGAGCGCCTAGGAATTTTCAGAAGTTTTTGAGAAGATCAGCGAAGAGACCGAGAAGTTTGATAGGTGGACAGAGAAGCAGAAAGATACTGTGGGAGTGTCCCATCAAAGAAACGATAGGCAAAAACTGCGATTTTGAACTGCCATCGATATTTGATGGGAAGCCAGTGGAGTTCACGTAACAAAGGTGTAATATGCTCATTTTTACGCTTTTTGAGAACAAGCCGAGCTGCACTGTTTTGCACCCTTTGTAATCGTGCAAGCTGTTCTGAAGGAAGTTCTGCAGGTGGAGAGTGAGGATGATATTTCAGTCCTCCATTTCACAATCTGATGAAGCTTCACGATAGTAGTTATGGTTGCTGCGGGTGGAGAGTGAGGATGATGTTTCAGTCCTCCATTTCACAACCTGATGAAGCTTCAAATAGTAGTTATGGTTGCTGCCACTGCCAGTATAATAGTGCTTCCTTGAAACCCAACTCCAACTACAAAACTGTCCAAAAAGTCCACAAGCTGTTTATGGGTGACGTAGAATCCCACTCCAGTGAACATTGTCATCATTTCACCAGTGACGGGATCGTAGACACAATTCATCCAGTGTCTGTAAGACACCATAAAAGCCAAGGTGTAAACACACACATAAATTGTAGCAATAATCAACGCCATCGTTCTGTGTGGAGTAGAGTCTGGTACTTCAGGGGTCTGAGGACACAGTAACATCTCTCACAGGCGATGATGCCAGAGAGAATAAACGAAATAAACCCAGAGCCTAGGAAGACAGTCAGATTGTTGTCGGCCATGAACTTATTCATCAGAGTCTTTACCACTTGTCCTCTGATGTACAGATAGATGTTCTCCGCATGAAGAAACATACAGGAGATCAAATAGATCTCATCCGACATAGCCAGCATGAACAGACAGAGGTGGACACGATCCTGAAGACCTAGTTTATAGAACACGGCCATGTTGATGACGTTGGCTGTTCCTCCAATCAGAACACAAACTAACAGCGAAAGGTCTTTGAACTGTCGTGCATGTGCCTCTACGTCTTGACTGACGATGTTGTCAGGATTATCCCAGGGAAAAAGCTGCGTCTCATTGGTCCTCAGCAGAATGCATTCTTTGCTCAGTGAGTTGTTGTGGTCAACGTACTGCGTCGATATAGTGTGCTGAGTGGTTGTCTCTCTGTTCATTCTCCTAGATTAAATAGTGCTTTCAAAACCGTCACTACCCTGTCTGAGGCATAAGGCTTACAAATTAAAGCAATTATAACGGCCCTCGGAGTGGGTCTCCTTGTGATAACCACATTTTGGAGGAAGAGGATGCGCACACAGCTTTTTTTTTTTTAATGCTAAACAACGTTACTTAACAATTACAACATTACTCAACAATCACACAGCGCGCACAACAAACTAGGAACTGATAATCTCTGACATTTTTTGATAGATGACTATTCTTTCCCTATCTAGCCATATCTAATGCATGATGCAATGATAAATGTTGTTACTTTACAGCAGTTATTAAATTTTAATGGGAAGAATCTCATACTTTTTTCCAAATAGCTCGCGGCCTTCACTTTTCTTAACTGAATCCTGTCTTGAAAGGCCTTTTTTTTTCGAAATGAGTTTCCTCCCCTCTGTTCACATCATAGAGATGTTCCACCAAATGTGACGTCTGTTAAACAGATTGTCGTCATCTGTGATAGATGGCTGTTCACTTGATCAAAACGTCAGGACAGTGAAAGCTGTGGTCTGGCTTTCGTCGTCTAAAGAAACGAATGCTGGGAAGGACAAAGACAGGTTGAAGGATTTCCTTTCCATTAAACACTACCTAATTCTAAGTACCGTTGCTTGGTAAAGAATGGAGTGAGTGCAATGACAAGTAAGAGCATTTTGAAGGGACAGCGAATCCAGCTGATCTCTCTCTCTCTCTCTCTCTCTCTCTCTCTCTCTCTCTCAGCTTGCGTGCGCACCCTTGCACACGTGTGTGTGTGTGTGTGTGTGTGTGTGTGTGTGTGTGTGTGTGTGTGTGTGGAGAGAGAGAGAGAGAGAGAGAGAGAGAGAGAGAGAGAGAAGGTTGTGTGTGTGTGTGTGTGTGTGTGTGTGTGTGTGTGTGTGTGTGTGTGCGAATTTAGTTGTTAACACTCTTTTCAACCAAATACCAATGTTGAAACTTTGGTGAGACGTTGCTTCACATAATTATGATAAAAGGACAGTTAATGTTTGGTAGGTACCCAAGGTCTGACCAGCACATTGGGGATAATGCGTAGGTCAGCCCTCTGCAATGTTGTAGCGATGGGACCCTCTTATTAAATCAAGGATTAAATTACTAACCAAATTCCATTTTCCTCACCCCGTTACAGTTGTCATATACGTTGACTGACCTGGAGAGACTACGGAACCGTCGATACATGAAAGTGATCACTGTCAGTACAAAACGAAACATAGCGTGTCAGTTTCACAGCTGTTGGCTGACAAACTCAGCCGCCATGTGTTACCTCCCTTCGGGGCCAATTCAATTCTGACGGCATGGACAGCTCAACCTGTCGCTAAATCTTGGCACCATTTCCTCGATCTGATGCTTGCTCAAAATGGTCGCCGAACGAAAAGACCACCACGGTTTCCTGAAGATGACAAAGCTTGTGGAATCAAAACTGAGCGTAGTAATATCGCTGAGACTGCCTTAGGTTAAGCAGCTCCTTATACTTAAAATGCACATATACATTTTCTTACTATGCTGTAACTGTGCTAAGACTACTGCAAGATAAAAATTCAACGTTTTACTGTAACGAGCGTAGCTGCTAAGAGCCACCACACTTTCTATTATCAGCCTCAGCAATCTGCCGACGTGAATAGTAAGACCGATCGTCTCCAGTGACAATTCACAAGACTTGTATTGTGTTTACTACTACATGCTAGCACTTTTTAGGCCATTCTCTCTGACCTTCCATCATTCCCTACCAGCATTTTCTTCTCATTATTTTTCAGTATTTTATTTTGCCTGCCAGAAGACATTTTTCATGTCCAGACTACGAGAAAAGAAAACAAATATGTCTTTTTTTCATATTGCACAAATCATCATTACGTTACATCAGGTAGGGGGAGATAAACATTCCTATCTGCAGTGGTGAAATAGCCAAAAATGACTGCAATTTATTTCTCTTTGATTGTGTCGTTGGGAATGGTGACATGGTGTTGTTTTCTAATTTAGAACGAATTAACGTTTAAAGTATATTTAATTGTTGCACTGCTGATTCATTGTAGTGTCCGACGGTTAGTGTCAATGAAAAGATGCCATGGTTTGTGTTCTATTTGATCCGATGCAGCCTGTTTCTTCTACAGTACTTACTAACGCACATGCATCATTTTAAACTGTTTGGGACATTTTGGTGATCCCCTGGTTTTACATTCAGTTATACTTTCCTCTCTATCCGCAGGGATCTCGTTCCCCTCTGATATAAAAGCATTAATCAAGCCTCTTGCCTTAATGTTGTTATTAACTTGTAGTTTTTGCTGCTGTTTTTGTTGTTTTTATTGTTTTGGTGTTGGTGGTGGTGGTGTTGTTGTCGTTTGTGGTGGTGGTGGTGGTGGTGGTGGTGGTGGTGGTGTGTGTGTGTGTGTGTGTGTGTGTGTGTGTGTGTGTGTGTATGTGGTGTGTGTGTGTGTGTGTGTGTGTGTGTGTGTGTGCGCGCGCGCGCATGTGTGTGTGTTTGGGTGTGGGTGTAGGTGTGAATGGAGTACCGATCTTAGTTTCTTGTTCTATCCTTTTGTGTTATCCTTATCTTTCCCTTTGTCTTTGCATCCTTACCAGGGAACCGGGTTTCGCTTGGTTAAATATTCACTTGTCTTGTGTGTGCGTCCCACTATCCTATCTTCTTTATCTTATGGTGTATCAGAGAAAATAGATTTGATTTTTTTTAATCCAGCATTTTAGATTACACGCAAAAAATATACCAAAACATACATTACAATACAACAGAACCAATCCACCATTTTACATGTCCACTATAACACATCACATCACATCATCCATTTGTTGGTAATTCATTTATCCATCAGCTTCAAATCACACGTAATGTGGTCTATAAAACATAGGGATGTGGTGTAGCGTATATGGACTAGTCCGCACGCAGTGACGCCTCCTTGATGAAACTGAAACTGGAACTGAAACTGAAACTTCCATCACAACTGCTGACCGATTACTATGGTGAATACTGTAAACAGCATTAATACGGATGAAAAAAAAGTTTCAACATTACAGCAGTTACAGTGGTTGTATTATGGCTGTAACGTGTTGCCCACTTTGTGGGAAGATTTTATATGAAAGCCGTTTTCTAATGAACTTCACTGGCTGCACATTCATGAGATGTATGTGTTCTTCAGTTTTATGACCATACTTCATCTTCTTCAGAAAAGAAAAAAAAATGTTGGACTACAGGCTTGATTTAAAAGATCTGCACGCCTAAGTATTTTCGGAAAAAAATGAAACTAATTCTGGATATCTACGTTTTCTGCATTTTCATCATTAATAAATTATTAAACGAAATAAACAAAACAGAAAAGAAAAGAAATTTACAACTACTTCAATACTAAGATGTAATTTCAGGCGAAAATCATGGTGAATTTCTAAAGTAATAAACTTTTTTTTTCAAAAGATATTTGCTAAATAACAATACCACAACTTCCAAATGGAAACCTTCGTCGTTTTCTGCTTTGCTGAAGTTCAAAGCCGAATAAGGAACATACTGTCTTATCATAATCCATTTATGCATCCCACGTGCGTCCAGTCTGTCGATTATGAAAGAGCTGCTACCAGAAGGTGCGGAATCTCTCTCTCTCTCTCTCTCTCTCTCTCTCTCTCTCTGTGTGTGTGTGTGTGTGTGTGTGTGTGTGTGTGTGTCTGAGGGAGGAAGTCGTCACACTCCGTCAACAGAATGAAGACCTGCAGAGGAGGAACGACGCTCTCAGCAAGAAGATTGAAGACCTGGAGAGGAAGACGGACGACTTAGAGGGGCGGTCCAAGAGGAACAACCTGGTGTTCTACGGCTTGACGAGGAGGAACAACGAGACAACCGCTGACTGTGAAGGTATTGTGAATGAACTTCTCACTGGCAAGCTGGATCTATCTCGTGACACAGAATCCGACAGGGTTCACCGAATAAATTCTAAACCCGACTCCCCCGTGATTGCCAGATGTGTCTTCTATAAGCAGAAGTTAGATGTGCTTAAGGCTAAAGGCAAGCTCCGGGTGGTGGGATTTTCTTCAATGAGGATTTCACTAGTCGAGTGAGAGAAATTAGGAGGTGGTTGTCCCCACACCTAAAGAGAGCTCGTGGTGATGGTAAACGGGCTACCATGGTGTTTGACCACCTTCTGATAGAAGGTAAGAAATATTCTGTTGATTCTGGTGACAGGCTGGTAGAAATGAGATAGGGCGGTGGCCGGCCCAGAAATACTTGTTGTGGTCACTCAACAGAGGGAACAAACTTTCAGCGTGCACCGGTTTTGCTGTCACAGTGTAGCGGGCTTAGTAGTGAACTTGCACGTGCTGATCATGAGACGGGTGACCAGGTGTGTTGTGCCAGCGGTACAGCCAGCGTACAATGTCAAGATGTGCATGTTAACACTGAGCATGTGCTGAATGACCCGGCTTTAGACACAGTGTGTGACGTATTACATGACGGCGGGGGCGGGGCTTCTTCCGTGTTCACTGAAAGTCTTGACCCAGATTGTTCTGTTGTATGTAATAATTCTAAACGTTTGTCTTTTCTTCATTGGAATGTGAATGGTTTACTTTCTAAATTACATGATAAAGAATTTGTATCGTTTGTTTGTTCCTTCGATTTTATTTGTTTTGTTGAAACGTTTTTGGAAGATTTTCATTCGTCAATATTTAAAGGATATAAGAAATTCTGTAAGCCTGCCATTAAACTGACAACTCGTGGAAGGCGCTCTGGTGGACTCGTATGTCTTGTGAGGCACGAGCTCTGTTCATTTGTTGAATTATTGGATATTCAATCGGATTCTTGTTTTGCTTTTGTGATTGATAAATCTCTGATGTGTTTGCACAAAAACATTCTGTACATCGGCGCTTACATACCACCGGTAGATTCACCTTATTATATGTATTCTGGCAATCACAATGGAATAAGTATGCTTGAAGAGTTTGTGAATGATTGTTTACTTTCTGTTGATGATGCTTATGTGTTATTAAGTGGAGATATTAACAGCAGGACTTCAAATATTTCACATGATTTGGAAGACGATTGGTTGCCTTTTGGTCATAAATATTTCAGTAATCCTGTACGTACGAACAGGAAGTCCGAAGACACTGTACTGAACAGCTATGGTAAGATGTTGATTAATATGTGCACTGCTTTGACTTTGGATATTGTGAATGGTATGTGTCAGGGCGATTTCTACGATCGCTATACATACATTTCTGAGAGAGGCAATAGTGTCAATGATTATTGTATAATGTCACGTGATTTGTTTGCAAATTTTGTTAATAATTGTGAACTGCATGTGTTAGAAAGAATTGAATCTGACCATATGCCTGTAATGATGAAATTCAGATTTTCTAATGAAAATCTAAATAATGCAAAAATGAATAATGATACATGTTTAATGGAGGAATATGTATGGAATGAGACTTATGCCAGTACTTCTAGTGATGCAATGTGCTCTCCTGAAATTCAGGAGAGAATAGAAATGGCGGTTAGAAAAATTGATGTTAACGAATCTTTGAATATATTTAATAGTTGCCTAAAAGATGCAGCTGAATGTATGAAAAAACAGTTTAATATAAATGCAAAACAAAGTTGTGATGACTGGTATGACGTAGAGTGTCGTAACGGTAAAAGAAAAGCCAGTAACCTTTTAAATACATTTCGTCGCACTTTATTTCCGCCTGATCGTTTTTCTTACTGTGCAGCCAGGCGTGACTACAAGAATCTTTTGAAACACAAACGTAAACAGTTTAACAGTAATTTAGTAGAACAGTTGGTTTCTTCTGTGAATGACCAAAGGGAGTTTTGGAACTGAAAGCGTAAAATTAATCATAAAGGAAAACAACCGTCTAATAACAATGGTTTGGAAGACCGGTTTCATCATTTTCAGAAACTGCTTGAAAAAGACGTAGACACAGGTGATGTTCCAGGTGAGGAAGGCAGTAGTGGTGGAAATGATCACAATGATAACAGGGATGATAATAATTCCAGTAACGATCATTTCAATCGTCCAATTTCAAGGGATGAAATTATGATGGCCTTAAAAAACTGAAAAGTCATAAAGCTAGTGGCCCTGATAGTATAATTGGTGAAATGGTGAAAAATGCATGTAAGTCTAATTTGATGCTGGATTTCGTTACAAAGTATGTTAATACTCTATTTGACAGAGGTGTTTTTCCTGTTCAGTGGACAGAATTAATAGTTTTTCCTTTATATAAAAAGGGTAATGTTGATGATCCAAATAATTATAGAGGAATTTCTTTGTGTAATGTTTGTAGTAAATTGTACAGTACTGTTATCAATGGAAGACTGCAGGAGTGGGTAGAGGAAAAGAACCTCACAGGTGAATGCCAAGCTGGATTTAAACGAAATTACTCCACGATAGACCACATGTTCACTTTAATGGCATTTGTGCAAAACCAATTTTGTTTGATTCGTAAATTATATGTTTTTATTGATTTTGTGAAAAGCCTTTGACTCTGTTATACAGGAGTATACTATGGCGTGTTCTGTTTGAAAATGGGATAAGAGGTAAGTTGTATCAATGTGTCATGAGCATGTACGGCTCTGTAAAAGCTAGAGTAAGAAGTGGCGGTTCTCTGACTGATTATATAACCTGTACAACTGGAGTTAAGCAGGGGGATGTTTGTAGTCCCATTTTGTTTTCTTTGTTCATTAATGAATTAACAAAAGAAGTGACTAATTCTGGACGACATGGTGCAAAGTTTATAAATGATTTTTTTTTGGAGATTTTCATTCTTCTTTTAGCTGACGATGTTGCATTGATGTCTGAAACGATAGTTGGTTTACAAACCCAGTTGAACAGTTTAGAAAGAGCATCCGCTTCACTTCGACTGAACATAATCATGAATAAAAGCAATATTATTGTGTTCAGAAAGGGTGCTTATCTTGCAGCCAGAGAAAGGTGGGTATATAATGGAACTGATATGCCCGTTGTGAATGCTTACAAATACATTGGCATATATTTTTCTACACGCTTAAGCTTTACCTTCGCTTGTAAAGATCTTGCAAGTAGAGCTAAATATGCGTTATTGTGTATACTGAAGAAATTAACGATGTTAAATAATGAATCTTTGACTTTATTTTTGAAATTATTTGACGCTCAAATTCAACCGATGCTACTGTATGGTGCTGAAAAATGGGGTTTTGATTTTGCTGCTATGCATATTGAAAAAAATTCACTTGTATGCTCTAAAGAAATTTATTGGTGTTTCATTGAAAACACCGAACGATTTGGTATATGGAGACACCAATAGATAACCTATAAATTTAATTTCAGTGGTAAAGTGTATTCGCTACTGGCTAAGAATAACACAAATGGAACAACACATATTACCCTGCAAAGCCTACACTATGCTTTTAGAGTTAGATAACAGGGGAAAGAAAAACTGGACTTCTAATTTAAGACTAAAATTGTATGAATTTGGATTTGGTTTTGTGTGGGAAAACCAGGGTGTTGGTGACGTAAATGGTTTTATTCGTGTGTTTCGGCAAAGATTGATTGATTGTAGTTGGCAGAGGTGGAACTCGCATGTTGAAGACAGCCCAAGGTTTTCTGTTTACAGACTGTTAAATCCTATGCATTGCATTCCTACCTATTTGTCAGTGGCTATTAATAAACATTTGAGACATGCTGTGACAAAGTTTAGATTAGGTATCTCAGATATTTATGCACATTCTCAACGTTATAGAGTTGTAAGTGATCGTATGATTTTTTGTCCATTGTGTCACGAATCACAGGAAAATGAAGTTCATTTTGTTCTTTCATGTCCAGAATTAAGTGATCTAAGACAACAGTATATCCCTCCTAAATACTTTAGACATCCATCTTTGTTTAAATTAATCTTGTTAATGGCATCGACAAATGATAAAATAGTGAAACAGTTTGCTGTTTATTTGTACAGAGGGTTTAAACAGCAATATTCTGTGTTAGCTTAAAGCTCTTTACATCATGTATTAGAAATGTATCGTGTAACGTTGTTCTGTGTACATCCCCCTTCTAAGGGGCTATGGCCTTTATGAATAAAAGACTTTGTCTTGTCTTGTCTTGTCTTCTCTCTCTCTCTGTCTCTCTCTCTCTCTGTCTCTCTCTGTCTCTCTCTGTCTCTGTGCGCGCGCGCGCGCGCGCGCGCGCGCGCACGCGCATACTTTTTTTTCTTGGACATAATCAGTATTTTGTCAAATAGCAATACCGGAAGAAAAATATGTTTGTGCGAGTGCGTCAGTGAATACAATTATTAATATATATATATATATATATATATGTGTGTGTGTGGTGTGTGTGTGTGTGTGTGTGTGTGTGTGTGTGTGCATTTTTATTTCTTGGACGTGATCATTATTTTGTCAAATAACAATAACGTAAGAATGATATGTTTGTGTGCGTGGGCGAGTGCGTCTGTGCATACAACCATTAATGATTTAAGTGTGTGTGTGTGTGTGTGTGTGTGTGTGTGTGTGTGTGTGTGTGTGTGTGTGTGTGTGTGTGTGTTCTCCGCGCTCTTGGTTGATGGGTGTGATGAATCACGGAAACGCTCTATCCTGCCGTTAGTTAGTAACGGAACAGAAGAAACGAATAACGATTTGGGTTTCCTTTTTGTAATTAAAACTATATACGATGCTCGTCGCAAAATGAATTTAAGCACTGCATTTCATGATTCTTTTAAATTTATATCTCAGTCACACACACACACACACACACACACACAGCACGCACGCACGCACGCACGCACGCACGCACGCACACACACACACACACACACACACACACACACACACACACACACACACACACTAATACGCTCGCGTGTGTGTGTTTGATACGTACAACAGCAGTACGTACCATGTGAATGGCTGTGACTTCGTTTTCGTTTTTGAAAATAACTTACTGATCTGTGTGTGCACACATACAATTCCCACGTGTATTTGCACTGCATACTATGTACCATGATCTCAACAACTATTATTATGGTTAATGAGACGGTTAACATGTTTTTTTTTCCAAATGGATATTTCACACTTCTTTGATGGAAGACATGACCCGAAACTGGTTCATAACTGTCTGAAGTTTGGATAGATTAACTTCATAAATGAACTGTTTCATTGGCTAGGTTTCTACATTCATTTAAAAAAAAGGGGTCATTAGATCTTCCGTTTTTAATTCATTTGCATGGACTAGACCTCTTAAGTGGAAATCCGAATGCCACGTATCTTATGTCATACAACTCAAAGATGAATACTTCGGTGCGATTAGGAATTCGTCTTCTTCATATGTCAGCTCTAAACGAGCGTGAGAAAGTCATAGCGGACAGCTTTATGAAGCTTTAAATATTAGTAATAGCGCCCAAAAAAAAGTAGACAAACGAATCACAAATAAAAAAACACGCGTTTCGACCTTTTAGGTTTTCTTCAGGCAAGATCCAAAACACTGTGGACAACGCAAAATTTTGTGTCTTGTTTGGCTTGTGATTCGTTTGTCTACTTTTCTTTTTTTTTTTTTTTTTTTTTTTTTTTTTTTTCTTTTTTCGGTGCGCTATTACTAACATTCAAAATTTGTTTGGAGTTCCGACAGCAGTAGCCTCACTTTGCAGCTAGTTCATAAACGTGTTTCATAAACGTGTTTCAGATCTATTCTGAAATGACTGCATACATTCCCCTGTTAAAAAATACATCACTCTAACCTTGGCGGCTTTGATGCCAGAGGAGTAAAAACGTTTCGATATGAAAGGGAGCCATCTGGAGGATGGAATCGACAAGAGTAACTGCTCTTGCATGGTGCGCTCTAAGTTGTCACTCTGTGAATTGCAAAAGGAGAGGACTTTAACATGTTTGACCTTGTGTTGGGGTAAGTTGAAGTGGAGGCCGACTGTAATGGGTCGATGATGGCGACTATGAACCAGATGTTCAGAAATGCGCGTACCTTGTGTGCGGGATGTCTCACTTGCATTGATCTCACCGCACAGTTCATGGCAGATGGCTAACGCTATGCTGCAGCTCTGACAAGAGAAGGTGCGTTGGATTTTGAACGAGCTTTTCGGACTACGTAAGAGGATGCCTGGCTCGGAAAAAAGGACATGTTTTACAGGTGGGTTTTTGAACAGGAACAAAAAAAATACTGTGTGACTTTAGTGTGGTGTGCATGAACTGGCTTGCTTTGGAGCGCACGAGCACGCCTCTTAGGGCATGTTGCGTCCGAAAGTAACCATAGGTTAATCTCACAGGCAGGTTTGTGATCTTCTACTATGTCCCAGCTGAACTTGAGTATCCTGCAAATGGGAACAGTGGGTGGGTGGACGGCGGGAGGGGGGAGGGGGCTAGCGTTGAGTTCGTGCGTTTCTATTGGAGGCTGGGCTTCCAAGACAATTGTTCTGAACACAACTGTGGTGCAGCTATGAGCATCATTCATGATGGGACTGCTGCTTCTACAGCTGGTGCAAAGCAAATATTTGGGCTGCATGTAGAGGGAAACTGTCTTCATCAGAACAAAGCCTGTGCAGGTGAAGGAATTCAGAGTATGGAATGCTTTGTTTCGTACATGGGTGGTGGGAAGATTCGCCGTCCAGGGAGGACTAAGCATTGGTGGTTTTCTAGAAAACTAAGGTCTTGAGCAGTCCATTTCTTTTAGGGAGATAGAGATGTCCAGGAAGCTGACCTACTAAGAAATAATGCACATACATTTGGTGGGTGAATGAAAGATCTGAACAAAATTAAGGGAGATAAGGAGGTCTTGTTCTGGAATCGGTGTGGCTCCCAGCCCGTCATCAGTGAACTTTCTGTAGAGCTCTGGAGTCAGGCCTGAGTAAGGAAAGCAGCAAGGGGTGTTCCTTGTGTTCCGTGCATGAATGGTTCGGTGCTGTAGCCCGGATTCAGTGCGCACGACAAATGGCAGAAATGTGTGAGTGCCTATGGGACCTAGCAACTGCAGTAACCAATGATAAAAGGATGGCTTGAACCTTTAGCTTTCAACATCTTTCTGTTCGATGTTCGTGTAAGGCTGTCCATAATATGTAATGCTTATCTATGTAAATATGTATGTATGTATGTATGTATGTATGTATCTATCTATCTATCTATCTATCAATCTATCTATCTATATAACTATCTATTTATCTATCGGCTGATCTATGCACAGATAGATAGATAGATAGATAGATAGATAGATAGATAGATAGATAGATAGATAGATAGACAGATAGATACAGATAAATGAATACAGACAAATACAGAAATATGTCACTGTGTGTGCGTGTGTGCGTGCGTCCGTGCGTGCGTGCGTGCATGTGTGTGTGTGTGTGTGTGTGTGTGTGTGTGTGTGTGTGTGTGTTGTGTGTGTGCCTGCATGCTTAGGTAAGAGAGAGAGAGAGAGAGAGAGAGAGAGAGAGAGAGAGAGAGAGAGAGAAGAGAGAGAGAGAATGTGTGTGTTCGTTCTTTAGTTTTACGTCTGTTCACCCTTAAGTGATATTAGACGGGAAAGGAGGGGGGGGGGGGGGGGGGGGAATAGGAGAAATAAAGGTATGAAAGAAGAGATTGTTTATGCATGCGTTGATATTGTTTAGAGAGTGTGTGGTAGTAAAGATTATGTGTTTTTCCTACATACCTACACCTACAATTCTATATAATGAGCAAGCTTTATATGGGGTATGAATTGTTGAAAATGACAGAATTAGTAGAAAGAAAGTGAGGTTTACCATCTATATCAAACGCGACTTAACAATTAACAGAAGATTAGTATAACAACAATTGAATCGAACAATAAATTAACTATTCAAAGGAAAAGACCAATAGGACTAAGGTGTAAAACTTCTGAAAAACATTTAAGAAGATGGAAGTCATTTAACACTTCCTGAACAGTTAATGGTATTTGACGAGTCAGTAAATCCCCTGTAGTTTTCGTCATTAATTCTTTGATACTAGGACAGTGTAAAATCAGATGGCTAATGGAAATTTGATTTCCACATACACATTTAATATCTTTAGAAAATTTTGTTTTAAAGGCATTTAAACGAATTTTGAACATCAGAGAACTAATATGCCTTGAACTTGTATCAGATATGTGATTTAAAATTAATTTGGAATTTATTGTGCTCACGCTTTTTATACAGTTGTGTGAATATTGGCTATCTGATGCCTTCAGCATGTTATCAAACTTATCTCTCGCTAGTTTTTCAATGTGATTATAATACTCGTGCAGATCTAGATTTATGTTAATTAGAATTGCCCCTTCAGTATTACGTCCTGCATTTTTAGCTGCTCTGTCAACCAGTTCATTGGCATATATTCCGCAATGGGAAGGAACCCAGTAAAAAGTCACACTAATGTCTTTAAATGCCAATTGATGAATTACATGTCTGATTTCTAGTATCATTTCAAGACGTTTTTTGGCATTTTGATGTTTGATTGCTTGTAATGCCGATTTAGAATCTACACAGAGTAAAATTTTACAACTATTCATAGGTAACTCCTCAATATGCTGTAAAGCCATTAAAATAGCTAACAACTCTGCAGTAAAAACTGAATAGTGATTACCTATATGATATTGTTTGACTGTTTTCATAGTAGGAATTACAAATGCTGAACCTGCATTGCCATTAAGTACAGATCCATCTGTGAATATTTTAATGTAATCACTATAGTAATTTTCCATGTGATCATTAACTAAATTTTTCAGAACGTTTGGAGATTGACTTTTGCTCAATTATGTATGATCAATATCAAAAGTAGGTTTAATTTGTTCCCAAGATGGTACAGGTAAAAAAGATGGCTTAATTGCTATTTTTTTACTTTTTAATTCTGTAGAATTAATCATGTCGGAGACAAATGAATTAATTGGTTGCAAACAGTGTATTGTCTTAGCCCTGTTAACAAAGTCATGCTTAGAATTCATCTTTGTTTCTTCATTACAGAATGAGTTATGTGCAAAGGATTTTAATACAAACTTAGCTGCAGAGATTTTCCTATGTTCATCAAGAGGAAGAACTCCTGCTTCTTTATATGACCCAAGATTGTAAGCATGAGTCGGCACTCCTAGTGCCAGTTTAAAGGCTTTACAATCTATACTTTGTAGCTTGTTTAACAAATGTTTTGGTGCACTAAAGAAAGATTCCTGGCCGTAGGTTAAACGCGAACGAACTAAGGAATTAGCAAGACATAAAAGTGGTTTTGTGTCCTGACCCCATCGCTGTTTACTAATAATTTTGAGAAAATTTAAAGCTTTTCTGGCTTTATTTAATATATAGTCTATATGTTGATTCCACGTAAGTTTGGATGATAAATATACACCTAGAAACCTTACGCTTTGCGAATAATTAATGACACTGCCACCAATAGTGAAATCAGGCAGTTTTTCTGGGTTATGCCCCGAATTAAAAAGTACCATATGTGTTTTTTCTAATGATAAAGAAAGTCCATTTTCCTTCATAAATATATCAATTTTATTTAGTTCGCGTTGGTACACTTTTTTGGTATAGTTAAGTGCTCTAATTGGAGTTTTACGCTTCATTGTTGTGTGTGTGTGTGTGTGTGTGTGTGTGTGTGTGTGTGTGTGTGTGTGTGTGTGTCTGTTGTTGTTGTTGTTGTTGTTGTTGTCTTCAATTTAACGTGTTTCCACACAAAGTGATATTAGACGAAGAGAAAGGATGTGGAAAGGGGGAGCATGAGGGGGAGGTTGGTGGGTGGGTTATCTTGCAATCATATACGAAGAAAAAAAAATCTTTACAATCTTTACGATGAAAGAAAAAAAAAAGGCAAGGGAAAACCAACTTTAAGTAACTATTTTGAATCATAACACAAACTATAACACGTGTCCCAGAGGACTGCGTAGTAAACACTTCGCAAAATCAAACAATTTAAAATTATCAAGGATACTGTCAAGAGAACTTTCAGAAATAGCCGGTAAAATAGGTCTCAATCTCTGGCATTCCAGAAGAATGTGTTGGTTTGAAATTTGTTCACCGCACAGACATTTAACATTCTTGCTAAATTTTGTTTTGAAGGCATTAAGCTTTATCCTATAAGACAGCGAAGTAATGTGTCCAAATTTGAAAATGTTGCTATAATTCACAGCTATTTTGTTTGTTAAACAAACCGAATTCAGTAAGAGACGGGAGAATTTCTCCTTCCTATGGCGAGATTTTGAAACTTTGTTCCACGATGCTTGCTCTAGTAAATGATACCCTTCTGTAAGGGATAATGGGATGCTTATTTCTATTGATTCCCTGTCTTGCCTTGCACCTTTTTTGCGGCTCTATCAGCACAATCGTTTGAATATAATCCAACATGTGAAGAAACCCAACAAAAGGTGATACTGGTCCCCTTTAAACTTAAAATGTTAATCATTTGATTGATTTCTATGATAATCTTGGATTTTTTCTTGTAATCAAATAAACGTAAAAATACAGTACGGACTGAGAATCGACGCAGAATAAAATTTGAAAATGTTCCATTGAAGATCAGCTATGTAATTAAGAGCCATAAGTATAGCAACGAGTTCGGCGGTAAATATTGATCGATTTTTACCAATGAAGTATGACTTTTCTTTTTTCAAAGCTGGTATAACAAAACCTGAACCAGCACGGTGACCATCTAAGAGTGAGGAGCCATCTGTGTATATCTTTAAATGATTTAGATATTTATTTTCTAGGTAAAGTCGGACTTCACTTTGCATAATATTTGGATTCTCATTCTTCTTCACATCAGTGTAATTGATATCAAAATGTGGTTTATTCATCTCCCAGTTAGGGTACGGAGAAACTACTTGCTGTGCGTCAATACTCTGTGGATTTATTTCCGACTCTTTAAGTAAGTCTGATACATACGAACCAATTGGCTTGAATGAAGATATCTGTCTGGCCCGTTTAGGAGAATCTATTTCTGATTTTATTTGTACTTCATCCGAGACAAAGCTGCCAGGTGTTGAGGTCCTAATAACGTACTTTGCACATGAAAGATTTCGATATTCATCCAAAGGCAATTCTCCAATTTCTTTATACGTTCCGAGGGTTGATGCGTGAAAGGGTACACCAAGAGCAAGCCTGTATCTTTGCAATCGATACTTTGAAGTTTCTTAAGTAAATAATTTGGAGCACTAAAAATATTTCTTGTCCATAGGACAATTTTGATCGAATTAATGTTGTGCTAAGATGTTTCAAAATGTTGCTGTCTTGTCCCCAGTATTGTTTACTTATAATTAAAAAAAAAAATAGCATTGTCTTGCTTTAGTAACAATATGGTTGATATGAGCGTTCCACGTTAGCTTAGTTGTAAGAAACAAACCCAAACATTTTACCGAATCCTTGTACTGAATGGCTTCGTTTTCAATTTTAAACAAAGGTAGCTCAGCAGGATTACTACCATTATTAAAAAGCATCATGTGAGTCTTTTCTGTAGATAATGCAAGACCATTGTTGACCATATAATTGTTTATTTTATCAAGTTCCCTTTGATATAGCTTCTTGATACAGTTAAATGTCCTTTTAGATGTATTTCTTTTCATTATAGCATTCATCCATATACAGATATCATCTGCATATTGTACTAATACTACATGTTTTGACAAATGTGATGGCAAGTCGTTTATAAAGATATTGAATAACAGAGGTGCAATTACGGAACCTTGTGGCAAGCCCATGTGAAGAGATCTAAAATTTGAGTATGAATTCCCTACTCGAACCTGTATACTTCTTTTACTTTAAAAAAATGATACAGATGACCCGATAAACCAGTCTGTTTTAGTTTATAAAGACACTTGGCATGCCAGACTTGGTCATAGGCTTTCTTGATATCAAAGAAAGTTCCAATAACGTTTTATCTTCTCGCAAACTGTGGTTTTATGTTTGTTGTAAGTTTCACCAAATTATCGATTGCAGACCTGCTTTTCTGGAAGCCTGCTTGGTTAATGGGAATGATTTTATTCACTTCACAATAATGAACCAATCTTCTTAAAATAATCTTCTCCATAAGTTTACATGTATGTGAGGTTAGTGCAGTTTGCCTGTAACTATGTTTGTCCACTGGAGTTTGTTTTACCATGCTTTAGAATAGGAACGATGACAGACTGTTTCCAGTGTTCTGGCATAACACCCTCAACCCAACATTTCTGAAACAATTTATGCAACAACAAAACAAAGTTATCTGGCAAGTGTTTAAGCATATCATTAGAAACTATATCTAATCCTACAGATGATTTCTTATTAGGAAGAGATATAAGTGCATCTTTGACTTCATCAAAAGTAATTGGGGCATTGATGAAGTGACTCTTGTCATTAACTGGATCTTTGTATTCATCTTTTCCTTCTTCTTCAGTTCTGTATGTTTTATTTTTAGGGGACAGACCTTCTAGACGCATAGAGTCTGAAAACATATCAGCAAATAGTTCTGCCTTTTCTGAGTTTGACGGAAATTCTTTGTTCTTCAGTCTTATAGGACAAGATGGCAAATTTACACTTTTTTCAGTTCATGAAACTTTTCCAAAACTTTTTGGAGATCTGTATGGTTTCAAATTTCATTTGTACAGAAAGAGGACCAGTATTGCCTTTTCGCCTGCACTATTACCATATTGCTATGATGATTTGCTCTTCTTTTAGCAATTAGATTCTCTGGTGATTTGTCTTTGAGATACATCTTAAACATTGATTTCTTATTTATTTACGGCCGCATCACAGGTTGGTGTCCACCAGATGTTTCCTGAATGTTTGTTTGATTTGACTGCATGGAACTTTGGAATTGCTACATCAGCAGCTTTAAGAATGGCACAAGTAAAGTACGAATATAACTGATCTATGTTATCAGTATCAACACTTTCAGTATGGCAAGCATCCAGACTATTTTTGAGTTTCTCCCAGTCAGCAAGTTTATGATTATATTTTGGAATTTTGTCTACGTGAGATTCGTAAGACTGTATCATTTCATTAAATGTTATAATAATAGGAAGATGATCGCTTCCCAAAGTATCGTTAAAGGTATCCCAGCTACATTCTGGGGCTAGGAAAGGAGACACCAAAGTTAAATCAATTGCTGATGCCCTGTGTGTTGAAATGTCCGGAATTCTAGTGATGCGGCCATCGTTAAGCATATACAAACAAGAATCAACAATATTTTCAACGAAGCGGTTACGTGCTTACTTTCATAGTATTCCATGGGTTTTGCACTTCTGTAATCAGAACATCCTGATCAGTCGTGTCTGAGATTCTCCTCTTCCTTTTTAACCAAGTAATACCTGATGCATGTAGGGAGTAAACCCGACGGAGGAATTCGACCAGGACAGGGATTGGCTCTGCGAGATTAACTTCCCCATTACGCGTAGCACGACAGAAAAGAATGCTGAGATCACACACCAGATCATACACAACCCGAAGCTAACATAATCTCATCTTGGTTTTTGTTTTCATTCATTCCATTCACATTCATTCATTCATTCATTATTAATCAATTGATCAAATTAATTAAATTAATCTTTTTTTAATTATGCATTTATTTTATGCGTTCATTTATTTATTTATTTATTTTATTTATTTGTTTGTTTACTTATTATCAACTGCTTCTTCATTTTCTTTTTACTCATTATTCATTCAATCATTTATTCATTTATTTGTTTGCTTGTGTATCTACTTATTCATCTTTCATTTGTCTATTGATTAGCTTAATTTCATTTTATTTCATTTCAGTTTTATTCTGTTTTATTTCCTATAATTCCCTTTAATTCTTGTGTGTGTGTATGTGTGTGTGAGTGTGTGTGTGTGTGTGTGTGTGTGTGTGTGTGTGGTGTGTGTGTGTGTGTGCTCTGCAATCTTCTGTGCCGCCCCCATGACATGAAAACTCACGCTCATTCCGATCCCTCGTCCACAGCCACTGTTTAAGTGAGAAATGAGACAATTGTGTTCCCACCATGTGTTGTCCACAGCCACTGTTTAAGTGAGAAATGAGACAATCGATTTCCCACCATGTGTTGTCCACAGCCACTGTTTAAGTGAGAAATGAGACAATCGATTTCCCACCATGTGTTGTCCACAGCCACTGACTGGCCTGTCTCGCCACAGCCCAGGCATCAGCAATCTACAGGGAGCAGTTAACATCAAGTCGTCATGAGGCAACCCACCAGAGGAGACACTGCACTGTTGTCGAGTCATTTCGCCGGTGTATTATGGTGCCTGTTCTGATCGAACATACGCAGGACACCACCTACTAATTCTACTGACGAGAAAAAAAAAAATCTGAGTCACGGAGACGCCCAAAGTGAATTATCCCTCTGGAGAGCGCCACCATGTCCGCCCAACGATAGTCCTTCAGAATTTGTCAATATCTCCTGCCCCAACAGAAAAAAAAAAATCAACGCCATAGACGTGGATAGGCAATCGCAACTGAGGTCATCATGAGAGCAGGGGCAAGAAAGGCCATATAATTTGAGACGTGTTTCTAAATTGTAATCGATGGGGATAAGCATGATGAACATAAACTTACGAATATCCGATCTGAAGCGAGACTGCGTGACAGTGCTGTACTCTACGCTTACTTTCATAACATATCCCTGCGACACCCAGACCCGGGAAATACAGACACTTGCAGTGTTTGTCAGGAAATTTGAGCAACACTCAAAGATGCATCCATTAAGTGAAGGAAGTCGACTGGGTGGCGCCCCATTGACTCGTTAGAGAGAGAGAGAGAGAGAGAGAGAGAGAGAGAGAGAGAGAGAGAGAGAGACAGAGACAGAGACAGAGACAGAGAGACAGAGAGATAGAGCGAGTCAGAGAGACAGAGAAAGACAGAGAGAGGTGCTGGACCTGGTTATACAGTCTACAAAAATGATCGTGATTCAGGGAGGCAATAGTGGTATTTTCGTCCATGCTGCCTGTGATGTGTTGGTAGTGACCTTGGCCTACCATCCTCCATGCTTACCTCCAATGTGACGTCAGGGTGGTTACAAACCTCATGCTGGGAATGACGTCTGAGGGTCGCTGGCTGCAGATCGCCTGTGGAGGTCGGATGAAGGAAGCTTGGTGACAACATCCCACCTTCATTGTTACTGTCTTTGGGCCAGAAGGTTCGATGATGAAGGTGTCATGAAGGAATGTTGCCGACAGATTTCCATCTTTAACATAGGTGATTTGAGACAGACCAAAAAAAAAAATGACGATGAAGACATGGATTGCCTCGTGCCTTATGGTTAGTGAGAGCATCCAGTCTCCATCATCGCTGACTTTGGTCCATAGGAATTGACGATGGAAGTTTAGAAAGGATAGCCCCCGAAGGTCAGTGACCTTCATCACTGCTGACTTTGGACCAAATAATCTGATGTTGAAGGCGTCACAAAGGATGGTGGTTGACAACATCCCAACTTGATTATTGCTGACTGTGAACCAAAGGAACTAATGATCAAGACGTCAAGAATGATGGCTTCTGTCAGTCATCCATCTTCAGCACGTTTGACTGGGGCCCTCAGAAACGGAAGACTGGAGACAAACTCTGCCACTACCGTCTGGTGGAAGAGTGACTAGCAGCTAGTGGCGTCACGCCCTTCTCTTCTCTTCAGCGCTCAGCATGTCGAAACCACAGCTAAGGACACAGTTGCTATCACTATCATCCTCTTTACCTTTCTGGCAGGCCTGGCTTTGAAAGACAATGAACAGTCAGATGGTGGCTTTTCTATTGTTCAGAGAACTACACGCCAAGGGCAAACATCTGAATTCTCAATGAACTCAGGAGCATCATGGTTATTGTCCTCACCGATGATGACCGAAGCTGCCAGGTAGGTGGAGTGCGATCCTAACTCTACAGCGAAGCCTATTTGATGCGCTGTATTCTCCACTTCATCCACCTGGATGGATTTTTCCATGCTTCTATGGGATCCAGTTGGGAGATCGGTGTAGTCACAGATTAGCTCACGCCTCGATAACTTATCTGAAGGTTGCAGGGGGTTCAGTAAAGAAGAAGAAGAAGAAGAAGAAGAAGAAGAGAGAGAGAGAGAGAGAGAGAGAGAAGAGAGAGAGAGAGAGAGAGAGAGAGAGAGAGAGAGAGAGAAGGGGGTGGGGCATTTTAAGTATAGGTGACTGACGGGGGAGAAATCTTGTCGATACACCTCAGAGGCAGCAGAGGCACCTCAGAGGCAGCAGAGACACCTCCAGAGGCAGCAGGTCAGCAATGCCTTTCTGATCTCCCACACTAACATAGCCTTTGCTGTTGTCATGCGGCTTTGCAGAGGTTCCAGCTTGATTCTAATGCTGAGCTCAAAGACCTTGTGATGGTGCTGAAGTTCTGCATGAGGAACCTGACAGCAAGCTTCTGGATCTGCTGAAGACTGCTAATGAACGGTTACTGACGAAGGTCCCAAAGTTCCACCATACTTTTCCATTTTCTTTCACCAGCCGCCCTGGTGAAGTGCTTAGCGTCGCAGACTCCCGGCTGGGAGGTCGCTGATTCGATTCCCGTCAGAGTAATGTGGGTTTTTCTGCCCTGACTTGCTCCTACCCAGAGTTGAGTTTGCTATGGACTCAGTTGGGAACACCGGGACCACACAGTCGAGTTTCATCCACTTGACGGATGCGTCTCTGAGAGTGTTGCTCAGATTTCATGACCGACACTGCAGGTGTCTGTATCTTTCGGGCCTGGTTGACGCCGGGATATATTATGAAAGGACACGTAGAGTACAGCCCCGCCAGGTAGTCTCAGACCGAAATGGAAATCCGTAGCATCATCGTTATCATCCTCATTCTCATTGATCTGCATAAACAAAAAAGTGTCTCAAATTATGTGGCCCTTCATACCCTGCTCTCATGGTGACCTCAATTTCGATGTCCTCTCAACGTCTGTGGCCTTGGTTTGGTTTCGTCAGGGTCACCGGTATGGGCGAGTCCATGGGGGCTGTCGTTGGACGGACGTAATGGCGCTCTCCGAATGGAGAGGTCACTCACGCCGGCTCCGCGACTATGCAATTATTGTCGTCAGTAGGGGGTTTAGTAGGTGGTGTCCTGCGTATGTTAGATCAGAACAGGCGCCACTGAACACCACCGAAGTGACTCGGCAGCAGTGCAGTGTCTCCTCCGGTGGGTTGCCTCTTGAGGACTTGACAATGACTGCTTCTTGTAGACTGCAGGTGCCAGGGCTGCGGCAGGACCGACCGGACTGTGGCTGTGGACGGGGTGTGGGAATGAGCGGCGTGGGTGCACTGCCACTGAGGTGGCACGGAGTTGGGACTGAAAAAAAAATCCATTTTCTCTTCTAAAACAAAACAATATATATATATATATATATAATATATATATATATATATATATATATATATATATATATATATATATATACATAATAAAAGGAAGAATTGACAAATAGAAAGAAAAATTTAAAAAAACAAACAAACAGAAGGTTGATGGACCACAAAAACAAAAATAAAAAAAATAAACAAACAGACAAACAAAACCTGGAAGTTGGTAAATCACAAAAAAAAACCCCAAATAACTGAAGAAACGAAACTCTGCAGGAGCTACCAAAGGTGTTTAATACTGTAGGATATGATGTTGTATTACTTCGCATCCATGGTTGGAAAAACCCCTGTGTAAATGTGCTGTCATCTTGACCTCTGGATACTTCACCCTGTTGAATGTGGGGGTGAGTGGCGGTTGTAAACTTGCAGCTGATGTGAGCTTTTATTCTTTCTTTTTATTTTTTCGTGGAGAAAGTAGATGTGGCTATTGTCAGCATTGAAATTCATCAGCTACGTCGGTTTCATCTCCGTCAGAAGGATAAGATCTTGCTGCAACTGATGGTAATGGGAACACATGGTTTGTTGGTTGAAGATGGATGATATCCCGCTTGGCCCATTTACCTACCACCACCTGTTGCCATTTTTCAGTTGAAAGACAGGCGGGCAATGTGAACAACAGGGGCACTACTCTTTCCAGCGACTGCAACTCAAGCCGTGGATCAACACAATTTGCTGATATGATTCACGGCTGGGTTGTTGTCAAGGTGCCAACTGACAGGCTGTGGGAATATAAAATGAGTTTTGTGTTAATTAAACGATCTCACAAATGTTTTTAAAAAAAGTGTATTGTCTGCAGTTTATCATTATTTCACAGATATAAAAGAAAAAAAAAACGCAAATAACAAAAAAAAAACAAACAAACATAAAATTAGCTTTAGATAAATCAATGAATAAATGAATAAACAGATAAAGAAATAACGTCAACGACAACGACAAGAAGTAGACGAAAAAGAACAAAAAGAGAACAGCAAGAATGTTGATATAATGGTAATAAGGATGATGATGATGATGATGATGATGATAAATTGATAATAATAATAATAGTAATAATAATAGTAGTGGTAGTCAAATGTCCCCTTTAATGTATGGCCCATTCCCATACCTGACTATGCACACATTTTCAAAGAACATGACACTAGGTTGTTAAAGGGAAAGGAAACAAAGCCTTCACAAATCAAAGTTACGTGGCTTTCAAAGCTAACACGTTAACAATCCTTATCTCCCCCCCCCCCCCCCCCCATCTCCCCCCCCACCACAGCACACGCAGCAGACACACACACACACACAAACTGACAGCACACACACACACACACACACACGTGAACCTTCACGGCGCACGCCCCTGAATGTGTTGGGTGCAGGTACTCAATGGCTTGAGGAGAAACTTCATTCACAAAAAGTACAATTTAATACATACCGAAATAAGACAACAAGAGAAAAAAAAGAAAATATTCAAGACGACGTCAAATTCTTTTTTTTTTTTTTAATTTCCTCTCGGCATGTTTGTTGTCATTTTGGATTTGTTTTTTCTGTATTTATATGTTTTTACGTGAAGAAGTTCTGATGACTGCTTGCAGAAATTTAAGATATCAAACCTAGAATAAGACGGAATAAACGGACAGAGAGACAGACAGACAGATAATGAGACAGTATCCCTGTTGACACACAAGGCAGGCTGTCTTAACTACTAATCACTGAAAAGCTACAATATACAATGAAGACCAGGCAAGCTGACAAACGTTACTTATATATGAAGTTCTGCCTCAAAATATAACTCTTTCAAAAGACATAGATCCATAACCATGATGCGAGTGCACAGGAAGCATAAACCATTCAAGTGGTAGTCAATTTAAAACGGTCAATGTTGCTACATCCATGAGGTCAGTTTATTAGAATTAAAGAGAATGTTGCAGCCTGACCTTATCTCCACTTACCATCACTTGCGCCGATGGTTAATGTATGTCACGCAACCGTCACATGGGACTGTCCCGGTTGTTACTTCTAGGGCATTAACTTAAGTATCCATTTCCACTGTTGGTCAGCAATAGTGTGATGCAGATATGAGTTTTGATGTCTTTGTTCTGGTCCTCGAAGTACCAAAGGAATTTGCTTGGGCAAAGCACAGAACCATGTGGTATACATCACACACACACCACACACACACACACACACACACAAGGTTATGGATCTATGTCTTTTGAAAGAATTATATTTTGAGGCAGAACTTCATATATAAGTAACGTTTGTCAGCTTGCCTGGTCTTCATTGTATATTGTAGCTTGTATTGCCTGCTCCGAGGCCTTTCGTCCGCTGGATCGGAACTCATCAGGGAGACACGGATGGATGTGTCTGCACTCCTGGCGTCAAATAGAGACACACCACAGTCCATAATACCGTGGTGTTCTCACCACCAAGGGTGCAGAAAAGAATCCAATAGCACCCTCAAAGCAGCCAGCGAAGGGTAGTAAAGGAAACCAAGCGAAAGTGTGGGGAGGAAAAAAGTTGCTGAAAAACTAAAGACATTATGCAAATAGTATAAAATGTAGGGGACAAGCTTTGAGCCTACGCTTGAGGGTCCACCCAAGGATGCAAGGGGATCAAAAGACAAACACACAACGGACAGAAAGAAATACAAATAACCTTGATTTAATCGAAACGAAATTGGAAATGAAATGAACAGGGAATAGTAAACAATAAACATAAACAAGTGGGGTAACTTTTGCTCCCATAAGAAAACCTAACACAGAGTAACTTTTATTCAAGACTGGCACAGCCTTTTAAACTTGAAGAAAGGCAGACAAATACAAAGACGGACAATCTGATAGTGGGGGGGAAAAAACAAGCGCTGGCCAACAACTCAACTGTCTTCTTAGTAGACTTTGCAAAATTTGGACTTGAGGAGGGGGGGGGGGGGGGGGGGGGGGGGGGGGGGGGAAGGTTGAAGATTGGAGAAACTGGAAACATGAAATTAAGAAAACATATTACAGATATGAAAACCCTTCACTAGCTGCATAGGGAACCATCGCAATCCCTTTTGAAGGCAGGTATATTTGTTTACTGTTCCCTGCCTCATTTCATTTCCAATTTTGTTTTGATTAAATCGAGGTTATTTCTATTTGTTTCTGTCCGTCTTTGTGTTTGTCTTTTGATCTCCTTTGCATCCTTGGGTGGACCCTCAAGCATAGGCTCAAAGATTGTCCACTACATTTTATACTATTTGCATAATGTCTTTAGTTTTTCAGCAACTTTTTTCCTCCCCACACTTTCGCTTGGTTTCATTTACTATACCCTTCGCTGGCTGCTTTGGTGTGCTATTGGATTTTATTTTGCACCCTTGGTGGTGAGAACACCGCGGTATTATGGACTGTGGTGTGTCTCTATTTGACGCCAGGAGCGCAGACACAACCAGCCGTGTCTCCCTGATGAGTTCCGATCCAGCGGACGAAAGCCTCGGAGCAGGCAATACAAATATATCTGCCTTCAAAAGGGATTGCGATGGTTCCCTTATGCAGCTAGTGAAGGGTTTTCATATCTGTAATATATTTTCTTAATTTCATGTTTCCAGTTTCTCCATCTTCAACCCCCCCCCCCCCACTCCCAAGTCCAAATTTTGCAAAGTCTACTGTGAAGACAGTTGAGTTATTGGCCTGCGCTTATTCCCCCCACCCCCCCCCCCCCCCCCCCCCCCACTATTAGATTGTCTTTGTATTTGTCTGACTTTATTCAAGTTTAAAAGCTGTGCCAGTCTTGAATAAAAGTTACTCTGTGTTAGGTTTTCTTATGGGAGCAAAACTTTCCCCACTTGTTTACTGTTTATTGTTTACTGTTCCCTGCCTCATTTCATTTCCAATTTCGTTTCGATTAAATCGAGCTTATTTGTATTTCTTTCTGTCCATCTTTGTGTTTGTCTTTTGAACTCCTTTGCATCCTTGGGTGGATCCTCAAGCGTAGGCTCAAAGATTGACTCCTACATTTTATACTATTTGCACAATGTCTTTAGTTTTTCAGCAACTTCTTTCCTCCCCACACTTTCGTTGGTTTCATTTACTATAAGCTTCGCTGGCTGCTTTGGGGTGCTATTGGATTCTTTTTTGCGCCCTTGGTGGTGAGAACACCACGGTATTATGGACTGTGGTGTGTCTCTATTTGACACCAGGAGCGCATACACAACCAGCCGTGTCTCCCTGATGAGTTCCGATCCAGCGGACGAAAGGCCTCGGAGCAGGCAATACAAATATATCTGCCTTCAAAAGGGATTGCGATGGTTCCATTATGCAGCTAGTGAAAGGTTTTCATATTTGTAATATATTTTCTTAATTTCATGTTTCCAGTTTCTCCATCTTCAACCTCCCCCCCCCCCCCCCCCCCCCCCCTTCTTAAATCCAAATTTTGCTAAGTCTACTATGAAGACAGTTGAATTGTTGGCCTGTGCTTGTTTGTTTCCCCCACTATTAGTTTGTTCATCTTTGTATTTGTCTGACTTTATTCAAGTTTAAAAGGCTGTGCCAGTCTTGAATTAAAGTTACTCTGTGTTAGGTTTTCTTATGGGGCAAAAGTTACCCCACTTGTTTACTGTTTATTGCGTACTGTTCCTGCCTCATTTCATTTCCAGTTTCATTGTATATAGCCAACCACTTAAAATGCGTTAGCTGGTTTCATCAATGAGGATCAAACAGGTTTTACTGAGAATTGACACATAGGGGATAACATTAGGCTCATTTACGACACAATTACTCATTTAGTAGAACACAACTTACCAGAGCTTTTATTAAACGCTGACTTCGAGAAAGTATTCGATTCAATGAGCTGTGACTTCATGTTTAAGTATTGAAAGCGTTTGGCTTCCAACAGGGCTTCTGCAAATGGGTTGAAGTATTCTATAAAAATATCAACTCATATGTCTTTGTTAACGGTCAATTTTCTAGTTGGTTCGAGATTGACCACGGACAAGGTGACTCACAATCGTCATATTTGTTCCTAATATGTGTTGAAGTTCTAGCATTAATGATTCGGGACAAGGTGACTCACAATTGTCATATTTGTTCCTATTATGTGTTGAAATTCTAGCATTAATGATTCGGGAAAATATAAACATACGTAAAATGATTATAGATATAGTCGAACATAAACTTTCTGAATATGGAGATGATACGGAATTTCTTTTAGCCCTGGACAAAAAATCATTTGAAACATGTATAAATGTGCTGGAAATATTTTGTCGTATATCAGGTTTATATATAAATCCAGGAAAAAACTAGCGCCGCTTGGTTGGGGAGTTTTGAAAATTTTGCTGTTTGTTACATGGACCATTTAGGTATGGAGATGAACCCACACAAATTCAAAATGCTTGGAATCTGGTTTATCAACGGTTTGCAAAACTATGCAGATGTTAATTATTCTGAAAAATTAGCAGACGTGAAACATTTGTTCAAGATTTGGGTGAGAAGACAACTAACTTCTTTGGGCAGAGTGGCAGTTTTAAAATCGCTTATTTTATCTAAACTCATCCATTTGTGGATATTACTACCTAACCC
>CM065735.1:45766547-45774047 GCA_033310375.1 Conus canariensis
TAGCAGTGAGTTTATCGGATAATTGTATTATTCAGACTAAAAAAAAAGAAGAAAGAGGAAGAAAAACTACAAGCCACATCCATTATTTTTTTGCGCGCGCAAGTTTAGGAGAAAGGTCATTGTTCGTTCCTCGTTTTCATTGTCTTTAACGTTGTTTGCCCGGCCTGTATCAAACCGCAGAGGTCAAGACGTGTCGTGTTTTGATTTGTAATTAGTTTGTCTGTTTCGTTGAGTGGGATGGTAGTTTTTTGGGGTTTGTTTGTTTGTTTGTTTGTTTTTTCAAGTTTAATTCAATTTCCATCTGCAGCGCCCACCCCCCCCCCCCCCCTCCTTTGAAAGTAATTGTATTATATGGAAGTGAAAGGATTGTTAACGACGTAAAACTCAGCATGACAATCATACGGATTAAGATGTCCCTGGTCATTTATCGGATAACCATTACAGTATCTTCAGTTTCTTTCGTGTCACCTATGAAAACATCCATTTCTTTCCAATTCACGTGCTACTGCTGTAGAGTATATTCTCTGTTATATTAAACAATAAACAAGTGGTGTAACTCAGACTATACAGACTATAAAATCTTGGCGAAGGTTCTGGCAGAAAGATTAAGCAAAATAATACATAAATTGATAAGTGAGGATCAAGTAGGATATATAAAAGGAAGAAATATAGCAACCGTTTTACGAACCATTGATGATGTGATTAATTACCTGAATAAAACTGGTAAAGCTGGGTACTTACTGGCCTTGGACTACTCAAAAGCATTTGACTCCATTTCAAAAACGTATCTTTTGCATGTATTTAAAATGTTTGGTTTTGGAACGGATTTCCAGAAATGGGTACAGGTTTTGACCAACAGGAGCCAAAGCAGTGTCAACCATGGTGGATGGTTATCTGAACCATTTGATGTGGAATGTGGTATTAGGCAAGGCTGTCCATTTTCACCTTTAGCCTTTGTATTAGCAGTAGAAGTACTGGCTATTAAAGTAAGAAACAGTAACATAACTGGCATTAGGGTGCCAAATAATAATTATGAACGAAGCCAGGTTATAAAAATAAAACAACTGGCAGACGACACAACATTATTTTTGAATACAAAACAAGACATGTTGTTATCTTTTGATATTCTAAAAACATTTGAAACTTTTTCAGGACTGAAACTTAACATGAACAAAACTAAGGCTTTAAGAATCGGCCGACAACCTTATGAACAGAATCTTCCATTTATATTGGTCGATGGAATTAAAATTCTAGGAATTTATTTTCGAAATGACACCATGGCAAAAAACATCGAAGAGAATTGGAAAGGGAGACTTGAATATATAGAAAAACTAATAAAGGACTGGAGCAGAAGAGATCTTAGCATTCAAGGTAAAATTGTAGTCATAAAGACTTTTATAGTGAGCCAACTTGTTTTCGTTATGCAAGCTATTGGTATTCCCGAAAATATATTGAATAAAATCAACACAATTTTATACAAATTCATTTGGCAAAGAAAACACAGCAATCGAAGAGCATTTGAAAAAGTAAAAAGACAAATAATGGAGTCTGGATATAAATATGGTGGTGTAAACATGCTAAATATAAAAGAACTTAAAACGCTTATTTATTTACAATGGGCGGGAAAATTATTCGCCTCGACAGAAGACAACTGGTCTAAAATTCCCAAGTGGCACTTGGATAAAATATTAATGCATAATGGCATATTTCAAATTAATAGTAGGGCAAAGCATGTACGGCAGATAGAGAAAATAGATAACGAATTCTGGAAAAATGTGCTAACCGTATATTTGGACAACAAAAAAGAGATCACGTTAAAAGAAATATCTTGCTGTAACTTTCTGTCCCAACCATTATTTTTCAATAATTTGATAAAGTATAAAGATAAAACATTATATTTCAAAAGATGGAAAGAAAAGGGATTAGAGCATGTAAGAGATGTAGTGCACGCAACCGAAGGCAGACTGCTCCATGTTGAAGAAATAGAGACTATTCTAGGATACAAAAGTGGTGAGACAATCTTTGAATACAACGCGTTAAAAAAAATGCTTTGCCAGCAACCTGGCTGCAATGGATAGAGAGCAACAGAAATTTTGGGAATGACATTGGTTCTGTTGAGTGTGATGCGGTCCTATTTAATACCAAACCCAAAAACATAAAACAAATACTTGACAAAAGGAAACAAACAAATGTAACACCATGGTGCAAGGACTTTTGGCACAGAAAATTGAACTTCGAAATAGACGAAAGTGTTTGGCTTGCACCAAGGTTAGCTTCAAAGGAAGTCAGACTACGAGAACTTCAATGGAAAATCATCCATACTATATATCCTACAAATATACTTTTACGCAAAATGAAGGTAACAGAAACAAGTAAATGCGACAACTGTCCGAACGAAATGGATTTTATTGAACACTTCTTTTTTTTTTATTGCCCTCCTATAAATAAGCTCTGGAAAAGTGTGGAAACGCTTATCTCATATGAAGTTGGCATGTTGATAAAACTCTGTTTGATTGACGTTCTGTTTGGTGTTCAATCAGACCAGATGAGTAGATATACCCGTTCAAAAATAAATCAGATTATATTAATTGCTAAAATGTCAATTAGTATTGCTCGAAAAACCAAAAAAATTATCCACAATACAAATAATTTTTGAACAAAACATACAATTCAGAAGGAAATATATTACTGGGTCCATCGCATAATGCACAATTCATCATTTTAGCACGGTGATGTTAATCCTTGGTTAACCTGTAATTGTAGAAAACAACATCAATTTAATTCACAAATAGCACACTCACATCCACTCCGACATGTGCGCGCACACACACACATATATACGCACACGCGCGCGCGCGCGCACCACACACACACACACACACACACACACACACACACACACACACACACACACACACACACATACACACATGTATACTTATCATCTCGCTTCTTGGCTTTCCTCATGTCTCCCTTGTAGACTTCCTTTTCTCTATAAGGGTAGCATCTTTGGGGAATTGTCCAATTTCCGAGATTATGAGTGATCATCGTCTGTGTCTCCTGTATGCTTATATCTTCTTTCCTAGTGTCGTCCTTGCATTTGTTTTCGTCGTTTTTCGTCAAGGATGATTACCTGGAATGTTTGGAAGCTCATGTTTGCCTGCGATGGGTGTCGAAACCTACTTCTTTTTTTTTTCTTTTTTTTTTTCCCTTTCTAATTTTGCATACAAATGTACATCAGTAAATGTAAGACACGGATCTGGATGGTAGGAAAGTGCTGACAAAAGATGAAGAAGGAGGGGAGGAGAGAGAAGAGGGGAGAGGAAAAAAGGAAGGGAAAAGAGGGGGGAGGATGCCCTCATCGGAGAAAAGCTGAGTGGTGAGCCGGGTTTTAACACATTTTACATACATATCTACGATGTCCACCCCTGTCTGTCTGTCTGCCTGTCTCTCTATTTGTCTGTCTGTCTTTCTGTGTCGATCTCTTTCTCTCACTCTCTCTTTCTTTCTTTCTCTCGCTCTCTCTGTCCCTCTCTCTCTCTCTCCCTTTCCCTCTCTCTCTCTCTCTCTCTCTCTTCTCTCTCTCTCTCTCTCTCTCTCCTGGAAATTCTGTAAGAAAAGAAAACGATGAAGTCTTTTGTTTCATTTATGTTGTTCTCTTTACATAAGCAGCACATTATTCGAGTGAGAGTGCCAGTACACCACACATTAGAACACTAACAAACCCAGACACTTGGTATCAAGCGCCAAAACACTAAAATCAGCAAAATGTCCATTTATGAGAAAACATACAAACAATGCATGGTGAGTAAGGGATTGATTGGAGAATGAGGGAAAGAAAAAGAAAAACGAAAAAAAAACGAAAAAAAAAAGAAAAACGAAAGAAAAAAAAAGATAGTAGTGGAATTTTTTTTTCTTTTTCGCTTTTTTCGCTTTTTTTTTTTTTTTTTTTGGCAGATGAAGAGGACAGTGTGAAGCACCAAAAAATGAAGAGGTGGATTTCGGCCTTAGGAAAAAAAAAATCACCGCCTTAGGTGCTCCATTGATCCGACAACTGCTGCAAAAAAAAAAAAAAAAAAAAAAAAAAAAAAAAAAGTGGTGTAACTCCTGCTCCCATACGAAAACTTAATACAGAGTAAGTTTTATTCAAGACTGGCACAGCATTTTGAACTTGAATAAAGTCAGACGAATACAAAGACGAAGAATCTAATAGCGGTGGAAAAACGCCAACAACCCCTCCGTCATCACAGTAATGATATAGCAAAGATTTGAACTGAAGGGGGGGGGGGGGGGGGGGTGAGGAGGGGGGAGACGTTGAAGATGAAGAAAATGGGAACATAAAATAAAGAAAATATATTATAAATAATAAAAAAAAACTCTTCACTAGTTGCATGAGGGAACCATCGTAATCCCTGTCAAAGGCAGATCTATTCGTATTGCTTGCTCCTAGGCCTTTCTTCCACTGGATCGGACTCATCAGACACGGCTGAATGTGTCTGTGCTCCTGGCATCAAACAGAGATATACCACAGTCCATAATACTGTGGTGTTGTCACCACCAAGGGTTCAAAAAAGAATACAACAGCACCCTCGAAGGAGCCAGGGAAGGGTAGTAAATGAAACAAAACGAAAGTGTGGGGAGGAACAAATGTTGCTGAAAACCTAAAGACATTATGCAAACAGTATAAAATGTAGGGGACGATCTTTGAGCCTACGCCTGAGGATCCACCCATGGATGCAAGGGAGATCAAAAGACAAACACAAGAGGGGACAGAAACAAATACAAATAACCTCGATTTAATTGAAACGAAGTTCAAAATAATATGAGATGGGGAACAGTAAACAACAAACAAGTAGGGTAACTCTTGCTCGACATAGGAAAACCTAACACAGAGTAACTCTTATTCAAGACTAGTACAGCCTTTTAAACTTGTGTAAAGTCAGACAAATACAGAGACGAACAATCTAATAGTGGGGAAGAACAAGTGCAGGCCAACAACCCCTCCGTCATCACAGTAATGACTCAATGTGTGTATCAATTTCAGAAAAAAAAGAGTGATAGTGCGAACAATATAGCAGGGTGGAGGCCCCACTGTTAAAGAAAAGAAAAGAATGAAGCAATGGAAAAACAAGGGAGAGAAAGAAAGGTGGAAAAAAAAGGAGGTTGGAGACCCCCCCCCCCCCCCATCACACACACACACACACACACACACACACACACACACACACACACACACACACACACACACACACACAAAACATTCGAACAGGCTGCGATGGATATCTGGCGCATACAGCTATCGGTACAAAGACTGTACGTTGTGGATGTGAGGAATTCTCTTTGTGGAGACAAGAAAAAAACAAGATGCAAAGCAGATAAACGTACCCCCAGCTTATCCTGAATATACGTGAGATATTCCATAAAGAAGAAGAACAGTCTTGGGCTTGTGTAACCGTTAGTAATGGCTATTCTGGTAAACATCGGCCATTATCTGTGACCTATAATGAACATACTTACAAATTGTCAGAAAGATCGGCCAAGTACTTTCTGAGATTTTCCATAAAGAAGAAAACCATTATGGGCCGTTAGTAACGGCTATAACGGTAAACGTAAACATCGGACATCATCCGTGACCCATAATGAACATACCTACAAATTTTCAGAAATATCGGCCACATACTTTCTGAAATATTCCATAAAAAAGGACCGTTACGGGCCATTAGAGCCGTTAGTAACGGCTACATTGATAAACCAAAACATTGCGCATTATCTGGGACCCATAATAAACACACCTACAAATTTTCAGAAAGATCAGCCAAGTACGTTCTGAGATATTACATAAAGAAGAAAAACCGTTATGGGCCGTTATAGCTGTCAGTAAAATATCGGACATCATCCGTGACCCTTAATGAATATACCTACAAATTTTCAGAAAGATCGGCCACTTACTTTCTGAGATATTACATAAAAAAGAAAAATCGTTATGGCTCATTATAGCCGATAGTAACGGCTATAACGGTAAACTACAACGTCGGGCATCATCCGTGACCCATAATGAACATACCTACAAATTGTCAGAAGGATCAGCCAAGTACTTTCTGAGACATTCCATAAAAAAGGAAAACCGTGATGGGCCATTACAGCCGTAAGTAACGGGTATAACTGTAAAGTAATACATCGGGCATCATCAGTGACCCATAATGAACATACCTGCTAATTTTCACAAAGATCGGCCAAGTACCGTCTGAGATCTTCCATGAAGAAGAAAAACCGTTACAGGCTATTACATCCGTTAGTAACGGCTATAACGGTAAACTTAAACATCGGGCATTATTTGTGATCCATAATGAACATACCTACAAATTTTCAGAAAGATCGGCGAAATACTTTCTGAGATATTCCATAAAGAAGAAAAACCGTTACCGGCCGTTACAGCTGTTAGTAACGGGTATAACGGTAAACTAAAACATTGGGCATCATCCATGACCCATAATGAACATACCTGCTAATTTTCACAAAGATCGGCCTCGTGCTTTCTGAGATATTCTATAAAGAAGAAAAACCGTCAAAAGCCGTTACGTTAGTAACGGCTATAACGGTAAAATAACACATCGGGCATCATCTCTGGCCCATAATGAACATACCTACACATTTTCAGAAAGGTCGGCCCAGTAGTTTTGTCTGGAGCGAGTGGAACACATTTTGACCACGGACGGACGCACACACACACACACACACACACACAACACACACACACACACACACACACAACACACACACATCATTTCTTCATTCCCATTCTAAAGTACTCCCTGTTCTATAAGAACTGGGAGTACAAAAAGAATAATATTAGTTCAAAGATGCAAAATGCTCTCCAGCTTTCACTAACAAGAAAGCGAGATCTTTTCTTATGAATTTGTCACAGGTGATGACATGAGTATCTATGAGTCTGACACTCAAACAAAAAGTCAGTCAGATGTTTTGGACGATTCCAGAAGACTCCAGTCCTTTCACGTACCAAAGATCTTGGAGTTCTGGCCAGAATAGTCTTCGGGCAATAAGGATAGGACATGTTGAGCAGTTCCCCTCGTGGAGCAGCGCACGACTGCCTCAGAGAAGTTCGCGCATCATTGCCTACCTACTGTGTGTGAGTGAAGCTTGGAGCCAGCGCCGTTGAAACGTGGGTACTGGTGGGGTTGAATGCTGTACCATGACAACGTCTTGAACTTTGTACTTTTTGTACTTCCAGTTCTTAGAGAACAGGGAGTACTTTAGAATGGGAACGAGGAAATGCTGTCTGTGTGTCTGTCTGTGTGTCTGTGTGTCTCTCTGTCTGTCTGTCTGTGTGCCTGTGGTCAAAATGTGTTCCACTCGCGCCAGACAAAACTACTGGGCCGATCTTTCTGAAAATTTGTAGGTATGTTCATTATGGGCCTGAGATGATGCCCGATGTTTAGTTTACCGTTACAGCCGTTACTAACGGCTGTAACGGCCTGTAAC
>CM065735.1:45779047-45807544 GCA_033310375.1 Conus canariensis
TTCAGAAATGACATTATTTTAAGAAACACACACACACACACACACACACACACACACACACACACTATAGATATTGTAAGATGATAAACTAGTGTTGCTTGATAACGGACCCCGGGTACTCCTTTTCCTCGGGCATTACACCTGGGTCAAGTTGTTTAGTCATTTGTCGTCGGAGTTTTCTTCGTTCGTTGTAAGTCGTCTCAGATCAAGACGATCGTGGGTAGCTATTTTTTACATTCATTATATTTTGTGTGTGTGTGTGTGTGTTTGCTCGTTTGTTCAGTTGCTACAATGCCTCAAGTGCATGGTGAGAAGATTATCGATGTTAGTTTCATAGGCTTTGTTATCTATCTGCCTATGTTCTCTCTCTCTCTCTCTCTCTCTCTCTCTCTCTCTCTCTCTCTCTCTGATTATAGGCCAACAGCCCCTTTCATGGGGGGAACACAAAATCATACCTCACTTCTAGAGAACATACAAACCGGGTGTCACACTGTGCATAAATGCATGCCTGCACTCATCCCAGCATTCACACCGTGCACACGCAATCTCTCCAAACAAACCAGAAGGCGCACTACAATAACTCTTCTTCTCCCCCTCCTCTCCGGGGAATAATTTACTAAACAATAATCAATTTTCCATCATATTCAACTGGTTTGTCTTCAAGGAATTATTTTTCATTCCTCCTCTCCAGTGGAGGTACAATCATTCCACAGATCCACTAGTTGGGACCAAATTTCATCTCATTATACATAATATTTCACAAATATATCTTTGACCGGTTTTCCTCCTCACTGGAGAAACAATGTATATATTCTCAAAGACAAATCAAAAGATGGCTTAAAATATAGTAGTATCAACTGAGTTCATCAGGGGGGACAATTAAAAAATCATTATGGGTCAACAATGACAAATGCTTTCTTTTCTCACAACTGGTGCAGTCGTTGTCTTCTACAGCTCGATTCTCCAACCCTGGAGACGATTAGGTGCTGCCGCAGCACTGTAGCTCAAATATTTGTGCGACTGCCTAACTGGTGCTGCCACAGCACTGGGAAGGGCTGAAACACGAATGAAGTCCGTGTAAGTAATCTATTTCAAAATCTGAATAATGATAAATTCTTTTCCCTTTTTCCCTTTTCTTAACTCTCTTTTTTTCTCTCCCCATCTGTCTATACCTCACCTGGTAATGGTGAATCGCAGGTGGAACTCGTTCTTCAAACAACCTGTCCGGTCAGTGTCCCCAAGCCATCTCCTTCCTATTCCTTATTTTCCCTCCTGCGCTCTTTTTGAGTACACGTTCAGTGAGTACTCGTCTAACTCGACGCATTACCAGCCCATGGTTGCTGACCAGTGGACAACGTCCGTCCATTCAACCAATGATCGCCCTACGTCTATAGCCACCAGCGACACCGATCACACTGGTCAGGCCATTCAAACTTTCTTTTCTTTTACCTTTCCTCTTCCCTACCTAGGGAAATGCTTTATAACAAATAAGGGCGTACGTGATGGAACGTCACATGTCGCCATGTGAGGCTACATCACATGACACCCCCGATCCCGGGGTGAAAAAAAAACTTTCGCCAAGAAAATTTTTTTTTAATACACATACATATCTAGTTAATATACAACTTCAGCCATCAATCATCAATTTTTCATCATTCAAGAGTTTCCATCAATGCATAGAACTAACCTTTATGAACATCATAAAGATGCAAAATCACATTCCAAAATCTTAGTTTGAGAAAAAAAAATACAATCAGTTTTGTTTAGTTTTTTAAAAACAAATTCATACTCAATCACCACAAATCACGAGTTACATAGACACGAAGAACATATGATACTGATTATTCCAAATGCCAAAATGTAAACAGTTTTTTCTAGCCTGTTGTCACATAATCATATGTCCCAACATCATCACAAAATGAGAATTTCTTCATGACTCACTTGATGAAAAAAAACTGGCAAGTGAAAAGTCTTTGTTCAAGCAAAAATATACAATATAGTAGTACACTCGAAAGTTAAACACTTTTTTTTCATTCTTCATAATGGACCGACGTGTAAAAAAACAACACTTGTAAGACATCGAATGAAGTATTCTGCACACATTCACAAAATAGCATCCTACAAAGAACCACCAATACCAATACATATGCACTTTTAGAGAAAGATCAGTCACAACTACTTATCAATTCAGACTGACATTAGCAGACATAACCCTGCCAAAATATCAATCAAGTCTTTCCACAATGAAAACAAACAGCAGAATAAAAAAGTCTGTCCACAATGAAAACAAATAGCAGTTACAGCAGCACGAAGGATACTGTGCACTCATGCACGAGACAGAAAATCTGCCATGACATTCTGAGTGCCAGGTAATGGCTCAATGTCAAACTTGAACTCCTGCAATGACAAACCCCATCTTAACAGCCTGCTATTTTTGGTCTTGGACGACTGTAAAAACGTCAATGGCCTATGGTCGGTTTGTAACCGAAACTGTCTTCCAGTCAGGAATCTGGCAAATTTCTCACAAGCCCAAACAATGGCAAGACACTCCCTCTCAATTGTTGAGTATTTGACTTGTGTGTTAGAGAACTTTTTACTTGCATATTGGACAGGGTGTAATAATCCATTCTTTTCCTGCAACAGTACAGCTCCCATGCCTTTGGAGCTGGCATTAGTTCTCAAAACAAAATCCTCTGAAAGAGAGGGCAAAAGCAACACAGGAAATGAATTGAGGATGTTTTGAACACATTCCAGCGCTTTCTGGCACTCATCTGACCAGACGATACTTTTGTTTTTTGTTCCTTTTGTCAAGTCACTCAAAGGGGCTGTCAATGACGCAAAGTGCGGTACATATCTTCTGTAATAGGACAACAATCCAATGAGTGATCTGATCTGTTTCTTTGTACTGGGTCTCTTCAAGGCCAAGATCTTTTCTACTTTCTTTTCCTCTGGTGTCATTTTGCCAACAGAAATGACATGACCCAAAAACTCAAGAGTCTGGAATCCAGCACGAATTTTGGACGGTCTAGCCGTCAGACCAAAATTCCGGAGTTTACAAAAAACAGCTCTCAAGTTTCCCAGAAGATCATTCCATGACTTTGCAGCAAGCAAAATGTCATCAAAAAAACTGACTGCTCCACACTCATGAAGTTGTAGTGCACGCATCATTCTGGCAAAAGAAGCTGGGGCGTTTTGTAATCCAAATGGCATTTTCGTCCATTGAAACAGTCCAAAAGGTGTCTGAAAAGCTGTTTTTTCCTTGTCTGCTTCAGCCATCGGGATTTGCCAATATCCTTTAGTCAAATCTATTTTGACAAAATATTTTCCTTCTGAGAGTTGACAAAGAAGTTCCTCAATGTCTGGGATAGGTTCTGCATCAAACACAGTGATTTTGTTTAACTTCCTGTAATCGATGCAAAACCACACCGAGCCATCAGGTTTGTCCACCAATACAACTGGTGAGCTGTATGGTGACGAGCACGGTTCAATAACTTTCAACCCGAGCATGACCTGAATCTCTCTTTCGACAACCTGTTTTTTCGCAAATGGGAGAGGATATGGTTTGACTCGGACCGGGTTTTCCGTACTCAAGTGAATAGTATGGGGTACAACTGCTGTCACTGTCCCTGGGGTATCAGTCAGAACATCCTGAAAGTCCTTCAAAATACCTTCCAATTGTTCCTTCTGAATCAAAGACAGATCGTCACACACAACAACATCACGATAAGTTTCTCCCTGGACAGAAAGAGTGGGCAGAGGTACAGTATCATCTATACTGGTAGACGTTAACAATCCCACATTTGTTGTTTGCACAGTCTTTGCTCTGTCTCTGTATGTAACATCAGGTACAAAATCAGAATCAATGATTTCTGTAACAGCCACATCTGTTTCAGACACTGGACACATCCATTCAATTGACTCATTAATGGCAACATTTGTACGTTCAACATACTTTTTTTAGCATGTTTACATGGAACACCTTTTCAGTATTTGCCATTTTCACTTTGTAGTTCACTCCAGAAAGTTTTTTAATGACATCAAAAGGACCTTTCCACATGACACGAAGTTTGTTGTGCTCGTCTGTCAGCAGGACAGGTACCTTGTCACCTACACTGAATGAACGTGCCTTTGCTTTCCTGTCATTATGGTGGGGGAACACGACCGGCGAGCGGTGCCGACGATCGCGAGTAACAAAGTCGCGAGAGTGCCGGTAAAAGGGACAAATCTTTTAATAAATACGCTCCCACCAAGAGCCTCACACGGCAAAAAAACTCAGGGTCTAGTGCAAGCCACAACTGAATCAAGTATAGAAACAAAACACAGCAATGTTAACACAAAGGCAAGTATAGGCGAGACAGAGCACAAGACTTATCTTGCTTTGACGGCAGGCCGAAGATGAATGACGTATACGAAGTTGACACTGGCTTCTTCCGGGCCGGAAGTGGGGTGACATCACGTGACTGCACGTGACTGTCTTATGACTGCATTGGCCACGGAAAAATTCGGCCTGACAGAGCTGGCTAACTGCCGTTGAATGCTATGGTCTGACATGGTATAGTATATGACGCCAAAAGGACCTTTCCACATGACACGAAGTTTGTTGTGCTCGTCTGTCAGCAGGACAGGTACCTTGTCACCTACACTGAATGAACGTGCCTTTGCTTTCCTGTCAGCAAAGTCCTTGTACAAATCAGTTTTCCTGTCAGCTGACTGTTGGGCAAGTTCACATGCGTCTTTTATTCGGTTATGCAGGTCATAGATGTATTGGTAAACGTTCTTGTCTTCAGGTATGTCCGTCTTGTTCATCCACTGTGTGACTAACAGATCCAAAGGACCCCGTGATGAGTGTCCACAAAGCAGTTCAAAAGGCGAAAACCCCAAAGTTTCGTTCGGCAGTTCCCTGTATGCAAAGAGCAATGCAGGTATAAAACGATCCCATTCTTGAGGCTCCTGCCTTGTGACTTTTCTCAACATGGACTTTAATGTTCCATTAAATCTTTCAACCATTCCGTTGGACTGGGGATGGTATGGCGTGGTTGAAACAGAAGAGATCGACAGCAGTCTGTATATTTCCTTCATGAGGTCTGAAATGAACTGTGTCCCGCAGTCTGACAGAATTTCGTCGGGAAGTCCTACTCTGGAAAAAATAGAGAGCAGTGCCTCAGCGACAGATACAGTATCGATCTTCTTCAGGGGAAATGCTTCGGGAAATCTTGTCGCCGTGTCGACCAAAGTGAGAATATACCGATTTCCCGAGGAAGATGGTGGGAAAGGGCCGACAAGGTCAATGGCCACCTTCCGAAAGGGAACCGAAATTAGGGGCATTTTGTGCAAAGGTGCACATGGGACGCGACCTTTTTGAGTTGTTGTTTGGCAAATGTCACAAGAGCAACAATACTGTGTGACTTTTCTTGTGACCCCTGGCCAAAAAAAATGAATCCAGAACTCTTTTTAACGTTCGCTTGATACCACAATGACCTGCGAATAATGCATCATGGGCGTATGTAATACCGTTTCCCTCAGTGGTTTGGGAACCACAATCTGTTTGTTGTCTTGTCCAGGTACATGCCTGTAGAGGATGTCAGAGTCCAGTATGTACGTCGGCTTGTCCGTTGGTTTGTCAGAGACACTCTGCTTTGCAGTAGACAGTACAGTCGTCAATGTCTCGTCGCTTCTCTGCATAGTCTTCAAAATGTCTGGTGTAACTTTCAGTTCATCTAGTTTTGAAACCGTGAGCGGTTTTGTGGGTTTTCCCTGCTCTACGACTTTTGACCTTGTACTGATGAGACAAGGAACGAAAGATCCCCCGGCACCACCATGTACTGTCGCGACACCTGGTAGATTTCCCAAAATCAAATCGCAAACTGGATTCTCAATAACACAGGCGGTAAGTGACCCGGAGTAGTATGGTGTATCAACGGAAATTTTTGCAAGTGGAAAAGTTTCAATTTTTCCACCAAACGATCTGCATTTCTGAACACTGTCAAGATATTGGTCTGGTAGAACAAAACATTTCCTTACACCAGCTGTGGTGCAACCTGTATCTCGCAAAAAGAACCTTGTAAACCATTAATGGCACAATCCTCCAAAAGAAGACCATCAATGGACTGATCTGGTGCCAAAACAAGACCTTCTTCACATGTAGTGGAAACAAATCCAGTCTTTGCTCCACTTCCTTTGAAAGGACAGTTCCGTTTCAAATGGAATTTGCCGTCACAAAAATGGCAACGTATGGTTTGATCGGTGGACAACTGGTTACCGTTAGTCTGCGAACCTCGACCTTGTCCACGAGCTGGACCAAAGGGTCTGCGCGGTTGTTGTTCACCACGCCCTCAGAAAGGAAAAGGTCTTTCCGGTGGTGAGTATTGGTACTGACGGAAATCGCCAGAACCGACATAGCCTTGACCACGGAAAGGTCGTTGTCTGTTGCCAAAAGACGTGTAAGAGTGCGGACCTTGGAATGAAGCGCGATTTCCTCTTCTATCGTTTCCTTGTGCAAAATGCATCTGAAATGCCGCGCGAGACTCGAAAAGGGACGAATTTTCCTTGCGGGCAACACCTTTATCCGGATGAGCAATACAGTACTGATCCGCCATCTGACACATTTCGTCAACGCTATCGAACTGTCTTTCCTTAAGAAAAGTGGCCACATCCTTACTGACGCTTTGAAAAAGTTGCTCTCGAAGAAGCAAATCTCGCAGTGATTCGAAAGTTTTATTTGTCTTTGTTAGCTCTATCCATCTGTCTAAACAATGACTCATTCTTATCAAAAAAGACGGAAATGATTCTCCCTTATCAGGACGAATGGATCGGAAACGCTCACGAAAACGGTCAGCTGAGCATTGAAACTTCTTTAAGAGTTCTTCTTTTAATTGATCCCAAGTCAACCCTTCCTTTGCCGCAAGTGTGTGGTATAGTGCCAAAGCACTTCCCTTAAACAGCGACGCGATAAACAACGTCCATTTCTCCTTCGGCCAATCACAAGAAGTAGCGTGGTTCTCGAACCGAAAAAGAAAACTGTCTATATCGTCGGTTTTTTCTTCGAACGGCGGCAACTTCGGAATGTATGTTGACTTCGGATGAAATGAACTCGCGGAACCGACCGATGGAGGTGGTGGAGGTTCTCTCGATGCCTGTAATTTTTTAATTTCCACATCAGTCTCTAATTCAAGTTGTCTCAGTTTAAACTGCCGTTCCTTATCCTTATCCTCTAGCTCTAGTTTTCTCTGAACCTCCTCTCTCTCTGTCTGTAGTTTTTTTTCTTCAAACTCTAATCTTTTTTTTATTTTCTTCCATCTCTTTCTGTAGTTTTTTTCTCTTCAAACTCTAATCTTTTTAGATTTTCTTGTCGTTCTTTCTTTTTCTTGTCGTTCTTTATCTTTTTCTTGTAGTTGTCTCTGTTTTTCCTCTCTCTCTATCTATCTGTCTGCCCTATCCAGACATTGTTGGACATAGTTTGCTAATTTATCACCTTCAAAGCCTAAACGCTGGGCCTGTCGTACATATTCATCAAAATTTTCCATCATGAATAGTTACCACAAAGACACAAGAAACAATGACTAAATATAATTAAAATAAGGCGATATGTGATGTTATATACGTTTCCAAAAAAAAAAAAACAACCTTGTTACAGTATGTACAAATAAAGAATTTAAATACCGGTATAAACAGAAAAATAATAAAGGCTTACAAAAGAGAAGCACTAATAAGAATTGACAATGTGGCCTTTCCAAAAGAGATTTTCACCAATATTCTTTCCGAAAGGGAACAAAAACAGCTAAGAAAATGAATTGCAATACTAATAACCCTTTTTTTCCCGAATGAAAAGAAAACGGACAAAATATAAAGTTGTTTTTTTTCCCCGGAAATAAATTCTTTATAATGTTTATGTTCTTAACTGTTCTTATTGTACTTGTTACTTTCTTACTTAGTTTCTTGGTACAACAAAATAGATGAGTTCACAAAACAAATGAATCGCCTTAAACAATAAGTGAATACAAAGTTACAAAACAAATGAATTAACGAACAATTAAAAAGAGGGGGAGAAAACGTACACTAACGGAAATCCTACCTAAAAGATGACAATGATGAAAAGAAACTAGATAGGTGCCTATTGAAGAGAAAGTTTGGAGATTTTTTTTGTAAAGGGGGTGAAAAGGAAATGAAAGAATAGACAAGTCCAGTATAGAAAGAGGAAATTAGAAAAAGCGAAAGAGGCCCTCAGACAGCACCCTAATGGCAACTGTCTCCCGTAAAGCTGGAGACGGGGAAGTATTCAAACAATAATACACACAATATACTAAAACTCAATGCAATAAACAATCTAATAAATATACAGTCAGAAAAACACACACACACAAAAACCCAAAACCCAAAAGATATTAAAAAAAAGACGTTTATTTGGAGTGAGCGGTAATCCACTCCACCACCTACACTAGTTGAGTGACTGAGGTGAAGTCGATCCCACACTCAGAGGGGTAAGAGGAAAAATCCAAATGAAACGAGAGGAAAGATAAAGAATTAAATAGTTATAAGAGAGGGAGGGACTAGTGACTCCCCAACGCCATGCCCCCCTGCTAAAACAGAGCAGGAAGAGGTTGGGGCTATCAGTCCTGGGGAAGGGGACAAAACAAAATCTAAGCTAAGGGAAAGACAACGACTCCTCAACGCCCTGCCCCCTTGCTGCCAGGTACGAGCAAGAGGAGGTTGAGGCTATCGGTCCTGAGGGGGAAAAGGGTCAAAAGAAAATCCTACAAAAAAAAAAAAAAAAAAAAAAACCTAACAGAGCAGAGCGATCAAAAGAAATCAACAACATTCGAACACACACATACAGAAACAAATGAAAATAAAGACTACAAACAATAAAGACAACAATCAATTATACAAATTTTTCTTTGCACAGATAGATATATATCTTTTTCTTGGAGGGGAAATCTTAATTTGTCTTTGGAGGGGTACAAATAGATTTTTTTTCCCTTGGAGGGGTACAAATAGAAATCTATTTTTTTTTCTTGGAGGGGGTACAAAAAAAAAAACCCTTTTCCTATGTCCTAAGTCCTAGTCGGGGTCACCACTGTCACACTGTGCATAAATGCATGCCTGCACTCAGCCCAGCATTCACTCCATGCACACGCAATCTCTCCAAACAACCAGAAGGCGCACTACAATAACTCTTCTTCTCCCCCTCCTCTCTGGGGAATAATTTACTAAACAATAATCAATTTTCCATCATATTCAACTGGTTTGTCTTCAAGGAATTATTTTTCATTCCTCCTCTCCAGTGGAGGTACAATCATTCCACAGATCCACTAGTTGGGACCAAATTTCATCTCATTATACATAATATTTCACAAATATATCTTTGACCTGTTTCTCCTCCTCACTGGAGAAACAATGTATATATTCTCAAAGACAAATCAAAAGATGGCTTAAAATATAGTAGTATCAACTGAGTTCATCAGGGGGGACAATTAAAAAGTCATTATGGGTCAACATGACAAATGCTTTCTTTTCTCACAACTGGTGCAGTCGTTGTCTTCTACAGCTCGATTCTCCAACCCTGGAGACGATTAGGTGCTGCCGCAGCACTGTAGCTCAAATATTTGTGCGACTGCCTAACTGGTGCTGCCACAGCACTGGGAAGGGCTGAAACACGAATGAAGTCCGTGTAAGTAATCTATTTCAAAATCTGAATAATGATAAATTCTTTTCCCTTTTTCCCTTTTCTTAACTCTCTTTTTTTCTCTCCCCATCTGTCTATACCTCACCTGGTAATGGTGAATCGCAGGTGGAACTCGTTCTTCAAACAACCTGTCCGGTCAGTGTCCCCAAGCCATCTCCTTCCTATTCCTTATTTTTCCCTCCTGCGCTCTTTTTGAGTACACGTTCAGTGAGTACTCGTCTAACTCGACGCATTACCAGCCCATGGTTGCTGACCAGTGGACAACGTCCGTCCATTCAACCAATGATCGCCCTACGTCTATAGCCACCAGCGACACCGATCACACTGGTCAGGCCATTCAAACTTTCTTTTCTTTTACCTTTCCTCTTCCCTACCTAGGGAAATGCTTTATAACAAATAAGGGCGTACGTGATGGAACGTCACATGTCGCCATGTGAGGCTACATCACATGACACCCCCGATCCCGGGGTGAAAAAAAAAACTTTCGCCAAGAAATTTTTTTTTTAATACACATACATATCTAGTTAATATACAACTTCAGCCATCAATCATCAATTTTTCATCATTCAAGAGTTTCCATCAATGCATAGAACTAACCTTTATGAACATCATAAAGATGCAAAATCACATTCCAAAATCTTAGTTTGAGAAAAAAAAAACAATCAGTTTTGTTTAGTTTTTTAAAAACAAATTCATACTCAATCACCACAAATCACGAGTTACATAGACACGAAGAACATATGATACTGATTATTCCAAATGCCAAAATGTAAACAGTTTTTTCTAGCCTGTTGTCACATAATCATATGTCCCAACATCATCACAAAATGAGAATTTCTTCATGACTCACTTGATGAAAAAAAAAACTGGCAAGTGAAAAGTCTTTGTTCAAGCAAAAATATACAATATAGTAGTCCACTCGAAAGTAGAGAATGTAAATATGTTTGTTCACGACCACCCATCTTATTTTCCACGAAAACCCCCCTTTTCACAAACGAATTTCTTCCTTCTCATGCTACTTTTTGCCAAAATTAACACCTGTTTTACAAAAAAATTAACATGCAAAAATCTCTAAAATCGAAGTAATCGTTATTTTAAAATGGGGGGGCTTGCGTGCTAGATAAGATTTGGTGATCGTGAACAAACATATTTACATTCTCTCCAAGGTCATAAAGTCAACTAAACATTTTAACATTTATATGGCTTGACAGTCCTACCTCTGCGACAGCAGCATGTGCTGCTTTTGTTAATCGACACCGCAAAATCGATAAATTGACCCTACTGTCATAACAACGGGCTGCTGCAATGCGGCACAGGCCTGCAGTCAATACTGCATTATTAATCATCACGCGACAGCTCAGCCCATCACGTGTGCACTTTCAACCAATCGACAGGGGGTATGACATCATTTCTGCCGGGGCGCCGAGCCTGCCGTCCAAGCTGTCATTCTTGAGCGGGCTGCCTATGAGTGAAGACGTGTTAGCGCTGTTGCTGCGTTGAAAAAATTGCTGGGCAAAGAGAATCTAGCGTTTCTAGAAAGTAAAACGTGAGATGGCAGTAAGCGAACTGGATGTTTTTTTTTAGTGAACTGGATGTTTTTTTACGTAATTGTTTTGTAGAACAATCTGATGATAAAAAATTGAAGATTTATGAGGTTTAGGCCATAAGTGAAATTACATCTGTTTTACGGAAAGCTGGCGAAAGTAAAACGCTTTGGCAATCTTTGCATTTAAGCCCAAAATTTCTATCCACAGCTTGTATGAGAAAAGAAAGCTCATTGTAAAATATATGCAAAGCGACGTTGGCTTTCGCGAGTTCTGGCAGAGTGATTAAACGCGGTCTTCTGGCTAGCTGCTGTGAAAAAATCAATACTAGCCGAGGAAGCAGACTCCAGCCTAAAGGCTAAAAATACGCCAGAACTAGGACGATTGTCGGCTGCCGACAAGTGACACAGAAAGGCCCTCAACAGGGCTAAAAATAATACTAAGGGAGGTAACTCCTGCACACACCCCACCCCACCCCCCACCCCGCCCCTACGCACACACCCCCGCCCCACGCACGCACACCACCACACCCCACCCCTGCCGCCACCCCCGCCCCACGCACGCACACCCCACCCACCGCCCACTCACGTTTGACCTACAAAGCAGTGCAGTAAACTAGGTCAAAACGATCTGTGATTAATTGACCTAGTTGATTAAACCACGCACACACATATAACTTCTTCTGATTCTTGCGCAAAACAAGAGAAACTGATTACTTAATTTTTTTAATTGTCGTTTATATTCTGGTTTAAAAAATGAAACCCGAAGTATTTACAGAGCTTCATAATATATACAGAATTTTGGAGGAGGAGAGGGGGTGGGGGGTCGATAGAGAAGAGTTAAAGAACAGGTTTGAAGAATTAATTATTGATCTTTTTGAGCGTCTAACTATACGAGAAAGCGTAGTGGAAGCCGTTAGTAAAATACCAGATTCTTGGCCCCAACCAGTTGTAAAGTTGTTTGCTATTTTAGTTGATAATATGACTCCTGAAGATGCTAATCTGACCGTTTCTACCAGCCCTGAAGGAGTAGCTATTCACTTTAATGATTAGAAAAGACTATGAATAATAAACAATAGCTGAATTTACATTTACAATTATTTTTTTTTATTTATTTACATTTAAAAATGGCTGCCGAACTCAGTGAATCTGATTTAAAGAACTGTAATGAACTATTTGACGAAACAATGAAAGTGTTAAACATCGCTTTTAGTGAATTTGGGTTTGAGAATGATGTAGACAATATAATAAAAGATCATAGTGAACTATTTGACGAAGCAATTAAAGTGATGAACATTGACTGTAGTGATTCAGAAAAAGCTAAAATATTAGCAGGTGTTATTGTAAGGTTAACGTGTCTTGAAGTGTTGCAACGCTTGGGCGAAGAATAAAAAGCGAGGTTTACTTACTTTTATTTACATTTATTTTTTTTAATTTACGTAAATATTGTGGCTTTAAAAATGACGCCCACAAGTAAATTTGAGGATGGAAAACTATATACGATGGAAGAAATATTTAGTAGTGACAAACAATTAAGCAATACGTTTAGTGAAGTAGACATGGACATCATTAACCCCACAAACGTTCATGAAAGCGTGGCACATGCTATCTCTAAAATCCCAGAGTCTCTTCAACGCGAGCTGCCAGTAAAAGTGTTGTTAACCATTCTGATTGATTATATAACGCCCGATGATACTAGCATGCAAGTTTGGGTTTCAACAAGACAGAAAGAAGTAATCAGCTATTACGACTTTAACTCTGACTGGGCTGATTACATGCTTACACAATTTAACCATGCAAGTGAAGAAGCAAAATTGCGCGGTTCTGGCTGGTCTGAAGGGAAAGTCCTTCAAATTATATTGAAACAAACAAAGTTCTATCCTATAGTTGGCAATTCTTACCTTCCTCTCCCAAAAGAGTTAGAGTTAAAACGAGCAGTATTAAACATACATAATTCTGACAACATGTGTTTTATGTGGTGTGTTTTAGCACATTTACATCCTGTCAAAAATCATGCAAACAGAGTATCTAATTATATGGCTCATCTTAACGAGCTGAACTTTGATAACATAACCTTTCCAGTGAGTATAGAAAGCATATCTCAGTTTGAAGAGCAAAACACCCCAATCACCGTAAACGTATACACATGGTCTGCAGTAGATAATCTAGTGCCTCTAAGGGTTTCTCCCAACGCTCCTACTTTTGGCGAGCCACTTAAGAATCATGTAGACTTGATACTGTTTGCGGATAGTACAAAGAGCCATTATGTATTAATCAGAACAATAAGCAGACTGTTAGCCTATACTACAAAGCATCCAGCTAAACAAGAGCTTTGTAGAAGGTGTTTGGTTAGAATCCCTACTATAGAAGCAGCTGCCAGTCATAAGAAACATTGTAAAAGTTTTGTAGACTGTGAAACCAAACTCCTCACACCTAAACCCGGGTCTAAAGTTAGTTTTAAGAATGTACATAAAATGCAAATGAGTCCATACGTGGTTTATGCTGACTTTGAATCAATCTTGCCACAGTACTACGGCCCCCAACAAGAACAAGAACAAAAAACAGCCTTATTAACCCACCATCAGATCTGTTCTTATGCGTTTATTGTTGTTAGGTCAGATGGGGCACACACACGCCCAGAGATTTACAGAGGACCCAACGCAGCTAGTAGATTTTTAGAGCAGATGAAACAACTTCGCAATTACTACTCCAACCAACTAAATCTTTCAGACATTATTATGACTCCTGAAGACCAAGAACGCTATAACTCAGCCACTCACTGTTGGATTTGCGGCTTAGAGCTAACACCTAACAGTAAAGACGCGACAGTAAGAGACCACGATCACATTACTGGAAAGTTCAGAGGGACCGCGCACAACAATTGTAATCTTCAACTTAAGGTTGACCCCCAAAAATGGAAACTGCCTATCTTCTTTCATAACCTACGAGGCTACGATTCTCATTTTATCATGCAAGCAGTGACTTCTGAATATAAGAGGGTTACCTGCATTGCACAGTCTTCAGAAAAGTACATGACTTTTACTCTTGACTGTTTATCCTTTATGACTCTGCCCAACATCTGATGGGGAGTTTAGATAAGTTAGCGGGATCTCTACAAGTCTTTCCAATCACTAAACAATACTTTGATCCATCTTTGGTGTGTAAAGGAGTTTATCCTTATGAATACATGAACTCGTGGGACAGGTTTGACGAAGACACGCTTCCTCCTAAAGGCGCTTTCTTTTCTAGTCTTAGAGGCAAAGACATAACTGATGCTGACTATGAATACGCTCAGAAAGCCTGGACAGAATTACACTGTCAAACAATGGGCGATTATCACGATCAATATTTATTGGCCGACGTGTGTTTATTAGCTGACGTCTTTCAGAATTACAGATCTACTTGCATGAAACATTACAGCTTAGACTCATCACATTACATCTCTGCGCCTGGCCTTTCTTGGGATGCATTATTAAAGTCTACAAACATCCAGATTGACTTAATTTCTGATTTACCCACACTCCAGATGATTGAAGACGGTCTAAGGGGAGGTATTAGCATGGCCTCACATCCTTACTGCAAAGCCAACAACAAATATTTAGATGATTATGACCCGACTAAACCGTCCAACTATCTAATGTACTTAGACGCAAACAATCTGTATGGATGGGCCATGAGTCAACCGCTTCCATTACGTAACTTTAAAATGATAAAAGGGCCTCATGATGTCAATACTGTGTTAGGAATGTTGTTACAGCTTACGCCTGATAATCCAACAGGACTAATCTTGGAAGTAGACTTAGAATATCCTAAAGAATTACACGATCTCCACAACGATTACCCCTGGCCGCAGAAAGCTTAAAGATGGACTCCACAGAACCTCCTAAACTTGTACCTAATCTTCGACATAAAACTAAATATGTGTGCCATTACAGACTCCTACAGTTTTACTTAAGACACGGGTTGAAACTGGCAGCTGTTCACAGAATAATTATATGCGACCAAGAGCCCTTTATGAGGCCATACATCAAGAAGAACACCGATCTTAGAACCCAAGCCACTGACGCTTCAGAAAAAGACTTCTTTAAACTGATGAACAACAGCTGTTTTGGCAAAACTATGGAAAACCCACACAAACGTAAAGATGTAAAATTAGTTACAAAAGAAAACCAAGCAATTAAGTTGGCCTCTAAACCTAACTATCAAGACTTTAGAAGATTTAACGACAGCCTGGTTGGCATCATGATGAAGAAAAAGGATGTTAAGTTGGATAAGCCAGTGTTTATCGGCTTCACCGTATTAGAGTTGTCGAAGTTATTGATGTTAGAATTTCTGTACGACTACTTTAAACCACTGTACCCAGAAGCAAGAGTTCTTTACACAGACACTGACTCTTTTATTTTAGACGTCCCAACTGAAGACTTTTACAAAGACTTAGAAACAGAAGTAGCTAAAGGAGTTGATGGATGGTACGACACATGCGACTATCCAAAAGACAGTCCTTTACATTCAACTGTTAACAAGAAAGTGATTGGAAAGATGAAGGATGAACTTAATGGGACAGTTATACAAGAATATGTTGGCTTACGGTCGAAGATGTATAGCGTTGCCAGCCAAACTTCTGTAATGAAGAAGGCTAAGGGGATAAGTAAAGAAGTTGTCAAAAAAAATATAACTCACGATAACTACAAGCAAGCTCTCTTTGAAAACAAAGTATTTTATCACACAAATGTTAATCTGCGCTCTACTCTTCATCAAGTAAACACAACTGCAGTTAACAAGAAATCACTAGTCTCTAACAATAACAAGAGAACTTACGTCAATCCTGAGTTTTCATATGCTGTAGGACATTGGAGAACTTTAAGAGATTAACTTGACTGACTTGGTTAGTACTTACTTAAGAACCTAATAAGAACTTACTTAAGAACCTAACTAGTACTTACTTAAGAACCTAACTAGTACTTAACAAGAACTTATAATTTTTTTGCACTTAACTTGTAATTTACTTGCGCTTAACTTAAAAAGTACTTTCTATAACTAACTTAACTTGTACTTATCTAGTTCTTAACTTGTACTTTATTTAGTTCTTTTAAAAACTATTCCATAAAAAATGGGTCTACAGCAGGAGGTTGTACTTTTTTTTACAGAAGTTGGTTCTTCTTCTTTTACTGGCTTTGTGGGGGTTTGTGACTTTGCTGCTAAGTATGGTGTTAGACATTTGTATGCTAAAAACCCCCCACCAACAACAACAGCAGCAAATACATAATAATACATCTTATCGCTTGATTGTGATTGTGTTGTTAATTGTGTTGTTGTTGACGGTGGTGATGTTGTATTACTATCTAACAATTTTTGTTTTGTTGATTGGTTTGCTTTTTGCAGTCTGTTCCATTCAGCTAGTTTACGACCGGCCTCAACACGCCCAGGATTTTTAGACTTAGTAACACTACTCACCTGTGGCACATTCTGCTCTAGCGGGCTCACTTGAGGTACATTCTGCTCCTTCGGAGGGTTCTGCGGATTGTCCTGTGGCGTCTTCTCGCTCATTTTTTTATTGCGATTAAATTTAATATGATCAAAATTAATATGATTAAAAGTAATTAATCCCATGATGAATGGACATAACATCGTCCCAAATCTGTAATACATGTCACATGCAAGAGTTTCTAGGGACTTGTTTAAAACCGGATCTTGTGATAAGTCATATTTTAAATCTTCTTCTGAATCAACAGGCGCCATCTTACTTACTAACTTAGCATATAAACTAATCATTGTCTGCCCCACTGATCTAACCATTTTTGACCCTAGCTGTGCTTCGTACCTAGCGTAGTACTTCTCAATGTCTGATGTAGACAATTGTTGGATCTGTTCAATACTTAGTTCAGCGCCTAAATACTGTTTGGTTTTTCCACACGCAGCCAGAGAGTATAATCTTTCTTTATGGCAGTGGTCTGCCTGCTCCTCACACTTTAATGGTTCGTCACAATCCATTTTTAAAAGCAATAAAAAAAATAATATAATACTTTTAAAACCATGAGTTTAACGCTGGTTAATTATGCAGTGCCTATCGTTGGTGTTATAGTCTATTCAACCCTCGCAAAATGTTTGTTAGGAATAAAACCGCCCAACATAGGAAAGATAGAAGATTCGCCAAGACTAGTTGCAGCCTTATTTTTAGCTTTAACAACAAAAGATTATTTGATTAAAAAGCACATAGACAGCCTTTCGTATTATGATTATTTTAATTATTTTTTTAGTTAATAAAAAGATGAGTGAAAAAAAGATTATCAATACGATTTACCATTCTGCTGTAATTAGCGGCCTTAGTATAGGCTATAGCGTGTCAGCAAAAAACATGTTAAAAATGAAGCCGGCGGATCTAGGAAGGTTAGACATTGAGGATGTTGTTAAGGTTATAGTTGTAATTACTGCAGGGATTGCGTCAAAAGACTTTCTTGTTACGCAGGGGATTATCCCAGAAAATATTAATGCATAGGCAGATTAATCTAGAAAATATTGATTTATAAAAAGATGTCTGGATTGGTTCTGATGGTGGGAGGAGCTATTGTTAATGCTTTGGCCTTTTCTGGAAGCAATTACATGTTTAGTAAATTGCGGTCCGATGAAGAAAGAGAACGCCATAACAAGGCAATGGAAGATTTAGCTAAGGCAAGAGACGCTTACGAGAAAAGACGAATTGCTCACTTAGACTTTATTAATAAAAAGTTAAGAGAACAGGGTCATGCAGAGCACACATTTACAGACGTTGATGCTGCAATGAATGAGTATTACTTAGTGACAGGAAAGAAGTTTCTAACATCGCCACCACCAGAACTGTCCGACTTTTATGAACTATCTGAGGAACAGAAAAGTTCAGAGATAGCTTTTATTGTAGTTGGCATGGGAGCAATCTTTCTTGTTGCTCGCTTTCTTGTGTAAAATAAACTGCATTTAAAATATGGACAATACGAAGTACAAAATATATTATTCTCCTAAAGGGTATTGGAAAGGAAAGACTGCTATTGAAAAACTGAGTAAAGCTGCTAGGGTGTCTGAATCAGATGCAAAAGACTGGCTTTCAAAACAGGCAATTTGGCAAATATATCTGCCTGCCCCAAAAAGAATAATAAGGCCTAGATTTGTTAATTCAGTTCCAAATGACACCCACCAGATGGACTTGCTGTATCTTCCACATGACAAAGTTAGAAGAAAAAGTTTAAGTATGCTCTGACAGTTGTTGACATGGCTTCAAGATACAAAGACGCCGAACCTTTAACGGATAAAAGCTCAACTGCCGTGGCTGTGGCTTTACAACAAATATACATGCGAGGTCCATTAAAGTATCCTAGGATGATTCAAGTTGATGATGGAAAAGAGTTTAAAGGTTCTGTAAACCAACTGTTTTTAAAACATCGGGTTACAGTTAAGAGAGGGATCCCAGGCAACCATCGGTCACAAGCCCTAGTAGAAAACTTTAATAAGAATCTAGCCGAACGTTTGTTTACCTATCAATATCACAGAGAAATTATGGACAGAGAACGCAACACAGAATGGGTTAGGAGATTGACAGCAGTCTTACGTGCCATGAACAATGAAGAATTTAAAGCAACAGGCCTTAAACCAGTAAACGCGATCAAATTAAAAAAAATTAGCATTACTGAAGATGTGCAGGGGACTCAAAAACTCTTGCCGTTTGGGCTAAAAGTAAGATACTTGTATGCTCCTGGAGAGGCAGAAGGTGATGTTAGAATTAGAGCCACAGATCCTATATGGAGCGTAGATGTATATGAAGTTGAAAGAATCATGAAAACAACCCCTCCCGTGTATTATTTAAGAGAAACTCTCTCTTCTGCGTCTAAAAAAACCTGCCCCTAAAAGATCCTTTGTTCGTGAAGAGCTGCAAGTTGTCCCACCAAACACAGTGAGTTAAAAAAAAATAGTATTTATTTTTGCTAAAACTTTTTTTTTTGGCTTATTTTGGGTAGAGAATGTCTTTATACGGGTTCACGATCGCCCATGTTATTTTGCACGGAAACCCCAGTTTTAAAATAACGATTACTTCGATTTTAGAGATTTTTGCGCGTTAATTTTTTTGTAGAACAGGTGTTAATTTTGGCAAAAAGTAGCATGAGATGGACGTGATTTGTATGTAAAAGGGGCTGTTTCCGTGCAAAATAAGATAGGGTGGTCTTGAACGAAGATATTTACATTCTCTCCACCGCTATTAACGTCCGCGGGACTGGGGTCGAGCCCTTACTACTTTTTTAATATGCTCTTCTACTTCCAGCACTATTAATAAATCAGAACAAACAACTAACCCTCCATCTTGATTAGTTATTTTTACATCTAATGAATTTATAGCCCCCTCAATTAATTCTTTAAATTGGCTGCTTCCGTCAAACGTATATAGCTGATAATCGCAAAACCCCGCCCTAATTGACGGCAAAACCTTTAGAACTGTAGACGGATAGCCATTAAACAAATTAGTATTTGTTTTTAACTGCTGTAAATGGACATACAACATTGGATTCACAGAAAAATCAGAAGGTTTATTACCTTCAAACTGATAGATGTCTTCTCTTGTGCTAAATCTATAATCTTTGTCACTGCCGTGAAAGCCCAAGATTTTAGCTAGGCCTCTAGGGAAAGTGTACTCTCTTCTTTCCTCTAGTGGAAAATTCATAGTAATTCTAAGGTTTGCCTCGTTAATTGTTAACAATATACCAGATTCGAGAAGTACTTCTTTTAAAGAACAAAAGTTGTAATAACCATCAGGTATTTGTATATGGCTTATTTGATTGCCTTGTTCGTCATCAACATTAATCCAGTTATTTTGAGCTCCTTCAGATATGTTAACCCACATAACTTTAAAGCCAATTTCTTTAAGTGCAATTCTACAACTCCCACTCCAATTGGTAATTGGGTACGTTAAGAACACACGCTCGTTTTGTTTGGTTATATAGATGTACATCTTTTTATAACTAATTTAAAAAATGGAACCTTTTAAATATAATGAAAGTGCCACTTACAATGTAGGAGCGTTTTATAACCCCAAATCTTTGGACTTCAGTTTACTAACAATTGCAGTAGACGAATCATATGGCTTCCAAGTCAGACTTGTAAACCCACTAACTAAATATTTAAATCCGCCAATAAAGAGTGACAGAGTGCCATCAGCATGGTCATCTCACCCTATGGCTTTTTTCCAGAATCAGTTAAATTTTGCCATTTACTGCTCAACCACAGGCTGCGGTGTTTCATATACAAACCATTTATACCACCCCAATCTCTTAGTAAGGTCAGTATATAACTTTCATGTTTATTATCAGTATAGACGCATACTAACTGAACTACAAGTACGCCTCCCCAATGACAACGCGTTTAATCCATTTAACAACCCAATGGACACTAATGCATATGAAAGAATCTGCAATGAATTTAACATTAATCCTTCAACTGACTTTAGACAAAAGTTAGACCGCAATCATGGGCTAGGCACATTGTATTTGTGGGGTACAAAAAGAGAATATGATTTTGACTACTGGCCTAGCCACACCTCTTTTCAACCAAACAAACAAGTTCGATTGGGATCCATAGAACAAAAACATCCTAATGCTTGGGCAACATTTATCTTAGATGAAAGTAAAGGCCTAACAATGCCAGGAGTGCAAAGACTTAATGACTCCATACGGACATACGTTTGGTGTCTATTAGGAGCACAAGCACAGACCAAGTCTAGCATAGTGGATCAATCTACAGGTTTTGATGCTAGAAAACAATTTCTATCCAATTTAGAAGATGCTATTAACTCTGCTGTTGATTTGCCTGCCAGCATACAAAGGTACCAAAACGTTCTTTCACATGCTAGGTCAAAGGTTGACTTTGTTGTGGGTCATGGATTATACATGCTGCCTTCTGACCTTAGACTACAGATTGGCATGATACAGAATTATAACAATGAAATTCTCATAGCTGGGGACGATCAAAACTTAGGACACAATCAAGGTTTAAACACAAGGCCCGCGCCAGCCATTTAAAAAAAAAAAGTATCTAGCCCTGAACCTGCAGAAAGCGACCCCCCACCAGTTATAAGCAGCCCAGAAAGCGACCCCCCGCCTGTTGATGTGCCTCACCCCGACAGACACACTAGTGAAAAGACAGCCCTTGTTGTGTTTTTAACTTTTACTGGATTAGCCATACTTTATTTCACTAAAAATTAAACCGGCAGCCAGCACTCCTAACGTCCACAGATGGTCGGCCATATAACCAGCCACTTTGCCTATGGTAGACAAAACCCAACTAACAACACTGCCTATTATGCCAGGCAGAGCATCAAGCGCTTTGACAGCTAACTTCTTTAATAAGTTTGCTAGATGGCGCAATTGTTTTCTAATCCAACTTTTACCGGGCTGAGGCGTTGGAGGAGCTACTGGCCCTGTTGGCGTACTGCCAGTTAATGCATAAACCAGTGTAGAGATAGCAAACCCAACAGCTGTCAATATACTAACTATTGTAATCCCCTGCTCTCTGAACAGAGTCCTTATTCTTTCTGCTAATGTAGTATTTTCATAAAGTATTCTGTTTATAGTTTCTCTGATTCTGCTTGTTTGTGATGCTAGCTGTGCTCTGTTAGTAGACAGCACTTCTAACCTGGCCGCCCTTTCTAGCATTAACTCCTGTATTTTCGCCTGTATTCTAGCCTTTTCTTCTACCCCTAAATTGTTATCATCTGCATCAGCCAGTTTATTTTTTTCTTCTCTTATCTCTCTCTCTAACTCGCCAAGTTTTGACAAGTTGTTTTTTAGCTCGCCATTTATTCTCCGTAGAGTATCATCAAGGCCCCTGAGTTCACGTATAGCAGCTTTAAGATTCCTGTGTACACTCTCAGGCAATGGAGGATCATCAATTGTTTTTAAAGCCGTTTCTTCTTCAGGACTCAGCTCACGTTCTCTTTGACTAGGCGAACCGACAATTGTTTTTAACTGTGTCTCCTCATTAAAACTCGTCTCAAGTTCTGCTATTAGTTCATCTGCTCTTTGACTTAATTCGTGAAGAGAGATGTTTTGCATTTCAGATTGCGCTGGCAACTCTTGCACTATGCTTTGTAAAAGACTAACAGCCTCAGGCCTTAGATCGCCAATAAAGTTTAACTGCCTTTGGTCAAAAACAGGGAGATCTCTAAGAATTGTGCCCCTGCTTAAAAACTGGGTTGGGTCTGGTTTTGTAGTAAGCCGTACAAGGCTTCCTTTACTAGTTCTTACATACAAATGATTATTTTTATCTGTTGAAAAATTGGAAACCTTAAGTGCTTCCGGCTGCTCTCGCCCCATATGGCTATATAATGATTCAATTCTATCTAACATTTGTATTTGTCTTAATCCTACTCCTTGCCCTGCTGCTGCTGCTTCAAGTTCTTCTTGCAATGAAGGACCCGGTTCTTCAATAGAATCAATCGCGTCAAAATCTTCATCTTCTTCTTCAATAGGATCAATCGCGTCAAAATCTTCATCAGCCATATTTATATATTTATTATTTTTTGTTTTATAAAAAATGAACTCATACGGTTGTGACCTCGATCCATATAGAAAAGAGAAGGAACCCCACGGCGTAAAAGGTATAAGGCAGACTGTAATTAGTGTAAATACTCCATCAACAGTTCAGCCTGGACAAACTTTAATAGTCATGTTCCACGATCTTGGCGCTGATGATGTTATAATGCCAGGCACCGCTAAACTATCATTCAAAATAGATATTACATCGAAAGATCCTAATGCTACTGTTGTTGCTAATTTGGGCAGGGCAATCGTTAAACATATGGCAATCAAACTGGAGGGCAGAGAAGTCTTTGTACTAAGCGAGGCAGACATTTTTGCTCTCTATTCTGACCTATGGCTGCCTAAAAAAGAAAGAAAAGAGAAAGTTTATCAGGGAATACAAAGCCCAAACGGTCTCAAGCACAGAATGGACCGACGTGTAAAAAAACAACACTTGTAAGACATCGAATGAAGTATTCTGCACACATTCACAAAATAGCATCCTACAAAGAACCACCAATGCCAATACATATGCACTTTTAGAGAAAGATCAGTCACAACTACTTATCAATTCAGACTGACATTAGCAGACATAACCCTGCCAAAATATCAATCAAGTCTTTCCACAATGAAAACAAACAGCAGAATAAAAAAGTCTGTCCACAATGAAAACAAATAGCAGTTACAGCAGCACGAAGGATACTGTGCACTCACGCACGAGACAGAAAATCTGCCATGACATTCTGAGTGCCAGGTAATGGCTCAATGTCAAACTTGAACTCCTGCAATGACAAACCCCATCTTAACAGCCTGCTATTTTTGGTCTTGGACGACTGTAAAAACGTCAATGGCCTATGGTCGGTTTGTAACCGAAACTGTCTTCCAGTCAGGAATCTGGCAAATTTCTCACAAGCCCAAACAATGGCAAGACACTCCCTCTCAATTGTTGAGTATTTGACTTGTGTGTTAGAGAACTTTTTACTTGCATATTGGACAGGGTGTAACAATCCATTCTTTTCCTGCAACAGTACAGCTCCCATGCCTTTGGAGCTGGCATTAGTTCTCAAAACAAAATCCTCTGAAAGAGAGGGCAAAAGCAACACAGGAAATGAATTGAGGATGTTTTGAACACATTCCAGCGCTTTCGGGCACTCATCTGACCAGACGATACTTTTGTTTTTTGTTCCTTTTGTCAAGTCACTCAAAGGGGCTGTCAATGACGCAAAGTGCGGTACATATCTTCTGTAATAGGACAACAATCCAATGAGTGATCTGATCTGTTTCTTTGTACTGGGTCTCTCAAGGCCAAGATCTTTTCTACTTTCTTTTCCTCTGGTGTCATTTTGCCAACAGAAATGACATGACCCAAAAACTCAAGAGTCTGGAATCCAGCACGAATTTTGGACGGTCTAGCCGTCAGACCAAAATTCCGGAGTTTACAAAAAACAGCTCTCAAGTTTCCCAGAAGATCATTCCATGACTTTGCAGCAAGCAAAATGTCATCAAAAAAACTGACTGCTCCACACTCATGAAGTTTTAGTGCACGCATCATTCTGGCAAAAGAAGCTGGGGCGTTTTGTAATCCAAATGGCATTTTCGTCCATTGAAACAGTCCAAAAGGTGTCTGAAAAGCTGTTTTTTCCTTGTCTGCTTCAGCCATCGGGATTTGCCAATATCCTTTAGTCAAATCTATTTTGACAAAATATTTTCCTTCTGAGAGTTGACAAAGAAGTTCCTCAATGTCTGGGATAGGTTCTGCATCAAACACAGTGATTTTGTTTAACTTCCTGTAATCGATGCAAAACCACACCGAGCCATCAGGTTTGTCCACCAATACAACTGGTGAGCTGTATGGTGACGAGGACGGTTCAATAACTTTCAACCCGAGCATGACCTGAATCTCTCTTTCGACAACCTGTTTTTTCGCAAATGGGAGAGGATATGGTTTGACTCGGACCGGGTTTTCCGTACTCAAGTGAATAGTATGGGGTACAACTGCTGTCACTGTCCCTGGGGTATCAGTCAGAACATCCTGAAAGTCCTTCAAAATACCTTCCAATTGTTCCTTCTGAATCAAAGACAGATCGTCACACACAACAACATCATGATAAGTTTCTCCCTGGACAGAAAGAGTGGGCAGAGGTACAGTATCATCTATACTGGTAGACGTTAACAATCCCACATTTGTTGTTTGCACAGTCTTTGCTCTGTCTCTGTATGTAACATCAGGTACAAAATCAGAATCAATGATTTCTGTAACAGCCACATCTGTTTCAGACACTGGACACATCCATTCAATTGACTCATTAATGGCAACATTTGTACGTTCAACATACTTTTTTTAGCATGTTTACATGGAACACCTTTTCAGTATTTGCCATTTTCACTTTGTAGTTCACTCCAGAAAGTTTTTTAATGACATCAAAAGGACCTTTCCACATGACACGAAGTTTGTTGTGCTCGTCTGTCAGCAGGACAAGTACCTTGTCACCTACACTGAATGAACGTGCCTTTGCTTTCCTGTCAGCAAAGTCCTTGTACAAATCAGTTTTCCTGTCAGCTGACTGTTGGGCAAGTTCACATGCGTCTTTTATTCGGTTATGCAGGTCATAGATGTATTGGTAAACGTTCTTGTCTTCAGGTATGTCCGTCTTGTTCATCCACTGTGTGACTAACAGATCCAAAGGACCCCGTGATGAGTGTCCACAAAGCAGTTCAAAAGGCGAAAACCCCAAAGTTTCGTTCGGCAGTTCCCTGTATGCAAAGAGCAATGCAGGTATAAAACGATCCCATTCTTGAGGCTCCTGCCTTGTGACTTTTCTCAACATGGACTTTAATGTTCCATTAAATCTTTCAACCATTCCGTTGGACTGGGGAAGGTATGGCGTGGTTGAAACAGAAGAGATCGACAGCAGTCTGTATATTTCCTTCATGAGGTCTGAAATGAACTGTGTCCCGCAGTCTGACAGAATTTCGTCGGGAAGTCCTACCCTGGAAAAAATAGAGAGCAGTGCCTCAGTGACAGATACAGTATCGATTTTCTGCAGGGGACATGCTTCGGGAAATCTTGTCGCCGTGTCGACCAAAGTGAGAATATACCGATTTCCCGAGGAAGATGGTGGGAAAGGGCCGACAAGGTCAATGGCCACCTTCCGAAAGGGAACCGAAATTAGGGGCATTTTGTGCAAAGGTGCACATGGGACGCGACCTTTTTGAGTTGTTTTTTGGCAAATGTCACAAGAGCGACAATACTGTGTGACTTCTCTTGTGACCCCTGGCCAAAAAAAATGAATCCAGAACTCTTTTTAACGTTCGCTTGATACCACAATGACCTGCGAATAATGCATCATGGGCCGTATGTAATACCGTTTCCCTCAGTGGTTTGGGAACCACAATCTGTTTGTTGTCTTGTCCAGGTACATGCCTGTAGAGGATGTCAGAGTCCAGTATGTACGTCGGCTTGTCCGTTGGTTTGTCAGAGACACTCTGCTTTGCAGTAGACAGTACAGTCGTCAATGTCTCGTCGCTTCTCTGCATAGTCTTCAAAATGTCTGGTGTAACTTTCAGTTCATCTAGTTTTGAAACCGTGAGCGGTTTTGTGGGTTTTCCCTGCTCTACGACTTTTGACCTTGTACTGATGAGACAAGGAACGAAAGATCCTCCGGCACCACCATGTACTGTCGCGACACCTGGTAGATTTCCCAAAATCAAATCGCAAACTGGATTCTCAATAACACAGGCGGTAAGTGACCCGGAGTAGTATGGTGTATCAACGGAAATTTTTGCAAGTGGAAAAGTTTCAATTTTTCCACCAAACGATCTGCATTTCTGAACACTGTCAAGATATTGGTCTGGTAGAACAAAACATTTCCTTACACCAGCTGTGGTGCAACCTGTATCTCGCAAAACAGAACCTTGTAAACCATTAATGGCACAATCCTCCAAAAGAAGACCATCAATGGACTGATCTGGTGCCAAAATAAGACCTTCTTCACATGTAGTGGAAACAAATCCAGTCTTTGCTCCACTTCCTTTGAAAGGACAGTCCCGTTTCAAATGGAATTTGCCGTCACAAAATTGGCAACGTATGGTTTGATCGGTGGACAACTGGTTACCGTTAGTCTGCGAACCTCGACCTTGTCCACGAGCTGGACCAAAGGGTCTGCGCGGTTGTTGTTCACCACGCCCTCAGAAAGGAAAAGGTCTTTCCGGTGGTGAGCATTGGTACTGACGGAAATCGCCAGAACCGACATAGCCTTGACCACGGAAAGGTCGTTGTCTGTTGCCAAAAGACGTGTAAGAGTGCGGACCTTGGAATGAAGCGCGATTTCCTCTTCTATCGTTTCCATGTGCAAAATGCATCTGAAATGCCGCGTGAGACTCGAAAAGGGACGAATTTTCCTTGCGGGCAACACCTTTATCCGGATGAGCAATACAGTACTGATCCGCCATCTGACACATTTCGTCAACGCTATCGAACTGTCTTTCCTTAAGAAAAGTGGCCAAATCCTTACTGACGCTTTGAAAAAGTTGCTCTCGAAGAAGCAAATCTCGCAGTGATTCGAAAGTTTTATTTGTCTTTGTTAGCTCTATCCATCTGTCTAAACAATGACTCATTCTTATCAAAAAAGACGGAAATGATTCTCCCTTATCAGGACGAATGGATCGGAAACGCTCACGAAAACGGTCAGCTGAGCATTGAAACTTCTTTAAGAGTTCTTCTTTTAATTGATCCCAAGTCAACCCTTCCTTTGCCGCAAGTGTGTGGTATAGTGCCAAAGCGCTTCCCTTAAACAGCGACGCGATAAACAACGTCCATTTCTCCTTCGGCCAACCACAAGAAGTAGCGTGGTTCTCGAACCGAAAAAGAAAACTGTCTATATCGTCGGTTTTTTCTTCGAACGGCGGCAACTTCGGAATGTATGTTGACTTCGGATGAAATGAACTCGCGGAACCGACCGATGGAGGTGGTGGAGGTTCTCTCGATGCCTGTAATTTTTTTTAATTTCCACATCAGTCTCTAATTCAAGTTGTCTCAGTTTAAACTGCCGTTCCTTATCCTTATCCTCTAGCTCTAGTTTTCTCTGAACCTCCTCTCTCTCTGTCTGTAGTTTTTTTTTCTTCAAACTCTAATCTTTTTTTTATTTTCTTCCATCTCTTTCTGTAGTTTTTTCTCTTCAAACTCTAATCTTTTTAGATTTTCTTGTCGTTCTTTATCTTTTTCTTCTCGTTCTTTATCTTTTTCTTGTAGTTGTCTCTGTTTTTCCTCTCTCTCTATCTATCTGTCTGCCCTATCCAGACATTGTTGGACATAGTTTGCTAATTTATCACCTTCAAAGCCTAACCGCTGGGCCTGTCGTACATATTCATCAAAATTTTCCATCATGAATAGTTACCACAAAGAAACAAACAATGACTAAATATGATTAAAATAAGGCGATATGTGATGTTGTATACGTTTCCAAAAAAAAAAAAAAAACCTTGTTACAGTATGTACAAATAAAGAATTTAAATACCGGTATAAACAGAAAAATAATAAAGGCTTACAAAAGAGAAGCACTAATAAGAATTGACAATGTGGCCTTTCCAAAAGAGATTTTCACCAATATTCTTTCCGAAAGGGAACAAAAACAGCTAAGAAAATGAATTGCAATACTAATAACCCTTTTTTTCCCGAATGAAAAGAAAACGGACAAAATATAAAGTTTTTTTTCCCCGGAAATAAATTCTTTATAATG
>CM065735.1:45810144-45820144 GCA_033310375.1 Conus canariensis
TTTTTTTTCTGGGTACCTGATAAACAGGAATTCACTTGGTTCTGGGTACCTGATAAACAACAATTCACCTGGTTCTGGGTACCTAATAAACAGCAGTTCACCTAGTTTGGGGTACCTGAGAAACAGATATTCACATGGTTCTGGGTACTTGGTAATCAGCAGTTCACCTGGATCTGGGTACCTGATAAACAGCAATTCACCTTGTTCTGGATACCTGATAAACAGCAATTTACCTGGTTCTGGGTACCTGACAAACAGCAATTCACCTGGATCTGGGTTGGGTACCTGATAAACAGGAATTCATTTGGTTCTGCACCCCCCCCCCCTTTTTTTTTTTTTTTTTTTTTTTGCATACGGATGTGTATTAGTCATAATCGATATCTCTGGTGTGCAAGAATGTTTGCAGTGCATTTCTTTTCGTTCTAGAGATCGAGTACAGGACAAGACGTGTCCTGTACTCTGTTTGTCTGTGTCCTTGGTGGTAACTAACCTCCTCTCTTTCTAAATTTTGCGTCATTTGTTGGGCTTCAGTCACTCTGTTTTGAAATAGAACTTTTTTTTTTTCCAGCCACGAATAAAGAGCTGACCACTCGAGTGGTCCACAAGAGACAGAGAGAGAGAGAGAGAGAGAGAGAGAGAGGGGGGGGGGGGAGAAGAAAACTCTGTTGAGAGGTGTTTCAGCCCTGCTTTTTTCTTCGTGTCTTGTTCGGCATTCTAGGGAATGCAGACGTTGATCAATTTGGCAAGAATGCCACGAATAAAGAGCTGACCAGATGCTCTAACCCTTTACTCTGATCTGAAACCTAAAAGTCAGGCTTATGTCAAAGACCTTTTGGCAAGATGAATTGAATTCATAGATGGGTCACAAACTCTTCCAAATCCATCAAAACTCAAAGCGATGTCACCGTGTGCCACTAGCAGCCGTAAAGAAGACACTATCTTTTGTCATTGGCATACGGACCATTCCTTGCACACCTACTTGGATCTCTTTAAAGGCGAAAAACCTTTGTGGTGCATTCCATGTGATGGTCCACTCATCATAAAACATTATTCTTATGCAGTGCTAGGAGTTACTCTACACTGCATCAGATGTGAACAGCAAAATACATGAAAACCCTGCTCAGATATTCTCACCTTCTGAGATGTTTGAGTTTGTGAAAGAGATGAACAAGTGTCATCGAGGATTTGATAGAAGAACAATGTTGAGAAAGTTCCCTGTTTTAATGTGCTGTGTGTGTGTGCGTGTGTGCGTGCGTGCGCGTGTGTGCGAGCGTACGTGCAATCGTTGTTGAGAGCTGACTTCCACAGGGTGACAGCCCTAATATGACCCTTTGGGGTTGGCTGGGCTATAAACAACATGAAACCACTTAGAATTCCTATCCACTACCTGACGCCTTTCCTACCTGTGGCTGACCAGGTGGCCACGCAGGACAGAACTTCCTGATAGAGTGACCACGTCTCCAGGCCCGGGGACATCCCAGCACATGGGTGGCCCTTCAGCCAGGTCGGCTTGTGTGGCGCTCTGAGAAAACTTTGGACAGACTCATCAATGATTTCAGGAGAGTGATAGAAAAGTATGTATTATGAGCAAATATTTCTTTTAGAAGCAGGGATGGCTAGACACTATTTGTATTGAAGAAAGATAAATAATGAAAACAGAGATTGATTTTGAGGTTTAGCAGGGACTTATTTCTGGAGAAGTCATGAACATTAAGGCTGCAATACACGATATATCACTGTAAACAGAGAACAAAGTGAGAACTTAAGTTTCATCTCATATTGTTTTGGTCTGTCTTGTCAGTCTTGATTTGAATCGTTGTTGAACGGAATAAGTGTTGGGTCTGCGAAAAATATGTACGTTACTACCCTTGACATATCATTGTGTACTAATGGTGTTCACAACAATGTGTACTAATGGTGTTCACAACAATGTGTACTAATTGTGTTCACAACATTGTGTACTAATGGTGTTCACAATGCGCACTAACGGTGTTGATAGCAATGTATACTAATGGTGTCTGCCATGTCTGGTGGTTGTAGCATCAGAAGATGATTAGACGTGTCAGTGTCTTCTGCAGTATCTCTAGTGTCTATTTATAGATATTCTGTGGCACTGTTGATGCTCTCTGAAATGCTGACAGACAGCATGGCAAACAGCGTGTAGGAAACGGCAACAAGGTTCTGCTTGGTCACATTCTTCATTTGAGCAGCCACTAATTGTGGACAGAAGGCCCAATGCAATCAGATGGTAATGATTATGATCATCTCTAGTATTCGAAGACATTCTTCAGTACTGAGCTCTGTGTTTACATTTTTCATTTCGCTCTTTGTGGTTGGCAACTTATATTTCCATGGCGGAGCCACTTTAGAGGCTGGTGTTGGACATGAATACATTAGTGGTATTTGTCCCTTTTTTTCCAGGAACATTAGTGCTAAAGCACAGTCTTACATTGCTCTTTTGTAAAAAAAAAAAAAAAAAAGTAACACTGCAGACATTTACACCCCGCGGAAACATTGTCATCAGACTGGCTAAAAACCTAACCAGCTTATTTTGAGATTTTGGTATTTATGTTAGCTGAGAGAGAGAGAGAGAGAGGAGAGAGAGAGAGGAGAGAGAGAGAGAGAGAGAGACTCAAACTGAAACTCAAACTTTGATCGTTTAATTGCAAAGGCCGCCGACCTATCTGCAATGAAGTCACACACACCCTCGGCGCATATACTGAAAATGATGAAAGAAAACATTTGCATAACAAAATGTTCTTCCTGAAATTACTCTGGCATTTTTGTGTTAACTGATAACACTTCCTCTCTTCATTTTAGCGCTTTGAAAATGAGAGAAGAAGAAGAAGAAGAAGAAGAAGAAGAAGAAGAAGAAGAAGAAGAAGAAGAAGAAGGGTGGATGTGGTACAGGCGTGAAGGAGTATAAAAATCATTTATTTCGTTTGGGTAGAAATGAACACGTGAACTTTCGTTGGCGAAGAAACTGTTATGTCCCTGCATTTGTTTGAGAGACAACATTGATTGGCTGCTTTCTTAGAGATTTTTCAACAGTAAGCTTTTCCGAACACATGCACCTGGGCAAATTACATACGAAAACTACAATTAATCGAAATTTGGAAATTAAGTCAAAAAACTAGATTTTAAAATCTAAAAAAAAGTCTCAGTTTTCTCAGTTTCCAAGGCATTTAGATAATATGCAGATGATGCATGCTTTTTTGCTTTAAAAACAAACTCAAGACAAAACACAAAACAATTTAAGGATATTTTGGTTTAAATTCAACAAACGAGACCCTTTCCACCTTTCCCTTTGTCTGGTGAGCTTCTCTTCAGGCGAGATGGTATACACACAATTTGAAGAAGAAGAATTAGACTTTATGAATATTTCAAAACTGTGAAAAGTTTCGCTTGAGTGAACGTACCCTATCCTATGTGGAACAAGACAAGACAGACAGTGATATTTGAAACTCACTCTGTCTCCCCCATCTTATCACAATGGCGCTGCAATCTCTTAATGACAAGTGTTCACGCCAACATAATCTCGGGTATTAAAGAATAAAGCCTGTTAATATTGTTTGTAATGGACATCATTGATAGACGTTATAAACATGTTCAAATTACATAGAGTTAGACATTTTCATTTCCTTCTGTTCGTGGGCATCTGTGCATCTGAAATCGACAATGCCATTCAACACGCTATGGCGATTCCGCTCAAATCGACCCACTTTTCTACAGTGATAAAAGCACTTTGGCAGATTTCGTTTTGTGTGGGTATAGCTTTAGTTGTGTACTCCGAGCAGTGATTTTTTTTTTCCACCCATGTCTTATGATACACAAAAATGCATCGCCTGAGGACCAAAGGAACAATGACCAAATCGTATTGCACATAATCCAACTGTCTTGTGGGGAAGTTCAACAGCACTTTGATGCATATGCAGAAGTACATGTGACAAGAGAAACTGCTAGAGTCATACTGGTTCGTATCAGGTGTCCACTGGATTTGCTCATTTTATATTCATGTATATATTCATTTACGATAAATCGTTGCTAGTCTACTTATCATCCACCCTCATGTCGGGCGTAAAGCAGTTTTAAATCTAGAAATCCAGTGTTACCCTGACGTATTCTTTTCCATGCAACCTTCCAGATAATTCTGTTGGGTTTCTTTTTTCGTTTGTTCATTTGTTTGTCTGTTTGTTTGTTTTTTCCACACGAATTTTAAACTCAGAAAACATAGTGCCTGTGAAAAAAAAGTCTGGAGGTTTCGGTAAAATCGTCCATAAATACACGATTTTGGATACTATCAAAAACTTTAAGTTTCTGTTTTTCCTATTGAGGTAGTAGTGAGGCTCATATCTAGTAGGCATCCTTCAGTCTCGGAAGACTATGGAGTTGCGCTCTAGGTGTCTGTTCTGGTACAGCGGCGGGTGTGGCTGGCCAGTCCAATGCGGGAATGACAGTCCCTGTGGCAGAGGGCACAGATGAAGTCTGACGCTGGTTTGTCTGCCTGGGCTGCAGCCTTTCTTCTAATTCTCTTTTCCCCGTGCTGCTGTTCGAGTGTCTCTTCGAACTTGGAGAGACCTTTCTGCACAGTCTGTCTCCAGGCTGATCGTTCGAGTTGCTTCCCAGTTGTTCTGGTCGATGTTCAAGGCCTTTAGGTCCTTCTTGCACACGTCTTTGAATCGCAGCTGTGGTCTGCCTGTGGGACGTTTTCCCTGCACAAGTTCTCCATAGAGGTGGTCTTCAGGGATCCGTCCATCATCCATGCGCACGACATGGCCGAGCCAGCGCATACGTTTCTGTTTCAGCAGCGTGTACATGCTGGTGCTCACAACGCAGGCTCTGTAGATCTGGATCTTTGTGTGCTCGGTCAGCTTGCCGTTGTTCCATGCTTTCTTTGTCAGTCTGGTCACGGTGGTGGCTGCCTTGCCGATGCGCCTGTTGAGCTCTGCGTTAAGTGACAGGGTGTCTGAGATAGTTGAGCCCAGATAAACAAAGTCATGGACGACTTCCAGTTCATGGTCATTGATGCTGATGACTAGGGGAGAGTCAACATCCTGCCCCATGACCTGTGTTTTCTTCAAGCTAATGGTAAGCCTGAAGTCTTGGTAGGCATCGCTGAAGCGAGTCATGAGCTGCTGTAGATCCTCGGCTGAATGGGCGGTTACTGCTGCGTCGTCTGCAAAGAGGAAGTCACGCAGGCACCTCAGCTTGATTTTAGTCTTGGCGCTTAGTCTGGAGAGGTTGAAGAGCTTTCCGCCTGTCCTGGTTCGGAGGTAGACACTTTCCGCTGCAGGACCAAATGCGTGTTTCAGCATCACAGCAAAGAAGATTACAAACAGGGTAAGAGCCAGGACGCAACCCTGTTTTACACCACTCTGTATGTTGAAGGCAGCTGAGTTGAGCCGTCGAAGACGACGGTGCCTTTCATGTCTTCGTGGAAGGTTCTGATAATGCTGAGAAGTTTGGGTGGACATCCAATCTTGGGGAGGATCTTGAAGAGGCCATCCCTGCTGACCAGATCGAAAGCCTCTTTGAGATCTATAAAGGCAATGAAGAGTGGCTGCCTTTGCTCCCTACATTTCTCCTGAAGTTGTTTAAGGGAGGAGATCATATCTATTGTGGATCTGTTGGCACGGAAACCGCACTGTCATTCAGAATAAACTTGCTCTGCAAGTACTTGGAGCCTCTTAAGTGCTACTCGTGCAAAAACTTTCCCAACGATTTAAGGAGGAATATGCCGCGATAATTATTGCAATCGCTTCTGTCACCTTTGTTTTTGTACAGTGTGACAACGTTAGCATCTCTCATGTCTTGCGGTACTTCGCCTTCACTCCAACAGAGACAGAGGATTTCATGCAACTCGGTGATAAGTGTCTCTTTGCAGCACTTCAATACTTCGGCGGGAATACTGTCTTTCCCTGGTGTCTTGCCTGAGGCAAGAGAGTCCAGGGTTTCGTTGAGTTTGTCTATGGTTGGTTCTCTGTCAAGCTCTTCCAGCTCTGGTAGGCGCTCTATGGCATTCAGGGCATCTTCTGTGACTACATTTTCCCTTGCATATAGCTCAGTGTAGTGTTCTACCAGCGCTCCATCTGCTTTTCTCTGTCCTGAATCACCTCCCCTGTAGCTGATTTCAAAGGGGCAGTTTTCTTTTGCGTTGGGCCAAATGCCTGCTTGATGCCATCATACATCGCCTTAATGTTGCCCGTGTCAGCTGCGATCTGAATCTGGCAGCAGAGCTGAAGGCAATAATCGTTGGCGCATTGCCTGGCACACTGCTGGACTTTGCTGCGAGCAGCACGGAGAACCTGGAGGTTCTGCTCACTGGGACTGGTTTTGTATGCTGTCAGGGCGTTTCTCTTGGCCTCGATGACTGGTGTCATTTCTTCTAAATGGGCTTCGAACCAGTCAGCTGACTTGCTGGTCTTTTTGCCAAAGGTGGACATGGCGGCGTTGTAGACAGCATCTCTGAAGTGTTCCCATCGGTCTTGGGCATTTGCAGTGGGTGGGCCAGGGAGAGAATCCTCCAACACGCGCGCGGACTCCTCCACTGTTCTTTGATCGCGTGTTTTGCTGGTGTCGATGCGAGGCCGGCCCTCCTTTCTCGTACTGTGCAGTCTCTTCACGCGGAGCTTCACTTTGCTGCACACCAAAGAGTGGTCAGTGTCACAATCTGCGCTCTGGTAGCTGCGAGTGATCTTGATGCTGGAAAGGTTGACACGTCTGGTGAGGATCAGATCGAGCTGATGCCAGTGTTTGGATCGAGGGTGTCTCCAGGAGACTCGATGCTGAGGCTTCGTGTTGAAGAAGGTGTTACTGACGCACAACCCATGATGACAGCAGAGCTCTAGCAGGCGCTGGCCATTCTCGTTCATTTTCCCAGTGCCGAACTGACCCAAGCAGGTGGGCCAGGAGTTGTGATCGACACCTACTCTTGCGTTGAAATCTCCTGCGATGAACAGTAATTCTTTGTCGGGAATTCTCCTTATGGCAGCACTGAGATCGTCATAAAACTTGTCTTTTGCTTCTGCTCTGGATGCTAAAGTTGGTCCGTAGGCACTAATTAGACTGACTGGTCCCGATGATGTTTGGAGTCGGAGAGACAGGATTCGTTCTGTTCCTTCTGCTGGTGGGGTTATGGACTCCAATAATCTGTTTCTAACTGCGAATCCCACGCCGTGTTCTTTGACCTCGTCTGATGGTTTGCCCTGCCAGAACAGGGTGAAGTCTCTCTCCCTCACAGATCCTGTTTCTGGGAGCCTGGTTTCTTGAAGGGCGACAATGTCCATCTGCAGTCTGCTCAGTTCTCTGTCGATGACGGCTGTCTTGCGAACATCGTTTACTTCCTGCAGGTCGTCAGAAAAGCCTGGTGTCATTGTCCTTACGTTCCACGTACCCAGTTTCAGGGCGGAAGTTTTCATTTTTTTCTGTTGCCTGGTGTACAGTTATCGATCCGCTTGTCGGTTTTCACCCTAAACCCCACGCACCCAGTGAGGCTAACGGACCGTGGCGGGGCAGCACCTTACTGGCTGGGGGCTGCCCAGCTTAAGGCGGGCAGTAGCTGCCCAGTGAGATGCGATGACCTCTCCCACCATCGGAAGCAACCCCTGGCGTCTGACTCTACGCCAATTGAGTATGCAGATTTATAACAGGTAGACTGCTACTTCCCATGTTTTGTCGACGCTGCAAAGTGAAGCTGGAGTGACCTCTCCAGGGTGCAAAGCCTGGGTAAGTAAGTATGGAGGGGAAGCTGTTACCCATGCAGCAGACCCCCCCCCCCCCTCCACGTGGCTGGAATGGTCCATCGGAAAGGCAAATACCGATACACATGGTTCCAGTGCCGTCGCAGGAGTTGCCACAACGTTGCTGTATACAGCCTCAGACTGCCTTGGGAACTCTGACTCCGGATTTTTCCTCAGGGTTGACTCCCGAAGCCTTTCCTAAGAGTGGGTATAGCCGCAAGGCAGCGGAGGTTTGAGATCAGAGTTTTCCTTCTCTTAGGCGGGCTGTCTTCCCAGACTAATGAGCCCCATCTGTCCAAGAAGGGTGTTAGCCCTACACAAACCCGTTTAACCTCCGGGTGAGTTGGTCTACATTAGTCTGACCTCTACCCATTGACCTGTCCAGCTTGGGTGGCCCTACCAGAAGCATACAGCTCCCGCTGGCATATCTCTCTGGGTCATAGAGGTACACAAGCTCCCACACCACGACAATGAGTAGACCGTGTGGAAGAAGGCTCAAATATGCAGCCAATATGATACCTGAATGTCACAATATAATACAAACTCAGAATCACAAGGTACACAGTAACTATGATGAAAGCCATAGTTCTTGTACGCAGCAGTGTCTGGTACTTCAGAGGACTGAGCACACAGAAACATCTCTCACAGGCAATCATTGCTGTTATCACTGGGGAAATAAAGAGACCACCATAAAAAGCTATAATGTTGGTGTTTGAAAGAAACGTACGCAGAAGTCCATGGTACTTAGACGCGAAACTTATTTCACAATTGTCTAAACAGGATATTACCAAGGAAATTTCATCTGCCAGAGACAGCGAAAACAGGCACAAGCAAACACGATCCTTCAAGCTCTGATGAAAACAACCATGCTGCTGAAGTTGGCAGGTATGCCAATACCTGCACACAAGGCTACGACACAGTTCTTAATTCTGCTTACAGTACTCTCTACATGTTCATTGACAACATTATCTGCATTGTCCCGAGGCAAAAACTCCATCTCACTGAATCTATCCTCCATGCAGACTTCGTAAAATGAAGTGTTCAAAGTGTCACTTTGTACTTGGTTGTGAGACACATACGTTGTCCCCATGTCTGTGTAGTTATAAACAGAAGCCAGGCTACACTCAACACTAGCTGGGGATCAGTTGGTGAACATCGAGAGAAATAGCAAATATTGAAATGTGTTTTAAGAAATTATTTGAACTTTAACATGGCACAGTGCGTGAGGTCAGTGAACTCGAATTTAGTCAGTCGGCAAGAGAACTCAAGTGCAAAAGGCACGTGCAAAGAGTGACCCCCTAGATTAGAAGTAAACAGTGTTCAGCTTAGCTTTTGAAGTTAGCTCTGTTCAGTCCACAACAGCGATTCAGTTCAAGTTCAGTGCTGTTGAATGCAGTACAATGCATCGTCAAGCAATGAGAAGACGTCTTCCTGACGCAGATATGGCCAGAGGGGTCGGAATGCTGGCGTCTGGCTCTTCCCAGCACCAGGTAGCAGCTGCTTTGGGTGTGTCACAGCATTGTTTCTCGGATGTGGAATCGATATCATGACACAGGGACGGTCATCATGCAACATTCTGGCAGGCTACCACGCATCACTTCACAGAGGGAGGACAGATTCCGCCATGTTCAGGTTCGACGTCACCCGTTCATTTAATGCTACAGAGCTGCGTAACGACCTCCAGCATGCAACAGGCAATCGACTTTCTACTCAAACAGTGAGGAGAAGGTTTCACGAGGCTGGACTTGCCTCCAGAGCATCAGCTATCTGCATTCCTTTGATCCGAAACCACCAGCGAACCAGTCTGCAATGAGCCGAAATCATTGTCATTGGACTGCAGCAGACTGGACCCCCGTTTTGTTCAACGATAGGTCCAGATTTTGTCGGAATGTGACAGATCAATATCAGAGGGTGTGGCGATAACCAGGAGAAAGATTCCATAGTGCTCACGTTGCTCAACATGACCGCTATGCTAGAGGCTCAGTCATGGTTTGGGGCGGCATTTCCATGCAGGGCAAGACCGACCTGGATGTGCTGCAGAACGGCACCATGAATGCAGCCAGCTACCGTGACGAGATCCTCCACCCCAATGTACGACCCAGTGCTAGTGCAATAAGTGAAGGCTTCATTCAGGTAAAATAGCACATGAGAATGAACCTTCCAAGATGATGGGGAGAGGGGACAAATCTGACACTTTATTCATACCACCACAATGGCCACATGGTAAATTGGGCTTACAGATGCCAGTTTTCCCGCTCTAC
>CM065735.1:45825144-45840144 GCA_033310375.1 Conus canariensis
CAGAAATTCCACATTCGATGTCACGATGGGATCTTATGATGGAGCTGAAACTTGTGAATTAGTTGGACTTTTCATGTTGTCTCATATACAGAAAATACTTGGTAAACAGGTTGGCTTATACAGAGATGACAGCCTTGCCACGTTAAACAATAAACCAAAAATAATTGAAAACAAGAAAAAAGAACTTTGTAAAATTTTCCAAAGCCACAACCTAAAAGTCACAGTAGAAGCCAACAAAAAAATAGTAAATTATTTAGACATAACATTAGACCTTAAGGATCATACATACAAACCATACAAAAAAACCTAATGATACACCTGTCTACGTAGACATCAAAAGTAACCATCCACCTTCCATTTTAAAAACCATACCTAATGGTATAAACAAAAGATTATCTAAACTGTCATGCAATGAGAAAGAATTTAACAGTGCAGCAGCCGAATACCAACAGGCGCTGAAAAAAAGTGGCTAGAACTACAAATTACAATATAATCCAGATAATAACATGAACAGCAGTAAGAAAAACAGGAAAAGAAAAATTATATGGTATAACCCCCCATATGATGGAAGAACAAAAACTAATGTAGGAAAAGAATTCCTCAGAATCCTTAAAACATCATTCCCAAAAGAACATGTATTATCTAAAATATTTAATAAAAACACCATCAAGCTATCATACTCGTGTATGCCCAACCTTAAAAATATAATTGATTCTTCCAATAAAACCAAAAATAATACAACCAAAGAGGGTGACAAAAGGATATCTTGTAATTGCACAAAAAAAGACCAGTGCCCTCTGAATAACAAATGTCTCTACAACAACATCGTGTACCAAGCTACGGTAACAACAGACAGTGATAAAGAAACATACTTAGGGATCACGGCAAACCATTTTAAAACCAGGTATGCAAACCCTAAACAGTCCTTCAAAAATGAAAAATATAAAAACCAAACAGAACTAAGTAAATATATTTGGAAGCTTAAAGACAAGAAAATATATTACAACATATCATGGAAAATTATAAAAAGAGCAACACCATACAACAACATTTCTAAAAAATGCAACTTGTGTACTACAGAAAAGTGGCTGATATTATGTAAACCCCATCTAGCATCTCTGAACTCTAAAGTAGAAATGATAAACAATTGCAGGCATAAATGGAAATCCTTGTCAATGCACCATTCCTTAGCACGTCCCCCCTGAACGTGCCCCCCAAAAGATAAAAAATCTACAGGCCACGTGCCACATGCGCAGAGCTCACGCACCCACACACCACACCATATAAAACCGGTGGCGTGCCCAAATTGTATACCCTGACGAGAGCATTCAGCTCGAAACAACTTTGTTGGTTTTAATTTTCTCATTTTAAAATCTTATTTTAAACTGGTATGTCGCTCCCTTTTTGGTTGAGCATTTTTAGTATTCTGAGTGGCGTTTTAACTCTGATTATATATATATATATATATATATATATATATATATATTCAATTATAAACAAAGCTTGCTCTTATGTCTTAGATTGAAGAAATAGGGGGAGATAAGCATTCATATCTGCAGTGGTAGATCATTCTGCCTAACTAACAGTATGTGCTTGAGTGGGTGAATGGGAAAAAATAAAATAAATGCTTCTCAAAATGAGCCTTCAGCAAGCTTATAGTCTCCAAGTGGAAGACGATCTCCAATGGGGAGGAAACCCACTAACATATAACTCCTGGTCAGATACCGATATTTCGAAACCTGATTGTGTATATATATATATATATATATATATATATATATATATATATATATATATATGAACAATATAAAAAAGTTCTTAAAAAATCTGAAGGTGCTCAACCCCTTGGGGAGCAACATCTGTTAAAAAAATATTTTTAAAATGAAGTGGTAAAATCTACAAGCTTGTTTCTAGCTTTGCTATCTTCAGGATGTCTTTTGGAGCACGCCAACGGTCTTTTATGGCGTGCGGGACTTGATTTCAACTCTGTGTGTGCAGGCGGATCTCATTTGCTGCACGTGCGGCCTGTGGTTCTTATTGGGGCCTGTTCAGGTGGAATGTGCTAGCAAAGATTTCCACTTGTGCCTGCAATTGTTTACAATTTCTACTTTTGTGTTCAGAGTTGCTAAGTGTGGTTTGCATAATATTAACCATTTTTCTGTGGAGCATAGATTGCATCTTTTTGAAATATTGTTGTATGGTGCTGCTCTTTTTATGATTTTCCATGATATGTTGTAGTCTATTTTTTTATCTTTGAGTCTCCAGATGTATTTGCTCAGCTCTGTTTGATTTTTGTATTTTTCATTTTTGAATGACTGTTTATGGTTTGCGTATCTGGTTTTGAAAGTGTTTTCAGTAATCCCTACATATGTTTCTTCTTCATTTTCTGATGTTACCGTAGCTTGGTATACAATGTTGCTGTGAAGACATTTATTGCTCAGGGGGCACTGTTCTTTTTTAGTGCAGTTGCAAGATGTCCTTTCGGCACCCTTCTCTTTTATGTTGCTTTTCATTTTGTTAGATGAATCAATCATGTTTTTGAGGTTGGGCATACATGAGTATGACAGTTTAATGGTGTTTTTGTTGAATATTTTGGACAGTTTGTGTTCTTTTGGGAATGATGTTGCTAAGATTTTAAAGAATTCTTTTCCTACATTTGTTTTTACTTGTCCATCGTATGGTGGGTTGTACCATATGATCTTTCTTTTCCTATTTTTCTTAATTCTGTTCGTGTTGTTGTCTGGACTGTATTGTAGTTTGTAATTGTAACCACTTTTTTGTAATGCTTCTTGATATTCTGTTGCTGCATCATTGAATGCGTTTTCATTGCATGACAGGTTGGATAGTCTCTTGTTTATACCATTGGGTATTGTTTTTAGTATAGATGGTGGGTGGTTGCTTTTGATGTTTACGTAGACTGGTATGTCATTGGGTTTTTTGTATGGTTTGTACACATGGTCATTGAGGTCTAATGTTATGTCTAGGTAATTCACTACTTTTTTGTTTGCTTCTATTGTGATTTTTAAGTTGTGGTTTTTAAAGATTTTACATAATTCTTTTTTCTTGTTTTCAATGGTTCTTGGATTATTGTTTAATGCAGCGAGGCCGTCATCTCTGTATAAACCGGCCTGTTTTCCAAGTTGTTTTTGGATGTTGGATAGCATGAATAGTCCGACTAGTTCACATGTTTCGGCACCATCATACGATCCCATGGTTACATCAAATGTGGAGTTTTTGCTCGTTTTTTTAATCCAAGTTTCATTTCTGCTATGGAGTAAGGTTTTTTTGGTGTGGAAAATAATCTCCATTTCTGACTCTGTTATATTTGTGTATTTGTTGGCAAATTTCAAAGCTTTGTTGAGTAGTTCTTCATCTATGGATGGATAGAAGTCTACTATGTCAAATGTAATGAACATTGTATTTCTCTGTTTGTTGAGTTTCTTAAACCATTGTATGACTTCATAGCTGTTTTTCCAAAGGTTGTATTCGGTGTTTGATTTTATATCTTCTATAGCCTTTTCCAAAATTCTAGCAAATACATCTGGAGACTCAAAGATAAAAAAAATAGACTACAACATATCATGGAAAATCATAAAAAGAGCAGCACCATACAACAATATTTCAAAAAGATGCAATCTATGCTCCACAGAAAAATGGTTAATATTATGCAAACCACACTTAGCAACTCTGAACACAAAAGTAGAAATTGTAAACAATTGCAGGCACAAGTGGAAATCTTTGCTAGCACATTCCACCTGAACAGGCCCCAATAAGAACCACAGGCCGCACGTGCAGCAAATGAGATCCGCCTGCACACACAGAGTTGAAATCAAGTCCCGCACGCCATAAAAGACCGTTGGCGTGCTCCAAAAGACATCCTGAAGATAGCAAAGCTAGAAACAAGCTTGTAGATTTTACGACTTCATTTTAAAAATATATTTTTAACAGATGTTGCTCCCCAAGGGGTTGAGCACCTTCAGATTTTTTAAGAACTTTTTTATATTGTTCATAATAATCGCTCCTCAAGTTGAGCACTGTGGTCTGACAAAATCTGAAATGGAGAAAATCAACTTTAGGCAATCTACTAAAAACATACCATTTTCAAACCCACAAACTTACACTAAAAAACTGATAGAACAAACCGAGAAATTTGTGCGCAACATGAGATGGAAGGCGTTCTTCTTCCTAAACCCAAATGCAAAGAATGAAGACAAAAATACATATGGATTCAAATCATGGCGATCACCTCCAACAATAGATGAAATGAAACCTTTTGAAGACAAAATGAAGGGACTGATAGCCAATATTAAATTCAAAAAATCAAATAACAACTTTCAAACACACTAGCAAATGATATAAAACAAATCCAAAATGATAAAAAGATATTCGTAAAGGCTGACAAAACGAGCAATTTTTACAAAATGGAACCAAACGAATACTCTCAACTCTTAAACAAAAACATCCAGAAAAACTACAAGAAAGCTGATAAAACTACACATAGCAACATCCGCAAAAAAGAAAAAGAGCTTGCACATCGCATGGAGTTAAGTGATAGGGTAGAGACAACAGCAACAAAGGAGGCCTTCATAACACTTAAAGACCACAAGCCTAACTTCCAAAACAACCCAACATGTAGACTAATAAACCCATCTAAATCCGAACTGGGCAAAATAAGCAAGAGAATTTTGGAAAAGGCTATAGAAGATATAAAATCAAACACCGAATACAACCTTTGGAAAAACAGCTATGAAGTCATACAATGGTTTAAGAAACTCAACAAACAGAGAAATACAATGTTCATTACATTTGACATAGTAGACTTCTATCCATCCATAGATGAAGAACTACTCAACAAAGCTTTGAAATTTGCCAACAAATACACAAATATAACAGAGTCAGAAATGGAGATTATTTTCCACACCAAAAAAACCTTACTCCATAGCAGAAATGAAACTTGGATTAAAAAAACGAGCAAAAACTCCACATTTGATGTAACCATGGGATCGTATGATGGTGCCGAAACATGTGAACTAGTCGGACTATTCATGCTATCCAACATCCAAAAACAACTTGGAAAACAGGCCGGTTTATACAGAGATGACGGCCTCGCTGCATTAAACAATAATCCAAGAACCATTGAAAACAAGAAAAAAGAATTATGTAAAATCTTTAAAAACCACAACTTAAAAATCACAATAGAAGCAAACAAAAAAGTAGTGAATTACCTAGACATAACATTAGACCTCAATGACCATGTGTACAAACCATACAAAAAACCCAATGACATACCAGTCTACGTAAACATCAAAAGCAACCACCCACCATCTATACTAAAAACAATACCCAATGGTATAAACAAGAGACTATCCAACCTGTCATGCAATGAAAACGCATTCAATGATGCAGCAACAGAATATCAAGAAGCATTACAAAAAAGTGGTTACAATTACAAACTACAATACAGTCCAGACAACAACACGAACAGAATTAAGAAAAATAGGAAAAGAAAGATCATATGGTACAACCCACCATACGATGGACAAGTAAAAACAAATGTAGGAAAAGAATTCTTTAAAATCTTAGCAACATCATTCCCAAAAGAACACAAACTGTCCAAAATATTCAACAAAAACACCATTAAACTGTCATACTCATGTATGCCCAACCTCAAAAACATGATTGATTCATCTAACAAAATGAAAAGCAACATAAAAGAGAAGGGTGCCGAAAGGACATCTTGCAACTGCACTAAAAAAGAACAGTGCCCCCTGAGCAATAAATGTCTTCACAGCAACATTGTATACCAAGCTACGGTAACATCAGAAAATGAAGAAGAAACATATGTAGGGATTACTGAAAACACTTTCAAAACCAGATACGCAAACCATAAACAGTCATTCAAAAATGAAAAATACAAAAATCAAACAGAGCTGAGCAAATACATCTGGAGACTCAAAGATAAAAAAATAGACTACAACATATCATGGAAAATCATAAAAAGAGCAGCACCATACAACAATATTTCAAAAAGATGCAATCTATGCTCCACAGAAAAATGGTTAATATTATGCAAACCACACTTAGCAACTCTGAACACAAAAGTAGAAATTGTAAACAATTGCAGGCACAAGTGGAAATCTTTGCTAGCACATTCCACCTGAACAGGCCCCAATAAGAACCACAGGCCGCACGTGCAGCAAATGAGATCCGCCTGCACACACAGAGTTGAAATCAAGTCCCGCACGCCATAAAAGACCGTTGGCGTGCTCCAAAAGACATCCTGAAGATAGCAAAGCTAGAAACAAGCTTGTAGATTTTACCACTTCATTTTAAAAATATTTTTTTAACAGATGTTGCTCCCCAAGGGGTTGAGCACCTTCAGATTTTTTAAGAACTTTTTTATATTGTTCATAATAATCGCTCCTCAAGTTGAGCACTGTGGTCTGACAAAATCTGAAATGGAGAAAATCAACTTTAGGCAATCTACTAAAAACATACCATTTTCAAACCCACAAACTTACACTAAAAAACTGATAGAACAAACCGAGAAATTTGTGCGCAACATGAGATGGAAGGCGTTCTTCTTCCTAAACCCAAATGCAAAGAATGAAGACAAAAATACATATGGATTCAAATCATGGCGATCACCTCCAACAATAGATGAAATGAAACCTTTTGAAGACAAAATGAAGGGACTGATAGCCAATATTAAATTCAAAAAATCAAATAACAACTTTCAAACATCACTAGCAAATGATATAAAACAAATCCAAAATGATAAAAAGATATTCGTAAAGGCTGACAAAACGAGCAATTTTTACAAAATGGAACCAAACGAATACTCTCAACTCTTAAACAAAAACATCCAGAAAAACTACAAGAAAGCTGATAAAACTACACATAGCAACATCCGCAAAAAAGAAAAAGAGCTTGCACATCGCATGGAGTTAAGTGATAGGGTAGAGACAACAGCAACAAAGGAGGCCTTCATAACACTTAAAGACCACAAGCCTAACTTCCAAAACAACCCAACATGTAGACTAATAAACCCATCTAAATCCGAACTGGGCAAAATAAGCAAGAGAATTTTGGAAAAGGCTATAGAAGATATAAAATCAAACACCGAATACAACCTTTGGAAAAACAGCTATGAAGTCATACAATGGTTTAAGAAACTCAACAAACAGAGAAATACAATGTTCATTACATTTGACATAGTAGACTTCTATCCATCCATAGATGAAGAACTACTCAACAAAGCTTTGAAACTTGCCAACAAATACACAAATATAACAGAGTCAGAAATGGAGATTATTTTCCACACCAAAAAAACCTTACTCCATAGCAGAAATGAAACTTGGATTAAAAAAACGAGCAAAAACTCCACATTTGATGTAACCATGGGATCGTATGATGGTGCCGAAACATGTGAACTAGTCGGACTATTCATGCTATCCAACATCCAAAAACAACTTGGAAAACAGGCCGGTTTATACAGAGATGACGGCCTCGCTGCATTAAACAATAATCCAAGAACCATTGAAAACAAGAAAAAAGAATTATGTAAAATCTTTAAAAACCACAACTTAAAAATCACAATAGAAGCAAACAAAAAAGTAGTGAATTACCTAGACATAACATTAGACCTCAATGACCATGTGTACAAACCATACAAAAAACCCAATGACATACCAGTCTACGTAAACATCAAAAGCAACCACCCACCATCTATACTAAAAACAATACCCAATGGTATAAACAAGAGACTATCCAACCTGTCATGCAATGAAAACGCATTCAATGATGCAGCAACAGAATATCAAGAAGCATTACAAAAAAGTGGTTACAATTACAAACTACAATACAGTCCAGACAACAACACGAACAGAATTAAGAAAAATAGGAAAAGAAAGATCATATGGTACAACCCACCATACGATGGACAAGTAAAAACAAATGTAGGAAAAGAATTCTTTAAAATCTTAGCAACATCATTCCCAAAAGAACACAAACTGTCCAAAATATTCAACAAAAACACCATTAAACTGTCATACTCATGTATGCCCAACCTCAAAAACATGATTGATTCATCTAACAAAATGAAAAGCAACATAAAAGAGAAGGGTGCCGAAAGGACATCTTGCAACTGCACTAAAAAAGAACAGTGCCCCCTGAGCAATAAATGTCTTCACAGCAACATTGTATACCAAGCTACGGTAACATCAGAAAATGAAGAAGAAACATATGTAGGGATTACTGAAAACACTTTCAAAACCAGATACGCAAACCATAAACAGTCATTCAAAAATGAAAAATACAAAAATCAAACAGAGCTGAGCAAATACATCTGGAGACTCAAAGATAAAAAAATAGACTACAACATATCATGGAAAATCATAAAAAGAGCAGCACCATACAACAATATTTCAAAAAGATGCAATCTATGCTCCACAGAAAAATGGTTAATATTATGCAAACCACACTTAGCAACTCTGAACACAAAAGTAGAAATTGTAAACAATTGCAGGCACAAGTGGAAATCTTTGCTAGCACATTCCACCTGAACAGGCCCCAATAAGAACCACAGGCCGCACGTGCAGCAAATGAGATCCGCCTGCACACACAGAGTTGAAATCAAGTCCCGCACGCCATAAAAGACCGTTGGCGTGCTCCAAAAGACATCCTGAAGATAGCAAAGCTAGAAACAAGCTTGTAGATTTTACCACTTCATTTTAAAAATATTTTTTTAACAGATGTTGCTCCCCAAGGGGTTGAGCACCTTCAGATTTTTTAAGAACTTTTTTATATTGTTCATAATAATCGCTCCTCAAGTTGAGCACTGTGGTCTGACAAAATCTGAAATGGAGAAAATCAACTTTAGGCAATCTACTAAAAACATACCATTTTCAAACCCACAAACTTACACTAAAAAACTGATAGAACAAACCGAGAAATTTGTGCGCAACATGAGATGGAAGGCGTTCTTCTTCCTAAACCCAAATGCAAAGAATGAAGACAAAAATACATATGGATTCAAATCATGGCGATCACCTCCAACAATAGATGAAATGAAACCTTTTGAAGACAAAATGAAGGGACTGATAGCCAATATTAAATTCAAAAAATCAAATAACAACTTTCAAACATCACTAGCAAATGATATAAAACAAATCCAAAATGATAAAAAGATATTCGTAAAGGCTGACAAAACGAGCAATTTTTACAAAATGGAACCAAACGAATACTCTCAACTCTTAAACAAAAACATCCAGAAAAACTACAAGAAAGCTGATAAAACTACACATAGCAACATCCGCAAAAAAGAAAAAGAGCTTGCACATCGCATGGAGTTAAGTGATAGGGTAGAGACAACAGCAACAAAGGAGGCCTTCATAACACTTAAAGACCACAAGCCTAACTTCCAAAACAACCCAACATGTAGACTAATAAACCCATCTAAATCCGAACTGGGCAAAATAAGCAAGAGAATTTTGGAAAAGGCTATAGAAGATATAAAATCAAACACTGAATACAACCTTTGGAAAAACAGCTATGAAGTCATACAATGGTTTAAGAAACTCAACAAACAGAGAAATACAATGTTCATTACATTTGACATAGTAGACTTCTATCCATCCATAGATGAAGAACTACTCAACAAAGCTTTGAAACTTGCCAACAAATACACAAATATAACAGAGTCAGAAATGGAGATTATTTTCCACACCAAAAAAACCTTACTCCATAGCAGAAATGAAACTTGGATTAAAAAAACGAGCAAAAACTCCACATTTGATGTAACCATGGGATCGTATGATGGTGCCGAAACATGTGAACTAGTCGGACTATTCATGCTATCCAACATCCAAAAACAACTTGGAAAACAGGCCGGTTTATACAGAGATGACGGCCTCGCTGCATTAAACAATAATCCAAGAACCATTGAAAACAAGAAAAAAGAATTATGTAAAATCTTTAAAAACCACAACTTAAAAATCACAATAGAAGCAAACAAAAAAGTAGTGAATTACCTAGACATAACATTAGACCTCAATGACCATGTGTACAAACCATACAAAAAACCCAATGACATACCAGTCTACGTAAACATCAAAAGCAACCACCCACCATCTATACTAAAAACAATACCCAATGGTATAAACAAGAGACTATCCAACCTGTCATGCAATGAAAACGCATTCAATGATGCAGCAACAGAATATCAAGAAGCATTACAAAAAAGTGGTTACAATTACAAACTACAATACAGTCCAGACAACAACACGAACAGAATTAAGAAAAATAGGAAAAGAAAGATCATATGGTACAACCCACCATACGATGGACAAGTAAAAACAAATGTAGGAAAAGAATTCTTTAAAATCTTAGCAACATCATTCCCAAAAGAACACAAACTGTCCAAAATATTCAACAAAAACACCATTAAACTGTCATACTCATGTATGCCCAACCTCAAAAACATGATTGATTCATCTAACAAAATGAAAAGCAACATAAAAGAGAAGGGTGCCGAAAGGACATCTTGCAACTGCACTAAAAAAGAACAGTGCCCCCTGAGCAATAAATGTCTTCACAGCAACATTGTATACCAAGCTACGGTAACATCAGAAAATGAAGAAGAAACATATGTAGGGATTACTGAAAACACTTTCAAAACCAGATACGCAAACCATAAACAGTCATTCAAAAATGAAAAATACAAAAATCAAACAGAGCTGAGCAAATACATCTGGAGACTCAAAGATAAAAAAATAGACTACAACATATCATGGAAAATCATAAAAAGAGCAGCACCATACAACAATATTTCAAAAAGATGCAATCTATGCTCCACAGAAAAATGGTTAATATTATGCAAACCACACTTAGCAACTCTGAACACAAAAGTAGAAATTGTAAACAATTGCAGGCACAAGTGGAAATCTTTGCTAGCACATTCCACCTGAACAGGCCCCAATAAGAACCACAGGCCGCACGTGCAGCAAATGAGATCCGCCTGCACACACAGAGTTGAAATCAAGTCCCGCACGCCATAAAAGACCGTTGGCGTGCTCCAAAAGACATCCTGAAGATAGCAAAGCTAGAAACAAGCTTGTAGATTTTACCACTTCATTTTAAAAATATTTTTTTAACAAAATATATATATATATATATATATATATATATATATATATATATATATATTATATACTGTTAAAAAGATGTTAAGGACCAATATTGAGAATGCCCCAAAATTTTTAAAAATTCACAAAAATTCAATTGTACCGCCTTTGTGGTCCAAACAAATTGAACCACACGCACAAATTGATAGTGAATGCGGCAACTGCAATTTTGTGGCACACATTTCTCACGCGCCTTGAAAAACACGTGTCGCAACTTGTCATTTTTGGAACAAATTGGGGTGAATTTCTGATGTGTTTGGGATCCAAGGAGCATGTGCAGAATCAAAATCATGTGAAGCACGAGCTAAATCAGGCTGTAGGTCATAAAGTATGCTCAACCAAATGTCTTTAAAAGCCACTGTACTGGCGAAAAATGCAATGCAACAGCATGGCTCCACGTCGAAGACTGAACGAGCTGGATCGAGGAACAGCAATAGGATGGCTCCAAGAAGGAGTTGCAGTCCGGGAAGTGGCACGGAGACTTGGGGTATCACACTCTGTTGTTATCAGACTCAGACAACGCTTTCAAGACACAGGAAGAGTGTAAGAACGACCACGCTCTGGTCGACCCAGAATAACAACACCACGAGAGGACCGATATATTGAAAGGCAGGCCACACAAGAAAGAACAGCAAGTGCAAAAAACATCAGACGTCGCCTTAGAGATGCCACCAACACTGTTGTCAGTGATCAGATCATACGAAACCGCCTACACGCCGCTAACCTCCGTGCTCGACGACCAGCCATAAGACTTCGTTTGACTGATGCCCACAGAGCAGCACGCCGAGTATGGTGCACGCAGCACGTGAGATGGACACATGAACAGTGGACTAACGTGATGTTTACAGACGAGTTGCGGTTCTGCCTGGATCCCACCAATAAACGGAACAGGGTCTGGAGACGCCGTGGGGAGCGTTTTGCAGAAGAAGCTGTCCTGGAAAGCAACTGCTATGGGGTGGGGGATCCGTTATGATTTGGGGCGGCATAAGCACACGCTACAGAACGGTTCTCTACAATGTGGCAGGGAACTTGAATGGTGTTCGCTACCAAACAGAGATTTTGCAACCCCTGGTGCTGCCAGCCCTTCAACAGCTTGGACCTCAGGCAGTCTTTCAAGGTGACAATGCACTGCCCCATCGCACCAGAGCAGTAAACACGTTTCTCCAAGCTGCTGGTGTCAACAGAATGCAGTGGCCCGCAAACAGCCCAGACCTGAACCCCATCGAACATCTTTGGGATGAGCTGGGCCAGAGATTGCAGCAGTGTCGTCCTCCTCCTGCTAACCTGGGTCAGCTGTTTGAGTCACTCCAGCAAGAGTGGGCTGCTGTCCCCCAGGCCGTTCTGCGCACACTGGTGAACTCCATGCGACAACGCTGCCTTGAATGCCTTGCCAATAACGGGGGGCACACACGTTATTAACCATGACATTGAACAAACACTCCTCCTGTGACTTTCAAATTTGGGGGTGGGGGTGTTTGTTCTGCGCTCGATTCCCGTTTGTTGATTCCTCGGACTTGTCATTGTCTTTACACACTTTTCACATATTCAATAAATTCACGTTACACTTGGAGATTGATCACTTCCCGATTTTCTTTTTTTATAAGTCAGTGAAATGTTGGTCCTTAACTTTTTTGAACAGTATATATATTATGAACAATATAAAAAAGTCCTTTAAAAATCTGAAGGTGCTCAACCCCTTGGGGAGCAACATCTGTTAAAAAATATTTTTAAAAATGAAGTATTAAAATCTACAAGCTTGTTTCTAGCGTTGCTATCTTCAGGATGTCTTTTGGGGCACGCCAACGTTCTTTTATGGCGTGCGGGACTTGATTTCAACTCTGTGTGTGCAGGCGGATCTTATTTGCTGCACGTGCGGCCTGTGGTTCTTATTGGGGCCTGTTCAGATGGAATGTGCTAGCAAAGATTTCCACTTGTGCCTGCAATTGTTTACAATTTCTACTTTTGTGTTCAGAGTTGCTAAGTGTGGTTTGCATAATATTAACCATTTTTCTGTGGAGAATAGATTGCATCTTTTTGAGATATTGTTGTATGGTGTTGCTCTTTTTATGATTTTCCATGATATGTTGTAGTCTATTTTTTATCTTTGAGTCTCCAAATGTATTTACTCAGCTCTGTTTGTAATATATATTATATATATATATATGGAGAGAGATAGAGAAACATTACTCATCATGGACAGCCTTACGCGAACATCGAACAGACAGATGTTGACAGCTAAAGGTTCAAGCCATCCCTTTTTTTCATTGATTACTGCAGTTGCTAGGTCCCAGTGGCACTGACACATCTCTGCCGTTTGTCGTGCCTACTGAATCATGGCTACAACATTCATGCCTGGAACACAAGGAACACCCCTTGCTGCCTACCTTACTCAGGCCTGACTCCAGAGTTCTACAGAAATTTCAGTGATGATGGGCTGGGAGCCACATCCATTCCAGAACAAGACCTCCTCATCTTTCTTAACGTTGTTTAGACCTGCCATTCATCCATCAAATTTATGTGCATTACTTCATAGTAAGTCAGCTTCCTGGACATATCTATCTCCCTAAACAAAAAGGACTGCTTAAAACGTTAGTTTTCTAGAAACCCACCAATGCGCAGTCCTGCCTGGACTACTCATCTTCCCACGCCACCCATGTACAAAACACAGCAATCCATACTCTGAATTCCTTCGCCTGCACAGGCTTTGTTCTGACGAAGACGATTTCCCTCTACATGCAGCCAAAATGTTTGCTTTGCACCAACTGTAGAAGCACCAGTCCCATCATGAATGATGCTCATAGCTGCACCACAGTTGTGTTCAGAACAATTGTCTTGGAAGCCCAGCCTGCAATAGAAACTCAAAGCTAGCCACCCCCCCTTCCCCTCCCGCCGTCCACCCACCCACTGTTCCCATTTGCAGGATTCTTAAGTTCAGCTGGAACATAGTAGAAAATCACAAACCTGCCTGTGAGACTAACCGATGGTTACTTTCAGACGCAAAAAGCCCTAAGAGGACTACTTTTGCGCTCCAAAGTAAACCAGCTCCCCACACTCAAGTCACACGGTGTTTTTTTCCTGCTCAAAAACCCACCTGTAAAATCTGTCCTCTCTCGAGCCAGGCACCATCTTACATGGTCCCAGAGGCTCGTTCAAAATCCAGCGCACATTTCTTGTCAGACCTGTAGCCATCTTTCATGAACTGTGCGGTGAGATCGATGCAGGTGAGACATCCCGCACACAAGGTACGCGCGTTTCTGAACACCTGGCTTATAATCACCATCATCGACCCATTACAGTCGGCCTCCACTTCAACTTTCCCCAACACATCGTCAACCATGTGAAAGTCCTCTCCTCTTGAAAGTCACAGAGTGACAACTTTGAGCGCACCATGCAAGAGCAGTTACTCTTGTCGATGTCATCCTCCAGGTGGTTCCCTTTCATATCGAAACGTTTTTACTCCTCTGGCTTCAAAGCCGCCAAGGTTAGAGTGATGTATATTTTGAACAGAGGAATGCATGCAGTCATTTCAGAATAGATCTGAAACACGTTTATGAAACACGTTTATGAACTGAATTCTGTCAAAAGCCAGTAAACACAAAACCTTCTCAAAGCTAGCTGCAAAGTGAGGTGACTGCTGTCGGAAATCCAAACAAATTTTGAATGTTAGTAATAGCGCACCAAAAAAAAAGTAGACAAACGAATCACAAGACACAACAAGAAACAACATTTTGCGTTGTCTTCAGTGTTCTGGATCTTGCCTGAAGGAGACCCAAAAGGTCGAAACGTATCGTTTTTAGTCTTGTGAGTCGTTTGTCTA
>CM065735.1:45845144-45862644 GCA_033310375.1 Conus canariensis
AGGCTTGGATCTGGTCAAAGGTAACAGATGGCGATTTGTGCAATATGGAAAAAAAGACATTTTTGTTTTCTTTTCCAGTAGTCTGGAAATGAAAAATGTCTTATGGCAGGCAAACTAAAATACTAAAACATATTGAGAAAAAAAATGCTGGTAGGGTATGACAGAAGGTAAGAGAGAATGGCCTAAAAAAAAGGTGCTAGCATGTAATAATAAACACAGTACAAGTCTTGCGAATCGTCATTGGAGAAGATTGGTCTTACTATTCGCGTCGGCAAATTGTTGAGGCTGATAATAGAAAGGGTGGTGGCTCTTAGCAGCTGCGCTTGTACAGTAAAACGTTTAATTTGGATCTTGCAGTAGTCTTAGCACAGTGACAGCATTGTAAGAAAATATGCCATGTGCATTTTAAGTAAAAGAGCTGCTTAACCTGATGCAGTCTCAGCGATTATTACTTTGCTCAGTTGCGATTCCACAAGCTTTGTCATCTTCTTCAGGAAACCGTGGCGGGCGGTCTTTTCGCTCGGCGAACATTTTCAGCAAGCATCAGATCGCGGAAATGATGCCAAGATTTAGCGACAGGTTGAACTGTCCACGCCGTCAGAATTGAATTGGCCCCGAAGGGAGGTAACTCTTTACGGCTGAGTTTGTCAGCCAACAGCTGTGAAACTGACACGCTGGGTTCGTTTTGTACTGACAGTGATCAGTTTCATGTATCGACGGTTCCCTAGTCTCGCTAGATCAGTAAACTGTATTTGACAACTGTAGCAGGGTGAGGAAAATGGGATTTGGTTAGTAATTTAATCCTGGAGATAATGTCAATTGCTTTCTTTGTTACGTTTTCATCTCATCTTTTGTTTTTGCCAGGATTGGATATTACTGCTTGTGATGGCGAAAAGAGAGGCTAGTTTTGTTACCAGGAGAGGTATGAATTCTGTTCCATCAAAGTGGAGTCACTTCGTGAGAACTAGTCTGTATGCCCTACTCTACATCTGGTAAATGCCAAGACCACATTGTGCATGAGTTTAAAAGCTGATGGATACATGAATTAATGACTGAGATAAGAGAATTTAAGAAGAGGGTCCCATCGCTACAACTTAGCAGAGGGCTGACCGACGCATTACCCCGGTGCGCTGGTCAGACCTTGGGTACCTAGCGAACATTAACTGTGCCATTATCATATATTATGTGAAACAACGTCTTACCGAAGTTTCAAGATGGGTATTTGGTTGAAAAGGGTGCTTAACAACTAAATTCGCGCACGAGCTCGCGCGCACGCACGCACGCACGCACGACACACACACACACACACACACACACACACACACACACACACACACGCGCGCGCGCGCGCGCACACACACACACAACACACACACACACACACACACACGTGCGCAAGGGTGCGCACACAGGCTGAGAGAGAGAGAGAGAGAGAGAGAGAGAGAGAGAGAGATCAGGTGGGGTCGCTGTCCCTTCAAAATGCTCTTACCTGTCATTGCACTCACTCCATTCTTTACCAAGCAACGGTACTCTGAATTAGGTAGTGTTTAATGGAAAGGAACTCCTTCAACCTGTCTTTGTCCTTCCCAGCATTCGTTTCTTTAGACGACGAAAGCCAGACCACAGCTTTCTAATGTCCTGACGTTTTGATCAAGTGAACAGCCGTCTATCACAGATGACGACAATCTGTTTACCAGACGTCACATGGTGGGACATCTCTTATGATGTGGACAGAGAGGAGGAAACTCATGGAAAAAAAGGCCTTTTAAGATAGGATTCAGTTTAGAAAGGTGAAAGTTGCGCTCTATTTCGTAAGAGTATGAGGTGTTAAAAAAAAAAAAAAAGCAGTGACTCTTCGCATGAAGATATTAATAATTGCTGTAACGTAAAAGCATTTATCATTGAGTCATGCGCTAGATAGGGAAAAAAATAGTCATCTATCTAAAATGTCAGAGATTACCAGTTTCTTGTTGGTTTTGCGCGCTGTGTGATTGTTGAGTAATGTTGTGATTGTTAAGTAACGTTGTTTAGTATTAAAAAAAAAAAACCCAAAAAAAACCCTATGTGCGCATCCTCTTCTTCCAAAAAGTGGTTATCACAAGGAGACCCACTCCGAGACCCGTTACAATTGCTTTAATTTGTAAGCCTTATATTTCAGACAGGGTGGCGACAGTTTTGAACAGGACTATTTAATGTAGGAGGATGAACGGAGAGACAACCATTCAGCACACTGTGTCAACGCAGTACGTTGACCACAACAAGTCACTGAGCAAAGAATGCATTCTGCTCAGGACCAATGAGACGCAGCTTTTACCCTGGGATAATCCTGACAACATCGTCAGTCAAGACGTAGAGGCACACCTACGACAGTTCAAAGATCTCTCGCTGTTAGTTTTTGTTCTGATTGGAGGACCAGCCAACGTCATCAACATGGCGGTGTTCTATAAACAAGGTCTTCAGGATCGTGTCAACCTCTGTCTGTTCATGCTGGCTGTGTCAGATGAGATCTATTTGATCACCTGTTTGTTTCTTCATGCTGAGAACATCTATCTGTACATCAGAGGACAAGCGGTAAACACTGTGCTGAATAAGTTCATGGCCAACAATAATCTGACTGTCTTCCTAGGCTCTGGGTTTGTTTCGTTTATTCTCTCTGGCATCATCGCCTGTGAAAGATGTTACTGTGTCCTCAGACCCCTGAAGTACCAGACTCTTCTCCGCACCAGAACAATGGGGTTAATTATTGCTGCAATTCATGTGTGTGTCTACACCTTGGCTTTCATGGTGTCTTACCGACACTGGATGAATTGTGTCTACGATCCTGTCACTAGTGAAATGATGACGATGTTCACTGGAGGGGGATTTTACGTCACTCATAAACAGCTTGTGGACTTTTTGGACAGTTTTGTAGTCGGAGTTGGGTTTCAAGGAAGCACTATCATACTGGCAACAGCAGCAACCATAACTACTATTGTGAAGCTTCATCAGATTGTGAAATGGAGGACTGAAACATCATCCTCACTTTCCACCCGGGAAATGGCGCTGACCAAAATGCTGGTCTGTAATTCTGTGTTCTTCATCATTTGTATTTCTCCTGGGTTTTTTGCTCGCATCGCCTCTTTCTGCTTGCCTAAGATGAGACCTGGTGGACGCCACCACAATTTCTATTTGATCACGATGTGGCTGATGCAAGTGTTTGCCTTTGCCAACTCCTCGTTTAATTTCTTCATCTATTTCATCATGGGATCGCGTTACAGGGAAACCTGTATTGCATTATTACCCACAAAGTCATGTAGAATGAAAGGGAAATGAAGTTGAAAATAAAATGAGGCAGGGAACAGTAAACAATAAACAAGTAGGGTAAGTCTTGCTCCCATAAGAAAACCTAACACAGAGTAACTTTTATTCAAGACTGGCACGGACTTTTAAACTTGAATAAAGTCAGACAAACACAAAGACGAACAAACTAACTGTTGGGGAAAAACAAGCGCGGGCCAATAACCCCTCCGTCTTCACAGTAATGACTTGGTAAGATTTGAACTTAAAGAGGGGTTGCGGGGTGGGGGTGAAGATGAAGAAAATGGGAACACAAATTAAGAAAATATATTATAAATATGAAAACTCTTCACTAGCTGCATGAGGAAACCATCGTCATCCCTCTCGATGGAAGATCTATTTGTATTGCCTGCTCCTAGGCCTTTCGTCCGCTGGATCAGACTCATCAGGGAGACACGGTTGATTGTGTCTATGCTCCTGGCGTCAAACAGAGACACACCACAGTCCATAACACTGTGGTGTTCTCACCACCAACGGTTCAAAAAATAATCCAACAGCACCCCCACAGCAGCCAGCGAAGGGTAGTAAATGAAACAAAACGAAAGTGTGGGGAGGAAAAAATGTTCAAAATAAAATAAACAATGCATATTTTGCATGACCTCACATCTGTTTCACACACATTCTGCACTAACCGTAGGCACATTTCAAACCATGAAGAACCATTCAAAGCATAAAAAGTATATGAACAAACATAAAACAGGAAACAAAAGTAAAAACACACAACATGTAACATGAAAAACGTGTGCATAGCACGTGCGGTCTCTACTTGACCGCTAATCATGAAAAAGGGAAAAGCATAAACTTCTTTTTTTTTCACAAAATTTAGGTTAACACTTTCATGAAGATAGATTCAATAATAATAGTAATGGAAAATATAAGAATTAACGACAAGAAGCCCACCATAACAGTATCAAAAAACCATCATTCTCATAACTGATTCACAATACTTCGAGTTCACATCTTCCTACAGAATGGAAAAAAAGAAAAAAAAAATCAATCCAACTCTTTCAAAGTTGGCGAATCCACCTCATATAGCCCCCCCCCCCCCTTTCAACCCCCCTCCCCCACTATCTCCTCCACCCTGGGACCACTCCCCAATCCCCACCCTCATAACGTTAATTTTAGAACATGACAGGCTTTACCACAATTTATTATATTAGGACTACTAAAGAGACAAACAAATAACAAGACAAAATACGACGCATTATTAGAAACGCGTCTTATTTTGTCTTGTTATTTGTTTGTCTCTTTCTTTCGGCAGAACACTAATTTTTCTTTTTGGCTTGTTTCAATTTCCACCTGCAGTCTCTCTCTCTCTCTCTCTCTCTCTCTCTCTCTCTCTCTCTCTCTCTCTCTCCCCCCCCTATTGAAACTAACTCGTGATGTGCAAGTTGGTGGTATGTGCTTACACCTTTCCGTTTAGAGGGGGTTGTCACATTTTCCAAAGAGCTGAAGTTGATGTTTCTCCATTCAAAGAATGATGACGAGATGACAGAAAATTTGTGAAACTTCCAAGACCGTCATTAAAAAAAATGTAATTCAAAGTCAAACTTGCAGGCTTTGTCGAATGATGGCAAAGAAAAAAAAGAGATACGAAGAGTTGAAGTCCATGGTTCTTGATTTAAAACAAATGCACACTGAGGATGGCGTGGTGAGAGAGAGAATATGTGAAATTTGAGTACCATCATAAATAAATAAATAAATACAATAAAATAAAATAAAAATAAATTCAGACCTGGTGCTGTGTGGAGGCTTTGTCGAGCGCTGGGAAACATATAAGAGAAACAAAAGAAAATCCAATTAAATTTCACGGATTTACGATTATCCTGAAAATATCTATAAAACGAAACAACATAACTGAGCAACTGAAAGGCAACAGTAGAAGGGAAACACCCCCACCTCACCCCATCCTCCGTTTCTCTCTCCTACGTATGTGAAATGTATACAGGTAAAGGGACAAAAGTCCGTCCCCTCTAATTGCGGACAACTTTGACGTGGTTGTTTCCACTAGATTGTCTAGCCAACATTTCAGCGTTGGTGACGTGCTTGTGTACCTAAAAACACTGACGCCATTTCCAGAAGTGTACTCTATCGTATACAATGTGAAAAGAGAGGAGGATAGTTACCACCAAGGACACAGACAAACAGAGTACAGGACTAGACACAATGCATTTCGGCCTCTTGGGTCTCCTTCAGGTTAGGACATTGACAAAGAACAAGAAACCACTTAGCTGCTATTAGCTGCTTCTCCTGTTCGTCTCGCAGTCCTAACCTGAAGAAGACCGAAGAGGTCGAATTGCATTGCGTCTAGTCCTGTACTCTGTTTGTCTGTGTCCTTGGCGGTAAATAACCCCCTCTCTTTTCAAATGTTGCTTCATTTTCTGCCCTCCATCCCTGCGTTTTTAAACTGAACTTTTACCGGTACTGACTGATATCCTTTATTGTGTTGTATTTCACGTCACGTCTTTGCTGTATGTGCACTTGTGAACGCTGCAAGCCATTTCTCATTCTCAGCGAGACGAACAACAGAAGCAGCTAATAGCAGCTAAGTGGTTTCTTGTTCTTTGTCACTGTCCTAACCTGAAGAAGACCCAAGAGGTCGAAATGCATTGTGTCTTGTCCTGTACTCTGTTTGACTATTAACCCCCTCTCTTTTCAAATTTTGCTTTATTTTCCGCCCTCAGTCACCCCGTTTTGAATGTTAACTATGGTGTGAAGTCGAGAAGATCGTTGAGCTGTCGTTTGGTGCTTGCGGTCTGCTGTTAGATCCGGCATGGCATTGGCAAACAAACAGCACACAGATGAGACGAAAACATACATTGTATCGTTGATAGACCAGGGGCTTTGAGAGTTTGAGGTGGCAAATGTGTTGAACTTGAACAGGTCAACCGTCGGGAAAGTTTACAAGCGCTATTGTGACAGAAAAAAAAAAAAACAGTAGAGAATAAACCTAGGAGTGGTAGGCCCCAGAATGTTCACAGACAGATGTGTGTCTGCACTGTTAACGATCGTAAAACGGGACAGATCTGGCACTGTTTCTGAAATTTCAGCCGAATTCCGTGCATCAACCTCCGTTGAAGTCAGCCAAAAGACGATCAAACAAAATCTGCATGGACTTGGCTATTCAAAGCATCACCCAGCGAAGAAACTAGCCATCAAGGAAGTGAACAGAAAGAAGTGGCTACGGTACTGTAGGAGTAAACTTCACTGGACTGTGAGCGATCAGTGGAAGAATGTTATTTTCAGTGATGAAATGACCATTGTGATCAAACCCAATGGACGTGCAAAACTATGGAGGAAAGTCGAAGAGAAGTGGTCAGTGCTTTCTCTGTGCAGCGTCCATCTTGGCCCGAAGACTACATTGAAATTGATGGTGTGGGAATGCATTTCGTGTAACAGCGTTGGACCACTGGTGTTCGTGAAAGGCAGTGTGAACAGTCAGAAGTACACTGATGTGCTGGAAAACAACTTTCTGTCGTTTGTTGCCGACCACTACACACACAAACGTTAATACCTGCAAGAAGACAACGCCTGTGTTCACTGCTCGGCTCACACCAAGTCCTGGAAGCGACAGCACAGAGTTAAAAAAAAATCGCCGCATCAGTACTGTCACAGATCTGTGCTGTGCACTCACCACTTGCTGGAATCAACTGACTGTTGCCTACCTCCACTCCCTCTGCGACTCTCTACCGAGACGCTGTCAGCATGTTTTGAGTCGGAGGAGGGGGGCGGGGGGGGGGGGGGGGGGCAGATTACCAAGTTAACTCCAGCTTAAAGGTAAAAATGATAAGTTTTCAGCAACAGGTGCTTGTAGGTAGTCAGCGCCGGAAGTGCCGAGGGAGGACATACTTTTGTCCCATAAGTCTACTATCATTAAAGTGTTTGCATTGGATCGAAGAAAGCCGAATGGAATATCACAGCATTGCCTTTAGCCTACTTGCATTGGCTTTAACTTGTCAGACAATAAAATGAAACTCTCTCTCTCTCTCTCTCTCTCTCTCTCTCTCTCTCTCTCTCTCTCTCTCTCTCTCTCTCTCTCTGTGAAGTCCAATTCATTCAGATTCTCACAAGTTGTTAGACACCTCTGGCACCAGTATTGTAATCATCATCATCTCTGCCATGCTGCCTGTGTATCTGTGGGGACATTCAGCTAATCCTTTGTCCTACCTTGGAAAGAAGGCAAGACTGGGAGTTGTTTCTATCCTCGAACCTCGAACCCTTTTATTGAAGAGAGAGGGGTGAACAGGGGGGAGGGTGAGGAGGTGTATGACCTGGAATCGTACAATGCGTCCCAATCCTACTCCAATGCCAGTATATTTCCTGCACATCTCTGATAATTTCTACAGATGCAATCGCTCATTAATTCAAGTCAGTTCCACGTGTAAAACCCTCAAACTTTGCAGGACTCTGTTTTTAAGGATGGAAACCAACAATGTTTGGCATGAGCTAAGTGTAAAAAAAAAAAAAAAAAAAAAACCAAAAAAAAAAAAAAACAAACAAACAAACAAACAAACTTCGTATCCACGGAACATAAACTGTCTAATGACGAAAAGACAATACAGCATGGTGTGTGTTTGGTGGAAGATCAGTAAGCTCCACTCGCTAGCAGTAGAACAGAATCAATTACAGTTTTCTGTTTGTTCCAAGTGTACATCGTTATGCATTTGGTGCATCTTAAATACATGAACGACAATTAAAAACAAACAAACAAACACACACACAAACCAAACATAGAGTTGATGGTGCTGGAGGTCACATATGGTCAGCAATGGGATTTGTTGAAGAACGTACTGGATTCGACAGCATATCAGCTGAACTGTACTGCAAGGTTGGCGATTCCTTTAGTCAATAATGCTGTCCAGTTAGAAAACAAACTGCTGTCACACGTGGCATGACTAAGCGTGTTCGTAGACATTTTAATTTGAATAATCTTCTAATATCGTGGGGACAATTGTAGCAAGTTTGGAGAGTAATAAAGTCAAAAAAGTCACTTAAGATACTGCTGGGGAGGTGATGATTCCGCCATTTTTTTTATACTTTTACCTGCTAGAAAAAAAAGTCCCGCCAGATGACAGGGACAAATACATTCCAAGACAAAACACCACGCGTTTCGACCTTTTGGGCGCAGAATAGACGTTGAATGAAAACGAGGCTGCCGGGAAGCAGAGTTACCTAGTATCGTTGACAGGAAATGAAAGACAAAACAATGAAGGGTAGCAGTCAGCAAGAATCATTAAAGCTAGTTTCAAAGTGAGAAGAATGCACGCGGAAATTGAAACAAGACAAACACTACGCGTTTCGACCTCTTTGGTTCTCCTCAGGCAAAATAAACACCCTCCAGGACAATGCAAGCGTGGACAGAGCAATCACTCATCTCCTCAGATTGGGCGCGAGATGGATGCCAGACATGGGTGGCCTGCCGCTTTTTTTTTAAAAATAATTTCAGCTTATCTGTCTTTAGAAAAATTCTACCCTGTGGTCGTTGCCGATAGGGTTGTGGCCCATTCTGACCTGCGATAAGTGTTCATGAGGACACACACCCCGATTGGCGACGTTTACCTTCAGCAGAGTTGTGTGTGGTGATGTTTGAGGGACGAATGCCTGATCTTTCTCTGCCATCGCTCTCTACCTGTTAACCCTTTAGAACCGGCTCATAGAAAAACAAGTCAGAAAAGTATTTTATTCAGTAAAAAAACAACATCAAATCGATGTGAAAAACAGTTCCCAAAGAAATTTTGCAAAACAATGTTTAAAAATGCCCAAATGAGGTTTGTATCACACGTGATACATTATGTCATTGAGGCAAAAAGTCATACTGTATCACACGTGATGCAAAGAGTAAATGTCCTTTATATACATGTGCACGGTTGTTGTCTTCCTTCCCTCTTCCTCTCCTTTTCTTCCCTCTGTCTATCACCACCACCACTCATCCAACAACCTTTTCACTCCACCCTACCTCTGTCTCTGGTTACTTCCTCCAATTTTGTTCCTCCGTACTAGAGGCTTTCGTACGTCTAACACACACACACACACACACACACATACACACACACACACACACACACACACACACACACACACACTAAATATAAAAAAAAAAAAAATATATATATATATATATATATATATATATATATATATATATGTGTGTGTGTGTGTGTGTGTGTGTGTGTGTGTGGTGTGTGTGTGTGTGTTCTTGGAATGAATCCGCAAAGGACTGAATTGCAAGAAACTAATAAATTCAAAGGATAAGTAACCGAGCACCATTCCAGCAACTTACAGAGCAGCTTGGTGTTGCAATGACTGCAAGAAATATTCAGTTATAAACAAAGCTGGCTCTTATGTCTTAGGTTGAAGAAGTAAGGGGAGATAAGCATACTTATCCTTGGAATTTATTAATTTCTTGTAACTCAGTCCTTTGCGGATTCATTCCAAGAACTGGCCCTCAGCACTTGCACCTTAAGAGGTTATCTTTTTATATTTCTTTACTTTTCACAAGAAATTGTAGCTTGTTTTGCTGTTTCATGATTTTCTTTTGCTTCTTAGGTGGCACCTTTGGTTGGTTCTTTTGAAAACTCAACAAATATACTATGGTATTGCACACCAGCCTTTATCTGGTTAGCATTCTTGTTAAAACCGAAAAGGCAGAGGAGTTAAGTTACCACTTTCCGAGGTCACTGAGGAGAAACAGTCAGATTTCGAAATACTGGTATCTGACCAGGAATTATGATATGTTAGTGAGCATACTCCCCATTGGAGATTGTCTCCCCCTTGGAGACTAAGCTTGCTGAAGGCTCATTTTGAGAAGCATTTATTATTCCCCATTCACCCACTCAAGCACATACTGTTAGTTAGGCAGAATTATCTACCACTGCAGATACGAATGCTTATCTCCCCTTATTTCTTCAATCTAAGGCATAAGAGCCAGCTTTGTTTATAATTGAATATATATATATATATATATATATATATATATATATGTGTGTGTGTGTGTGTGTGTGTGTGTTTGTTGTTGTTTTTTTAATAGCGAAGTAGTCATTAGATATAACCGTTTTTATTGTATTGATGATTCGGCTTATGCCAATTTAAAAAACAAAGTGTTAGGGAGATGGGGGAGTATGGTGGTGGTATGGGAATGTCAAGTTAAGCCATGTCAAAATGATCTTTACTGAGGGTTAAAGAATAAACTTTCCAGCTTTTTCGCATCCTGCCCTCATAAACAAGAAAGAAACGAATTCAACATATAAACGCAAGCACCAAAACATTTTTAAAAGCACAAAATTTCTGTCATGCAAATACATAACTCTCATATGACATATGAAACAATAATGAAACTGTTGTTGGAACTTCAAATTCAAGCAGAGAGAGAGAGAGAGAGAGAGAGAGAGAGAGATCGTATTGATGAAAATGACTTCAATTGATGCGCAGAGTTTCTATCAGATGCATTTTTAGTGTTTTTTTAAAATGCATGTTTTGAGGGATATGACGTTATGGAGGAAGGCAAATTGTTCCATGCAGTCCCTCCAGAATACAGAAAACTTTTTTTTTTTTATAAAGATTACATCGAGGTCTTGGAAGAGACAGTTTGTTTGTATGTCTGTGACTATTGAAGACAAAGCTTTCAAAGATTATCTTTGGGGCTGATCCATTCATTACATTGTAGATGCACAAGCATTTGTTGAAGTAGAGTCTGTTAAATGGAAGAATATTTAAAGATTTGTAATCACTCTTTGCCAAGGTATTGGATTTCAGCTGGATTAATTTAATGGCCCTTTTATGCAGATGACTTACTAGTTTCAGATTAGTTTCCCTGGCATTATCCCACAACGTGGATGCATAATTGATAAGAGACAGAATGTGCGCATGGAAGAATACCTTTCTGGAATGAAGATTTAGACTTTTTTTAATCTGTGAAAGTTGATACATTCTCTTAGATATACGTTTTCCAAGATCTGCAATGTGGTAAGACCAAGATAAATCGTTGTCAATGATAACAGCTAAAACTTTATGCGATGAAACCTCTTCAATCGTTTGTCCTTGGGCATGTGATGGCGCGAATGAGGGTTTCATTTTCTGTCGTTTTTGGCGTGTTGTAACATACATGCCTTTGGTTTTACTAGCATTGAGGGACATGAAATTATGATTCGTTTCTGTCTATGTGATTAGCTTGTTCATATTTTTCTGCCGGTTATTTACCAGTTCAGTAGGGTTACTACTATGCGATTGTAATGAGGTATCATCAGCAAACATTTCACAACAACATTCTATAACAATGGTAAGTCATCTATATAAATAGAAAAGAGTAGGGGCCCCTATACTGTCCCATTGGGGACACCAAATTTTAAAGGGAGTAACTTTATTTTAAGGGAGTGGCTTACAACGTCAACCGCTTTTGCAAAATCTACACACACAAAAAAAATTCCAGTAAGGTCATTGTTGTTAATATTCATAAGACATCTATCGACAAGTTGTACAAGAGCAGTGTGGCAAGAGTTGTTGTTGTCTTGTTCGTCATTTGTCAGATGGATTCCCCCGTCTCCTCAACAACGGTGGCAGTATGTCGCAGGTCCTCCAGTCCTCCGTAGAGCTTCGGGGCTACTGGAATTGGGTCGTGCCACGTTTTCTCTCCGAGCGCTTGGTGGAGAAGACAGGGCTGCAGCAGATGTTCTGTTGTCTGGCTGCCTGTTCTGCAATGACACTGCTCTGTGTTGCTGATGCAGAGTTTAGTAAATAGGTGGTGTTTCATGCGGTTTTGGCCTGTTCTGTGCCTGAAAATGGCTACCTGCTCTCGACGAATCAGCAGGTAGTATGGGTTTGCTCTGTTGTGGCGTGGATGCTGCTGCTTCCACTTGTTCTGCAGCTGGGCTGTAATGATTGTCCTGGATTCAGAGTAGCTGGTAGATCTGTCCATCTGCTCCTTCATAGTTCCTTCCTTTGCCAGGGAGTCAGCCGTCTCATTGCCAAGCACGTTGCAGTGGGAGGGGATCCACTGCAGGGTGACTGTGTGACTTGTGCAGAGAGTCGAGAGAGGAGGACAGATCGTTGAGTTCTAGATCTCTGTTGGACTGAAGGGCCTGAAAGATTGTCAGGGCGTCGGTCAGGAAGACAACGTTGTGGCTGGCGTATCAGCTGACCTTGATGTTGACTGCTGCCGTTTTCAGGGCTTCTGCTTCGGCTCTGTAGTTGGTAGAGTACAGGCCGGTAGCGAGGCAGATCTTTTCTTTTCTGCCTCCTGGATATTGAACATAGACTCCTGCCCTTCCGTTTTGAATGGCATCTGCTGCAGAGCCGTCGGTGTAGACATGAGTCCCAAAACTCTGTGGGGGACTGGGTGTGGAGGTGTTCAAGGATGAGGGACTTTCAGGGCCGCTTTGGGAGTATTTGGGGCCAAGACCAGGGATGCTGCACTGGATGAGGGGAGGGGCTTTTTCGCTCCAGGCAGGGACCCCAAGACATCAGGGTATCACTTTGGGGTCATGGTCAAGGATATCTTGATGCTGCCGTTCTGGGATCCTGCTCTGGAGTACGAAGCTCCCTCTCTTCAGCCGTCCTTTTGTTGGCTGGGACAGTCTGTCTTTCATGGGGTGGCCTTGCAACCTCTTGACCTTGGCAGCCTGGGTCAGGAGTTTGGCGTCTCTGCGGTCCTCAAGCGGCTGGAGCTCTGTGATGGTTTCAAGCTCCTGAATTGGCGTAGACTTCATGGCCCCTGTGCTGATACGGGTAGCTTGATTCTGAAACTTGCTGATCCGTTCAAAGTTGGATTTGGCCGTAGTGCCCCATGCAGTCATGCCATACTCCAGCACTGGCCTGACTCTACCAGTGTACAGTGTTTTGCTCTTGATTCCGCTTTCTCTGTTTGCTTCTTCCACGTCAAACGTTTTTCGAAGGTGACTCCCAGGTACGTGGGGTTGTTTTCAGCAAGCAGAGTTTGTATGTTGATGCTCAGGTTGGCCTTCTGTTCTTTGGATGAGAGGCTGAAAACAGTGTAAGTGGTCGTCTTGGCATTACTTGTTACCAGCCACTGTTTTGTCCAGCTTTCGAGAACATTCAACGCCTGCTGTAGCCTGTAGTTGGCAGTTTTGAGGTGTTCTTCCGAGCACCATAGGATAAGATCGTCTGCATAGATGGCTCCGTGGATTTTGCGTAGCATATCTTTGACGATGTGTTTGATGAAGACGAGGAATAGGGTAGGGCTGAGGACACTTCCGTGAGGGACTCCTTCTCTCAGTGTCTTATACCGACTGTATGCTCCGTTGACATGCACTCGGGCCTTCCTCTTGTTCGGGTGCTGCGAGACCATCCTTCCAGATTTTGTCGTACGCCTTTTCCATGTCTATCCACACCGTCAGTGTATGCTGTTTGTCCTGGAAGCCATCCTCGATCTTCTGGGCTATGTAGGTCACCTGGTCCTCAGAGGAATGACGTTGTCAGAAGCCTGCCTGCTCTGGAGTGATGATGTTGTTCTCCTCCAGGTGCCAAACTAGACGCGAGTTGATCATTCGCTCAAGGAGCTTGCCCACGCAGCTGGTGAGGCTAGTGGGGAGATAGCCGTCAGCACTAGCACTGTTTTTGCACTTCTTGTGGATGGGCACCATGTCAGCTTCTCGCCAACTTTGTGGAACATGCCCCATCTTCCAGCTGTTGCTGAAGAGAGCAAAGGGTTTGATCTTTGCTTTGGTGCCGAGGTATTTCAGCATTTCGTTGGTGAACTTGTCAGGAGAATATTTGTCCTGTAAGATTTTACAGCTTCTATTTTTTTTTTCAGTTTGAAAGGCTTGTCCATGTAATCAGTTTGGTCTTGGTCACCCTGATGATTCTTCATTTCATCATGGACTTGTTGTTTTCTGTCCTCTGTCACAGATAGTTGAGTAGCTGATCTGCTCCAGGCTGTCTATAAAACAATTTGCTGCCTCTCTCCCTGTTACTATCTCCTGGTCTTTTTGACGCATGACTGGCGCTGACCTTATCTCTTCGTTGTTCATGGCTTTGGTGAGTTTCCAGAGTTTGTTACCATCCCTGTCAAGGTTCAGTTTTTCTGTTTTCTCCATCCAGCTTGTTCTTTCAGCTTGGATGTAGGCCTTTCTGTATTTGGCAGTGCAGGCTTTGAGAGTGATATTGTTTTCTAGTGGTGGGTTGTTTTCCTCCTCCTCTCTAGTTTTTGTCAATTCATCTTCAAGCTCCTGCAACTCTTCTGTCCAATGTGGCCTGTAGATCTTGCGAGCGCTACGTGGAATTGCCTCTAAGGCTGCTTTCAGGATGGTTTAGTTGAAGCTTTCGGTGGCTCTGTTGATGTTATAATTGTCCACTTTGATACTCGTCAGAGAAGCCCGCGAACATCTGCCAATCCGCCTTCTTGTAATTCCATCTGGGAAAAGGACTTGACATTGCTTGGTGTGTACTGCAAATTGATGGCCAGTAGTACTGGTCAGTGGACGCTGCCTGCCAACTGGCTCTGTACCTTCCTGCTGTTTTTTGGGCAAGATCTTCAGTGGTAAAGGCAAGATCTGGGGTGGTCGTGGTGACCCATAGGGGAGAGAAGAAGATTGGTGGGTCTTCTAGATCATTCAGCAAAAGCAGATTGCTGTTTATCTGCCAGTCCTCCACTTCGTCTCCTCTTCGGTCATTCTCACTGTAACCCAAACAGGTTATCATTATCATTATTATCATCAATCCACCATTACCACAAACGTCACAAATATATTACACCACCCCACTAAACTAGACACACAACCCTATCGTATCACCCCCCCCCTCCCCCCACGCAACCCCCCCCCCCCTCCTTTTCCTCTCCCATAATCCCCTCTGTCGTTTCCGCCTGGCGGCTATTCTCCCTACCACATGGATAACAGATGAGTCATTTTTCGTTCTTTGTACTGCCCTAAATGTTAAATGTGATTTTTTTTCCTGAAGAAGACCCAAGAGGTCGCAATGCATCGTGTCTTGTCATGTGCTTTGTTTGTTAATGTCATTGGCGGCACCTAACACCCTCTCTTTCTAAATTTTGCTTCGTGCTCCGCCGACAGTCACTCCATTTTGAAACTTTATTCTTCATATTGACTTGTCATGTTGTACTCCACGTCTCGTCATCGACACTCTACGTGTATATTTTTTTATTTTACGTCACGTCTCCTATTCTAGATATATTTGTGAATGCTGACACCCTTTACTGTGTTGTATTTCACGTCCTGTTTTCGACTCTCTTTGTGTACCTGTGAACTCTGATACCCTTTGTTGTGTTGTATTTCACGTCACGTCTTCGACTCCCTACGTGTACTTGTGAACGCTGTCTACCACTTCTCATTCCCACTGTCTTCCATTTGATTCAGATTTTGTTTTGATTTTCATTGTCCCACCTTCCATTCTCCGTCACCTCCATTTCTTCTACACACTTTCAATCGTCATTCTGCATTCTTGATTCCCCACTCTCCTCTGTCTCTGTCCCACTGCCTGCCCAACAATAACTAACACCACAACACAATGCCAACTGCCCAAATTTTCTCCCGTACCCATGCCAGCTTCTGCAGGTCCATTCAGTTTCTACCACCCACCATTCAACCGTTTGCACTAGGCTACGCCAAAACACAGTTTCAGAAAACCAGATCAGCATCCCATTTCAACTTTCTTAAACAATGTCTTAAACTACACATCACACCTCGTGGCTTCTCACTTTCCCACACCCCTTCCAACCTCCATAACACCACTCTCATCACTACCACCACAAAGATTCTCTTCCGGGCCAGTCGTACACTCATGTTGGCACATATAAAAACACTCAGTTCCACCCTGAAATCTCTCTCCAACCTTCTCCAACATTTCAAACAACAACCACAATTATCATGCCCACAGCCTCAGCCTCCAAACTCAGACAGCTCATCCGTACACACAACCAACTCATTTACAACCACTGCAACCAGACCAAACAAAACAACTATCACAATTACAAAACAAACAAACAGCTATTCGCCCTGACCATTCTGCTTCCCCAACCCACAATCCCGACCCCACTACCACATCTAATCACCACCACCATCTTGTCTACTGCATCCCTGACAATCTCCCCCTCTCTGACGATGAAAGATCAGTCTTAACAAAAGGACTTAAATTCATTCCAACTCAACCCACCACCAACAATTACCAGAACCACATTGATGTGGAAAGGTTTTTTTATAGGAAACTTCGTTGGATGGCAGCACTTGAAAACATACCCAGGCCCCCACCACCCCAAAACTCTGACACCTTCACTCAACTATTTCAAACCCCAATGCTCCGCCAACCACCCTCACACAAATCCAGTGAAGTTGAATTCTACATAAAAAAAAATGCAAAATAGACATCAGCTGGATCAAATCCAAACATGTCCGACACTGCAATCTTTCACAAAACCAACAAAAAGCCCTCAAATCACTAAGAGAATGATGGGACATTGTCATCAAACCAGCAGACAAGGGTGGTGCAGTTGTAGTTTGGGACAAACAACTATACATAGCAAAAGCAAAAAGTAAAAACTGTCCAACACAAATTTCTACACACCACTCACAACATCACCCCTCCCACAACACCAGAAACTCATTGCTAACTCAATCAAAGAAGAAATAAGACTCAACAATCTACCCACTACACCCAAACTGCTCATCATGACAGACACTAATCAGCCCACCTTCTACCTACTCCCCAAAATACACAAAATGAACACACCCAGCAGACCCATTGTTTCTGCTGCAGCTGCCCCACTGAACACATTTCGCAATACCTAGACTTCCTCCTTCAATCCACAGTACAAAGCCTCCCCACATACCTCAAAGACACAACCAACACACTCAACATGATTAACTGATACAACACAGACCCCACTTTTCAACCCAGCCTCCTCTTCACACTTGACGTGGTGTCACTGTACACCTCCATCCCCCACGCTGATGGACTGAGGGCCCTCACATTTTTCCTTGACAAACGGCCCCCCAACCAACAACTCCCCCCCCCACCACCACCACACACTGGTCAGACTTGCTGAATTAGTCCTCACCCTGAACACATTTCAATTCAACAAGCACACGTTTTCACAAATTAGTGGCGTTGCCATGGGTACCTAAATGGGACCAGCCTATGCCTGCCTCTTCATGGGACACTTGGAACACCGCCTACTCAACACATACACAGGCCCCAC
>CM065735.1:45865144-45872644 GCA_033310375.1 Conus canariensis
TCATTGATCATTGCCCCCACCCCCACCCCCTTTTTTTTCTTTTTTTTAAACTCAACTGGCATTATGCCAATGCTATCATGCTATTTCACTTATGGCAATGATCAACATCCTATAGCACTGTTTGTCCCACTTAAGACAATGACCAATTATCCATGATTCATCATTTTTTTTTTTTTCCACCCCCATCCCGGCATTACTACATCAATGCAACGACATTATTTCACTTATGACAATGGCCACCCCCTATAGTACTGTAGATCTCATCACAGTGATCAGCATCCATCAGTCATTGATCATTTCCTCTATTCCCCCACTGGCATTATCACACTTACCAATACACATCCTACCCCTTTTACAAAAATGACCATCATCCTACACCACTGTGGATCATACCTACACCTTGACCATGATCATCATCCACCCATCTTTAAACACCTGCCCATTCCCCCACCAGCACTTTACACCATGCCACAACATCATCCCACTTATAAAACAATTATCATCATCCTACAGTATCTCCAATGAAACATGACCATCACCCACCAATCATCTACCCCAACCCCCCTCCACCCACTTTCTCAAACTGCAATATTATACCAATGCCACCTTATTATTCCACTTACCTCAGTGACTATCATCCTACAGTACCATTGATCCCACCCATGCCAGTGAGCATCACCCACAGGTCATTGGCATTTTCCTATGTCCCCCCACCTTGCACCATTGCACCATCACCACTGCATTTTTCCACTTGTATAACAATGGTCATCACCCTGTGGTACTACTGATTTAAAATTATTACCATTTATCAGTCACTGAAAATACTCCCATCCAGTGAACACCTTCATGCTGCACTATATGGAAATGAAGAAGCTGACCAACTGACAAAGGAAGGAGGACAGCAGCCCCAACTGTAAAAGGTAGCCTCCTTGGAATAAATCTAAAATATTTCCAAGGAGTCAAATAGGAAGATGACCTGAGCAGCACCCAGACTTCAACAAGAAGGATGCATACTACTGGATGCCCAGATCAGACCAAGTGAACATTGTTGGACTGAGGATAAGGCTCTCCTGACTTTAACATAACAGGTACACTATACTCCACACCTGTGAGTCTTTCAAACTATCAATGCAGTGCAGCGCCAGAGACAGCGGAGCATTCCCAGCTAGGCCCAAAGTGGAAACCTGGCCTGCCAACTCACCAATGAGTGCAAAACCCTACTGACCACTGGAGGGTCTTCACCATACAGCAGCCTCCATCAGTACCTCCAGGATTCCTACCTAAGTAAACGAAGAAGAAGACTACCATTGTGATACTGAGAACTGGGCACTCCAGACTGTGACATCACATCTCTGCACTGGCGAGTCTTCAATTTACCCATGCAGCCCCAATGACGGCGGAACAGTCCCAACAACACCAAAAGTAGATACCTGGCCTGCCAACACCCCGATGAGTGCAAAACTTTATTGACCACTGGAGGGCCTTCACCATACAGAAGCCTTTGCCAGTACCTCCAGGACTCCTGCCTAAGGGAACGGAGAAGAATCTCCTCCTACACTACCGTTGATCTCACATGATCATCACCCATCAGTGACTGATTGATGATAATAATTGTTACTTTTGTGTGTGTGTGTGTGAGAATGAGTATATATATATATATATATATATATATATATATATATATATAAACAAAGCTTGCTCTTATGTCTTAGATTGAAGAAATACGGGGAGATAAGCATTCATATCTGCAGTGGTAGATAATTCTGCCTAACTAACAGTATGTGCTTGAGTGGGTGAATGGGGAAAATGAAATAAATGCTTCTCAAAATGAGCCTTCAGTGAGCTTATAGTCTCCAAGAAGGAGACATTCTCCAAAGGGGAGGAAACTCACTGCATATAACTCCTGGTCAGATACCGATATTTCGAAACCTGACTGTTTTTCCTCAGTGACCGCAGAAAGTGGTAATTTGACTCCTCTGCCTTCTCGGTTTTAACAAGAATGCTATCCTAGAAAAGTCTGGTGTGCAATACCGTAGTATGTCTCTTGAGTTGAAACAAAAAAAAAACAAAAAAACAAAGGTGCCACCTAAGAAGCAAAAGAAAATCATGAAAGAGCAAAACAAGCTACATTTTCTTATGAAAAGTAGAAAATATAAAAAGATAACCTCTTAAGACACAAGTGCCGAGGGCCAGTTCTTGGAATGAATCCGCAAGGGACTAAATTACAATAAACTAATAAATTCCAAGGATAAATACCGCACCATTCCAGCAACTTACAGAGCAGCTTGGTGTTGGAATGACTGCAAGAAATATTCAATTATAAACAAAGCTTGCTCGTATGTCTTAGATTGAAGAAATACGGGGAGATAAGCATTCATATCTGCAGTGGTAGATAATTCTGTCTAACTAACAGTATGTGCTTGAGTGGGTGAATGGGGGAAAATGAAATAAATGCTTCTCAAAATGATCCTTCAGTGAGCTTATAGTCTCCAAGAAGGAGACATTCTCCAAAGGGAGGAAACTCACTAGCATATAACTCCTGGTCAGATACCGATATTTCGAAACCTGATTGTTTCTCCTCAGTGACCGCGGAAAGTGGCAACTTGACTCCTCTGCCTTCTCGGTTTTAACAAGAATGCTATCCTAGAAAAGTCTGGTGTGCAATACCGTAGTATGTCTCTTGAGTTGAAACAAAAAAAACAAAAAAACAAAGGTGCCACCTAAGAAGCAAAAGAAAATCATGAAAGAGCAAAACAAGCTACATTTTCTTATGAAAAGTAGAAAATATAAAAAGATAACCTCTTAAGACACAAGTGCCGAGGGCCAGTTCTTGGAATGAATCCGCAAGGGACTAAATTACAATAAACTAATAAATTCCAAGGATAAATACCGCACCATTCCAGCAACTTACAGAGCAGCTTGGTGTTGGAATGACTGCAAGAAATATTCAATTATAAACAAAGCTTGCTCGTATGTCTTAGATTGAAGAAATACGGGGAGATAAGCATTCATATCTGCAGTGGTAGATAATTCTGTCTAACTAACAGTATGTGCTTGAGTGGGTGAATGGGGAAAATGAAATAAATGCTTCTCAAAATGAGCCTTCAGTGAGCTTATAGTCTCCAAGAAGGAGACATTCTCCAAAGGGGAGGAAACTCACTAGCATATAACTCCTGGTCAGATACCGATATTTCGAAACCTGATTGTTTCTCCTCAGTGACCGCGGAAAGTGGTAACTTGACTCCTCTGCCTTTTCGGTTTTAACAAGAATGCTATCCTAGAAAAGTCTGGTGTGCAATACCGTAGTATGTTTGTTGAGTTTAAAAAAAAAAACCCAAAGGTGCCACCTAAGAAGCGAAAGAAAATCATGAAAGAGCAAAACAAGCTACATTTTCTTGTGAAAAGTAGAAAATATAAAAAATAACCTCTTAAGACACAAGTGCTGAGGGCCAGTTCTTGGAATGAATCCGCAAGCGACTAAATTACAATAAACTAATAAATTCCAAGGATAAATACCGCACCATTCCAGCAACTTACAGAGCAGCTTGGTGTTGGAATGACTGCAAGAAATATTCAATTATAAACAAAGCTTGCTCTTATGTCTTAGATTGAAGAAATACGGGGAGATAAGCATTCATATCTGCAGTGGTAGATAATTCTGCCTAACTAACAGTATCTCCCCATATTTCTTCAATCTAAGACATAAGAGCAAGCTTTGTTTATAAATGAATATTTCTTGCAGTCATTGCAACACCAAGCTGCTCTGTAAGTTGCTGGAATGGTGCAATATTTATCCTTGGAATTTATTAGTTTATTGCATATATATATATATATATATATATATATATATATATATATGTGTGTGTTTTGTGTGTGTGTGTGTGTGTGTGTGTGTGTGTGTGTGTGTGTGTGTGTGTGTGAATATGTGTGTGAAAACTTTCCACAGTTAGTCTCATTATGATCATATGATCATAACTCACCCAGAACATTGTTTACATGTGGTCCCCACCACCCACCCATCCCCTTTCATGTGTGTGTGTGTGTGTGTGTGTGTGTGTGTGTGTGTGTGTGTGTGTGTGTGTGTGTGTGTGTGCAACACATGATACACTGTTTTTTCATTGATCACTGCTATATTCTCTCAACGAACATCAGCATATTGATGCCAACACATTATTTCACTTGTTACAATGAACATCATCCCACAGCATTGTTTACTTTTTTAAACAACACTATTTATATGAACCTCCCAACCTCCCACCCCCACCCCCACCTCATAGTGGATGAAGAGATATGAGCTCTCCTTCTCTTTGCCCCTCCCCCCCACACACACACACACACATTACCCTCCTCTCCCCCCCTAACCCCCCCTCCCCCCAATTATACCTTATCACCCATTTATCTTCCATCCCCTTCCCTCCCTTATTAACATTACCCACACACCTTTCACAACTACCCACGCATAACTACCACCACCTCTTTCATCACCCAGCGAAATCATTTATTTTATTCACCTAACCTTCTTTTTTTAAATTACAGTTTCTTTCATTCTATTCATCTACTTGTTTATCCTTCTCTCTCTCTCTCTCTCTCTCTCTCTCTCTCTCTCTCTCTCTCTCTATATATATATATATATATATATATATATATATATATATTCCCCCCCCACACACACACTTCTCATTATTATCATCAATCCACCATTACCACAACCGTCACACATATATCACACCACGCCACTAAACTAGACACACAACCATATCGTATCACCCCCCTCCCCCCACGCAACCCTCCCCCTCCTCCTTTTCCTCTCCCATAATCCCCTCTGTCACTTCCGCCTGGCGGCTATTCTCCCTACCACATAGATAACAGATGAGTCATTTTTCGTTCTTTGTTTGTTCTGTCCTAAATGTTAAATGTGATTTTTTTTTTTCCTGAAGAAGACCCAAGAGGTCGAATTGCATCGTGTCTTGTCATGTGCATTGTTTGTCAATGCCATTGGCGGTAACTAACACCCTCTCTTTCTAAATAAAGGTTGAGTGGCTGTTAAAGTCACCTACTACTAAGCAGTTCTCTGATGGTACGTCCATTTCCTGTAGAGAAAGATCTTTGTCTTGTGGGCAGTATACATTGAAGAAGGTGGTCGACAAAGCCAGAGCCAAATCATCACCAGGGCCAAACGGAATACCTTACCAGCTTTACAAGAAATGTCCCAAGGTGCTGGAGTGGCTCCACAGGCTGCTGCGATCAGCTTGGAGAAACCAGAAGATCAGCGGCCAGTGGATGACGGCAGATGGTGTGTACATCCCCAAAGAGCAAAACTCAAGTGACATTAGCCAGTTCAGGCCAATATCACTACTGAACGTCGAAGGGAAAATCTTCTTCTCTGTCATGGCAGCAAGGCTGACCAAGTACCTGATGGAAAACAAGTACTTGGATGTGTCAGTCCAGAAAGGTGGCATCCCAGGCATGGCTGGCTGTGTAGAACACGCCACAATGATCTGGGACGCAATCCAAAAAGCAAAAACAGAAAAGAGAGACCTGGACGTAGTGTGGCTTGATCTGGCAAACGCATATGGATCTGTGCCCCATGAGATGATACAGTTGGCTCTTGAGATGTACCATGTGCCAAAGAACATCCGCGACATGCTCAAGAAGTACTTCAATGGCTTCTCAATGCGGTTCTCTACCAAGGAGTACACAACAGACTGGATCAACTTGGAAGTGGGTATTGCAATGGGCTGTGCGATTTCCCCAATACTGTTCGTGCTGGCAATGGAACTCATCTTGAAAGCAGCAACAAACAACGCGAGACAAACAGACCTTGGCGATGGATACAAGATGCCTCCTCTCAAGGCCTTCATGGATGACACTACAGTGATTTCATCCAGAGAAGACGAGACACGTCATGTGCTGGAGAGGCTGGACGACATAGTTGCCTCATCCAGAATGAAGTTCAAGCCAAAGAAATCACGGAGTCTCTCACTGAGGAAAGGAAAAGTGGCCGGATCTGTGGTCTTCAGTGTTGCCAACCAGGCCATTCCAACAGTCACAGAAGAACCAGTCAAGAGCCTTGGAAGATGGTATGATGATACGCTGAAAGACACACAAAGAGCAAAAGAAACCAAGCAGATGGCGGAGGAAGGCTTGGAGACCATTGACCAGTGTGGGCTCCCTGGCAAATACAAGGTCTGGTGTCTGCAGTTCATGCTGATACCAAAGCTGCTATGGCCTCTGATGATATACGACATCTGCACCAGCATAGTGGAGGCAATGGAAGCCAAAATCAACAAGTTCACAAGGAAATGGCTTGGTGTCCCACCCTGTCTGACTGACATAGCGCTGTACTGTCGCCAAGCAAAGCTGAAACTACCCCTGAAATCCATCCTGGAGGAATACAAAGCAGGGAAGATCAGACTTCAAAGCATGCTGGAGGACTCAGGAGACAAGGTGGTAGAAGCAATCAAGCCCCAGCTGAAGACAGGCAGAAAATGGAAAGTTCAAGAGGCGATGGATTCTGCAAAAGAAAGTCTCAAGATCAGAGAAATAACAGGACACACACAGACCAACAGACAGGGACTGGGGGTGACCAAAACTGAATGGTGGTCAAAGGCCAAAGGAAAAGCCAAAAGAGACATGATGATTCAGGAGATGAGAAAAGAAGAAGACCAAAAAAGACTCCAAAAAGCAGTCCAGCAGAGCCAGCAAGGGCAATGGACAACGTGGGAGAATGCACTCCAAAGAAGTCTCACTTGGAATGACATTTGGCACATGGCCCCTCTCAGGATCAGCTTCATTCTCAGATCTGCATATGACCTTCTGCCCTCAAATGCAAACCTGGTGAAGTGGGGGAAAACAGACGATCCTGCATGCCCCCTCTGCCATGAAAAACAAACAGTGGAGCATGTCCTAAGCTCATGTAAAGTAGCCCTGGCTCAAGGAAGGTACACATGGAGGCACAACCAAGTGCTCAAAGAAATTGTACAAGTAGTCTGGGCTAGTACCAACACCACAAAAGGGAAAATCAGGACTCCAAAAGCACCCGCAACATTCTTCACGGCAGGAGGCAGCAAATCATGGCCAAGAACAACAGTGCCACTCGAAACATGCAGGCAGAGTCTGCTGGACGGGGCAGATGACTGGGAGTGCACTGCAGACCTCCCAGAATGGAAGAGTCACCCAGAGATCATCAGCAAGAGTGGCATGAGACCAGACATAGTAGTCCACTCTAAGTCAACCAAGCAGCTGATCATGATCGAGCTCACGGTGCCATATGAGAACAGAATGGAGGCAGCTCAAATCTACAAGACTGAAAAGTATGCTGATCTGGCAAACAGCCAGAGGAGAGAAGGCTATCAGGTCAAAGTCCTCACTGCAGAAATTGGAGCTAGGGGTTTGTAGGAACGTCTGCATACAGCCTCATGAAACAGCTCTCAGTTGCAGGGAAGGAAAAAACCAGAGCCCTGAAAGCAATGGCAGAAGCGGCAGAGAGGTGTTCAAGCT
>CM065735.1:45880144-45900144 GCA_033310375.1 Conus canariensis
GAATAGCGGGACGAACAAACAACACAGTGCACAGGAAAGTCCTCCCTCTTCGTTCCATAGTCGTTTCCAGAGGTTTCCTCACGTATGAGACGTCGAGATGTGTGGCAGACATCCTGTCTCGTTTGGCTGGCACGACGGAACACCACATCACCAACAGTGTGGACTTGGTTCAAAAACTGGCAGACTACACCCTTTCTCCTGACGAGTGCCTGGTATCGTATGATGTTTCGGCATTGTTCACCAGCGTCCCCGTCGAAGAAAGCATCCACATCATCAAAGCAAGACTCCAGGCTGATGACACTCTGCCCCAGCGCACTACACTTTCCATGGACAGCATCTGTGAACTCCTGGGTTGCTGTCTCAACACCACTTACTTCACGTTCAAAGGCAACTTCTACCAGAAGGCCGCAGGAGCGGCCATGGGTTCTCCAGTCAACCCCATTGTAGCCAACCTCTTCATGGAGGACTTCAAGGAGAAGGCCCTGGCGTCATACCATTCTCCTCCACGCTATTGGGGCCGCTACGTGGACGACACCATGGCCATCCTCAAGAGGGAGCTGGTGGAAGACATCACTAACCATTTGAACAGTAACACCCTGCTATTAAATTAACTCATGAGGTGGAGGAGAACAACTCGATTGCCATGGTAGACACACTCATTACATGGACAGATGATAGACTTTCCTTCAGTGTGTGCCGTAAACCTACCCACACCGACCAGTACCTACAGTTTGAAAGCCACCAGCCGCTGGAACACAAACTCGGAGTGATACGCACCCTCACCCATTGGGCCAACACCAACTGCTCTACTCAGGCTGCCAAAGACCAGAAACGGAACACCTTAAACTGGTTCTCACCATATTGGGCTATGAGAAGTGGGCGTGGAACATTCCGGATAGTAAGAAGATCACACCACATCCTACCACCATACAAGACCAAACCAGGCGTAAAGGACATGTTGACATCCCCTACGTCTGCAGTGTGACTGAAGCCTTGAGCAGGAAGATCAAGAAAACCGGCGTCACCATATATCCCAAACCTATCAACATCATCTGCAGCCAGCTGGTCACCCCCAAGGACAAAACTGACAAACTTGACAAGTCTGGAGTTATCTACCAAATAGACTGTCGTGATTGTGAAGAGAACTATGTTGGGGAAACTGAGAGAAACCTTCGAAAACGCTTGACAGAACACAAAAGGGAATCATCACCAGCAGGCGCACACCTACACGCCCAGCAACATCAATTCGATTATCACAAAATCAGCGTTATCGACCGTGACAATACATGGTTTCAGCGTGGGGTGAAGGAGGCTATCCATATCGCCGCCAACAAACCCCACACTCAACCGGGACTGGGGCAGACACACTTTGCCATCGGTGTACAACACCATCATTGTTCAGTCACACGACCAGGGTTCGACCCGTGGTCGTGTGCACTGAACTCCAGTTCACCCAGTAGCAACAACACCGCTGAAGAAGACGGATGGAGGTCTGTCGAAAGCTCCAAGTAAGAGCTATTCTCAGCTGAGTGACCTGTCTAAATCTGGTAGTCGTTCAACATAAATCAGGATGTTTTCCAATTGTATTTAAAGTATCTCTGTCAACTATAGGACTACATAGGCCTATCATGCAACAAACAAAATGGGATTATTAGACGTCAGTATTTTCTGGATGATCTGGCCTAAAAACCCAAGGGTGACTTCCTCAAAGGCAAAGGGATAATTTAGAAAAAAAAAACAAGCAATCAAAACCTACACTTAGGTGATCATTTTGTTAAACTGAAGAACAAAAACCAGGCAGCATTTTTTTCTGTCTTCACCACTACAAGTTATGCAACAAATGAAAAGGAAAAAAAAAATCAAGAATTTTGTGGATGATTTTGGTTTAAAAGAACCTGACCACACAAAGGTGGCGATCGCTTGCCTCAACCTAGCACCTAGGGGTTTAGGTGAAAAACAAGAAAAACAAATAAAAAAAATCTTGTTATAAGACACAAGTAGGCTAAGCTGGTAGGGTAGAGTAGACATGCCCAACTAGGCATTTACCAAGGCGTTTCTTGCTTCCACCAAATCAGTTTACAAACACAAATCACACACGTATCTCAGCAGCTTCGTTTGGTCTGCACATCTGTTGTGGAGCCATTGGTTGCAGCTCAAACATTTTGTCGGGCTTTCTTGGATGTCTTCACCACACATAAAACAAAACCAACTGCCCCCTTCTTGTTGCGTAGCCGTGTGGACTTTCGTTTGGCTTGATTTCGTTCAGGCCTAGTGTTTATGCAAGTCCTTTGTCCACCTTTCACGCCTTGAAGTTTTTGTGCGTTTTTTTTTTCTTGTACGGGCTTCATGTAATGAGCTCCACATGCTGACAACGGCATTTCCTTTTGGTGATCTTGGGTGATTTTCTTGGTAATGGCATTATGTCTTCTGCAACAATTCTCAGGGACTTGGCAGAATGTTTCCCTGAAGATTTAGTGTTGACTGTCTGTAAAACTGTAGCAGATTCATTCCCAGGGTCACTGTTGTTGGTTTGTGCACTCTCTTGAACTTCTGTGGTATCATAAGCACTGTCTTGGGGTACAATAGCATTGTAGTGTGCGATGTTGTCTCCAGTTTGGTGAAAGACGACCGCAACACATGTGTCAATCTGTCTGTTGTATTCATCATTGTAAACATTGATATAACTTCCAAATCCTTGCTGTAAACCATGATTGTCTTCCCCAAGTGTTTTGCTGTTGCAGTAATTTCCAGTTCGCCACCGCTGTCAGTTGGGGTCGACATGTGTCTCAAACGATCCTCAAGGATTGAAAAATGGATGCTGTCAGGCACATCAGAATTTATGATCAGTAAATGATTTGGTCCAAGCAAGTCATGCAGCTCATCCAAGTTCTCTAGCATTGATCACACAACATTCAATCCGAGGCTGTCAGCCAGAACCGTTTCTTTCAGTTCAACCAATCCTGAAGATGCATTTATATCTACTCCCCATGAAGTGGCTTGAAGTTCACTGTCCATGCAAATCACAATGCTCCAGAAGAAGCAACGTCCATCCCATTTACTGACAATTTGTGGGGACACTGCAATTTCTTGAAGCTTGTAATCTGGAGGTGAAGATGCCTCATGTGTTTGAGGCTCAGCTTGCTGTCACGGCTGTGGGCTAGAGTTAGGTTTCTCTGACACACCTTCTTCAGTGCTTTCCCAGGTGTGAGAGGTGATATTTTCTCATGGACGTCACTTTGGCCTGCTTCAGATTGTTCAGAGCTGCAGCCCCTCTAGTTTCCAGACTCTCAGTTTTCAATAGCAGCCACTGATGTTGCGATGAAGTCAGCATCTGTGAAGATGTGTCGATTTGGTGGCTAAATGCCAGCTTTTTCAAAGCCATTCACAGCCGTGGCCACTATTGAAGCGCAGCTGAAAGCCTCTGCAAGCAGTCCAGCAATGTTTCCTGTCTGAATGCTTGATCCAGGATGAGTTCTCAGGAGCCTGTCTGCAGCTGGATTGAAGTATACAGAAAGGGGCTTGAAATATGTCAAGTCAAATGGCTGTCAATGACTCCAGTGTGCATGGAAGAAAGAGCATCAGTACTCATGTTGAGTGGCAATTTCAACAGCTCGAAGATTCCCTGTGTGACTTACGTGCCCATCAAGGACAAGAAGGACGGGTGCATCCTTTGAAGGTTTAGCGTGTTTGATGAAGTGTTCAAGCCACAGGCAAAGAGTGTCTTTACCCATCCAGCCTTTCTCCTGCACTGCAAATCCTGTTCCAGTGGGGACACCAATTTTGAGGTCTTCCTTCGTGCGCTTTCGTTTGTAGATCAGAAAGGGAGGGATTAAGGAACCACTTGCACTCTTGCAGCTGGCACATGTGACACTGGTTCCTCTTTCCGCACTGATGACTGCACCCACCTATTGTCTGCCCTTTTTTGCCACAACTTTTCCAGGTTTCCGCACAGTGCTTAGAGATGTTTCATCCATGTTATACACAGAATACGCATCCAGCTTGTAATTGTCAAGAACTGTCTCCAGGGTATCGAGAACCCGCCCACACTTTTTTTTTGGTTAAACCCTGCTGCTCTTGCTATGCTGGTACCCTCAGGGTTTTGAAGACTGAGTTTAGGGTTTCTGGCAAGAAATTTTGAAAACCATTTCCGACAGGCACTTTGCTTTTCTTCATTGTACTAGTGCAAAAGTTCTGCGTTGTTTTTCAAAGCAGTTTGAAACGCCAATTCCTGCACAGTAGTTTTTGAAAGGCCAAACAGCATTTCCTCCAGTAAAAGAACGTGATGCACTGAATCTTTGTCTTCTCTAGACAAGACTGTTGGCGAACCGAAACGTTTCTTTCCTCCAATAGCATATTTGTTTGACCTCTGAAAATGGCGTTGCAATGTTGCTCTTGGAACTGAAAAAAATGGTTAGCAGCATGTCTCAAAGACATGTGCGAGGGTTGACTGCCAGAACCCAGTATCTCATATACATATATATGAGAGAGATACTTGGTTCTGGCAGTTAACTCTCGTACAGCGATTCTCCTTGACAGCCTTCAGCGCGTTTTGCAAGTCTTCTTCCCGCCACTGGCCATATTTCTTGCGCTCCATTGTGAGCTGAAACACAATACCAGATAATGCAAAACCTATGCCTGACTTGTAGTGATAACCAACGAATCTTGTGAAGGAAACTTTCATTTATGTCCCCTGAAAAAACTCGGCGAAAAGATAAACTTGTTAAACATAACATATACATTTATTTTAAATTACAGCTAGTTATAGCCTAAGCCTAATACACATTTTTTTTTCTTTTTTATGGACTGGAAAAAATAACTTCTTGTCAGCTGACAGAATATGTTTTTGTACTATCTGATGTAAACTGTAGCTAAATTGTTTTTTCGATCAATCCAAATTTCAATCCTCATAATGTATATGCTACTATCTATGTCAAACACACACACACACACACACACACACACACACACACACACACACACACACACACACACACACACACACACACACCACCACGCACGCACGCAACGCAGCACGCACGCACGCACGCACGCACACACACACACACACACACACACACACACACACACACACACCAATTAGAGACAGCTCTCAGAAAGGTCCCTAAATTGAGACAAGGTACCTAACTTGGGACACCATGCCCAATATAAGTGCAACCAAGTGTCCCAATATAAGCACAGTTGGGTACATGAAGAAAAATGGCATCACCAAGGAACAGCGGGGAAAATCACATGCAGAAAGTTGTAAATATTTGTGAAACTGGTCACAATAGCAACTGTAACAATGTCTTGTCCATGCATACTGTTTTCTGCATGCAAAAGCTTATGGCAAACACGTAAAACGTTATATGATCTTGATACTAAAGTAAAAAAATGCAGATATCTTTCTCTCACCTTGACAATGGCTGCTGCCAATGATCTCCCTTCCCTAATCAGTGTTTTTTTTCCAAACTTCCACCCCTGTGAAAAAGCCTACAAGAGGGGTGTCCCAATATTGGCACATGCTCAATATAGGTTCCTCTGCCGTAAGATTAAAGCTATCAGTATTTGACATACTGTTTGGTATAAACAGATCTGATCTAAATCTTGTGAATTACAAATTCATGAAACACATTATTCTTTTAGCTAAGATGTGTAATTACTAAAAAAAAAAAAAAAAAAAAAATAATAATAATAATGATAATCTCTCTTCTCTCTGCAACACATCTTTGGTAAAGAGCTGATAATGAGAAAGCATCGCCTCTCCTTTAAGTAGACTAGAAACACTATCTGATGCAGAACTCCTTTGTTTGTATATGTCTACAGAAACAGTTACCGCTGCCGTTGGGAAAAGTGTGTTAGGAAACCTGTGAATTCCGTTTCTCTCATCCCATCTCTCTCTCTCTCTCTCTCTCTCTCTCTCTCTCTCTCTCTCTCTCTCTCTCTCTCTCTCTCTCTCTCTAGCGCGTGCCCGCTCTCTTCCTCTCTCTCTGTTTGTATGAGAGTGTGTGTGCCTGTTTGCCTGTCTGTCCATCTGACTCATTGTCTCTCTTCCTGTCGTATTCTTTCTGTTTGTCTATCGTGCACTATCTGTCTGCTTCGGTCTGTCTGTCTGTATGTGTATCTCTCCCCCCCCCCCCCCCCCCCGCTCCAACCCCCACTCTTTCCCTCTGTCTCTCTTTGACACGTATGTAAATACTCGTTCGCGCACGAGTTTCTCTCTCTCTCTCTCTCTCTCTCTCTCTCTCTCTCTCTCTCTCTCTCCTCTTTCACACACACACACACACACACACACACACACACACACACACACACACACACACACACGCACGCACTCATTCACTCACTCACTTACACATATTCGTGTATCCCTTTTTCTTTTCTTTTTTCCCCCCATTTCAGAAGTACTGCCGTCAATGCTCTTTTGTTTAATTGTTCCTTTCAGTGGCAGTGGCAAATGCAACGGAGCGAAAGTGACAGAACACTAAACATTAGAGCATAAATAAACCTAGACACCATGTATCAAACTAGAAAAAAAGAAAACAACAACAACAACAACAACAGCAACTAAAACAGCAAGCGAATGTCCATTGGTAATGTAACACACAGGTAATGCATGATGTGTGAGGCTTTGAAGCGAAAAAAAATGAAAAAGTGTGAAAAACAGAGGATGAAGGCCCCACTGGAAAAAAAAAGACAAAAAAGACCGTCTTTACCAAAAAAGGGAAAACAGGAAAAGAAAAAGAAAGGAAAAAAAAACAAAAACAAACAACAAAGAAACAAATATACAAAAGACGACAAAAAAATGTAAAGACGGGGGTGGTGGAGGGAAAAATAAAACAAACCAATCAAAACCAATCAAAGCAAAACAAAACCAACCAATCAATCAACCAACCAATCAATCAACCAACCAATCAACCAGCCAAGCAACCAATCAGCCAACCAACCAACCAACCAACCACACACATATAAAGACACATAAAAAAGGAAAGCTTGATGTCAGTTCTCTAATTGGAAATTTTGTCATGCTTGTCATTGCACTAGCATCTGCTTTAGTCTTTGCCCTTCTGAGAGAACAACACAACTGAAGGTGGGTACTTAATAGAGGTACACACCTCCAACTTCTGTATGTCCACCCATGCTTACCCGTCGTTCAAATGACAGAAACTAGTGACATACTTCACTTTGCCTGAAGTCAGTACAATGTAAACTAACAATTACTTATTCTGGTGAGAACCTAGTGTACGGACGTAGAATTTGGTGAAAGAATCCCATGACTACCCAAAAAAAGTAGAAGATAAAAACCACCCTGTGCGTACTGGGCAAAAGAGGACTTCCTTAAAAGGTAAGTTACTTAAAATATAAACTACTAGCAAAAAGTTAAGGGCCACTTCCAGTGACGTCTCCTAGACCACAACAGCACAGGCAATTTCAAGAGAAGCTGTCTCAGAATGACCAAAATGTATTCAGTACCAAATTCATTCCAACATTTAACGAAATCAACGCATCGGACGCAAACAGTGAGCTTTAATGTCCATTCACCCTTCCTCAGCAAAGTTTAAAAAAAGCCACCAGCGAAAACTGCACCACTCAATACCACGTGTGTGGCCACTGTCAACTGCCAGGCATTCGGCGCAGCGTCGACGCATGGAATCCACCAGGGTCTGTAGAGTGTCCTGCGGTATGGCCTGCCACTCCTGCTGAAGGAAAAGACTGAGCTGGGCCACGTCAACAGGAGGGGGGTGGTTGTTGGCTACCCTCCGGCCAAGGACATCCCCGAGGTGCCCAATTGGGGCCAGATTGGGTGAACGAGCTGGCCACTGCATCCTGATGATCCCCTCTTGCTATGGATAATCGTCCACGGCGGGGGCTTGATGTGGATGGGTATTGTCGTATTGCAGAACAGCAGCATTACCCATGGCCTGAAGAGTGGGCTGGATCAGAGGGTGCACAATCTCATCACGGTACCGTACTCCTGTCAGCGTGCCTTGCATGACGTAAAGGGGAGCTCTGTCTTGACGACTGAAGCCACCCCAGACCATTACAGAACCCCCTCTGTAGCGATCCACCTCCCGAAGTGTGGCATCAAGAAACCGTTCTCTCGCCCTTTGCCACACTTGGGTCCTGCCATCGTTGAATGCCAAGCAGAAGCAAGACTCATCAGAAAACAGAACCTGAGACCATTGCTGCCTCGTCCAGCGAACGTGCTGACGACACCAGTTTGTACGGCTCTGCGGTGACCTGGAGTTAGGGGAACTTGGACTGCTGGTATTTTTTGGAAGACAGCGAGAACTCATGCAAATGGTTGCAAATTGTCCTTCTGCTGACACTGACGTTCGAACCCTGCATGAGCTCACACCTCAGGGTGAATGAGGTGACAGTCCGATTGCATAGGGTGGACAGCATGAGGAATCGGTCATTCCGTCTGTTGGTACACCGAGGACGACCTGGTCGTGGTCGATCCTGTACACTTCCAGTGACCTGGAACCTCTCTAAGAGGCGTTGGATAATGGAGTGAGACACGTTGAGACGCCTGGCAACCTCATGGCCCGAAATCCCTTCGTCAATCAACGCTAAGGCGCCTCCACGATCTGCAGTGTCCAGTCTTTGCCTGTGTGCCATGCTTTTGGAACTGGCTTGAAAGGCTATGCAGTCTGCTGATTTGTAGCCAAAGACGGCTGAAATTTGGTTATTTTACACGTGCCTTGCACGTGCATCATGAATCAACATGGACACTTCGCCCCTTTTCTCAATCACATTTGCTACCGCAGCCACTCAGATGACTGATTTTTCATGCTTTTGGCACGTGCAGCTGAACCTCATCTTGTAAAGCAGTGGGTCGTTTGGTGTTGTGCAACCATCGAGGTCTGTTTGGTCAATGTCTGTAACCAGGTTCAGGTAATTCTTGATTGGTATCAGGTCTATTCATTTCAAGAACAAAACGGGACGTCAACATGAGAGCTGTCCTTAACTTTTTGAAAGTAGTATATTTGAAGGCGTGTGTATGTTGTATAGTTTTATGTGGTGTCAGGTGTTACAACGAACGTCGCATTAAGACGGTACAAAGTGCCTTGAAGTTATTTCATTTGCTCTCGTAATGTATGCTAGATGGGTTGAAGATTGTACATGTCAGTATGAACAGGCGGTATGGATTACCTTTGTTGTACTTATAGTGGTATTTGATAAAACACTGGTCTGTGTAATCTTCCATGTGCATTTTTTTTCCTTGTAGAGAGTGTTTGGCACAGGAACACTCAGTTTTGCTGCTTTAGGTGGCTGGTTCTATGCAGTGATAACTGACACAGCAGTGTTCAGAATACTAAGATGAATGGAGAGAGCCATTCAACACACAGTGTCAACAATCCACGTTGACAACAGCACTTCGCTGAACACAACTTGCCTTCTCCTGAGGACTAACAAGGCGCAACATTTACCCTGGGATAATCCTGGTGACATTGCGAGTCAGGAGGCAGAATTGTATGTGAATCAGCTTAAAGACATTACACTAGCATTGTTCGTTCTGATTGGTGGACCCGCCAACATCATTAACATGGCGGTGTTCCACAAACAAGGTCTTCAGGAACGTGTCAACCTCTGTCTGTTCATGCTGGCAGTGTCAGATGAGATTTACCTAATTTCATCTGGTTTTCTTTATTCTGAGAACATCTATGCCCAACTCACAGGACAAGCAATCAAGACTCCAGTCAATGTGTTCATGTCCAACAATAATTTGATTTGTCTTCTAGGTGCCGGGTTTGTTTCATTCATTCTGTATGGGATCATCGCCTGCGAGAGATGTTACTGTGTCCTCAGACCTATGAAATACCAGACTCTGCTACGGACCAGAACAATGGCAATCCTTATTTTTGCAATTTTCGTGTGTGTTTTCAGCTTGCAGTACGTTTTGGCTCACCGATACCATATGAGTTGTGTGTATGATCCTATCGCGGATAAAGTGATGGTGATGATAACTGGTAGTGAGTTTTACATGACGCACAAAAAACTGTTCAACATTTTGGACAGTTTTATATTGGGAGCTGGATTTCAAGGAAGCGTAATCATCATAACGGCAGCAACAACGATAACTACTGTTGTGAAACTTCATCAGATTGTGACGTGGCGGACTGAAACGTCATCATCACTCTCTCTCCGGGAAGTAGTGCTGACCAAAATGCTGGTTGGAAATTCTGTCTTCTTCATCGTTTGTATTTCTCCTGGCTTTTTAACACGCAATGCCTTTTTCATCTTTCCAGATATGAAGGCAGGAGGGCGCTATCACAATTTCTATTTTATCACACTTTGGTCAGTGCTGGTTTTGTCCTATGCCAATTCCTCGTGTAATTTCTTCATATATTTCCTTATGGGATCTCGCTATAGAGAAACTTTCTATGCATTGTTCTGCAAATCATCCAGAAGAAAAGTGTCACACTGAGATATTTCCTTAACGTAGACACAATCTTGCTACAAACATCATGTCTGGCCTTGTTCGTCCGTATTGCTTTCTTGTTTCCTGTTGTTTTTTTTTCTATATTTCTTTCTTTCTTTCTTTCTTTCTTTCATTCCTTCTTTATTTCTTTCATTTTTTCTCTCTTTCTTTCTTTTTTTTTTAAGACAGAACTCAAGACTTAATTTACTTAAATGGTTTTTGCTGGTACATTCTGCAATAAAGGTTACGACTTCACATTCAAACCCACTTTTCTCATGCATATATTCATTTTATCACTGACAGGGACACCGAGTAATGAGAAGTAGAAAGGGTGGGGGGCGATATGTGGAGGGGTGTGTGAGGACGAGACAGTGGATGGCGACGGGTTAATGGAACCGACACATCGCGTCTCTGTCCTCAGTCCAGAATGCCTTTATTCTACATTGCAGGACACCTTTAATTCATCCATGAACACAATACTCATAGTAATGCTTTCCGATGAGGTTGACCGCGTCCCAGATCTCATATTGAACGTGACTTCTTCTGAGCATGGTCTTTGGCTGCACATATGCTCTCAGTCTTCTTTTTTTTTTTTTTTCGTGTACGCAGGCTAATACTCCTGTGGACACTCCCTGTATAGACAGGCAAGGATTAATTCCATCTACCCAACAACTAGAGTAGAGTTTTGTGTGTATGATCGTTTTATTTTTTTATCCCGCCATTAAGGCAGCCATATTCCAACTTCGGGAAAGGTACATGCTATGTCTAACGTGTAATCCATACTATAGGCCAAACTGGCCTTCTTTTCCGAAAATCACACACGGAACCTCAGTTTATAGTCTCATTTGAAGGACGGTATGGGAAATGCAGTCAGAACCAGTAGAAAGAAACTCGTGGAGAGCGTGGCAGCAGAGAGTCCTCAGAAGAGAAGCCCCCTTCAAGCAAGTGTTTCGGCCCTTATCTCCTGACACTCTAGGGGGTTGGGCCACACCCGGTTCATGACTCCGGATGTCCCTCTGCTGCCCCCTTTTTTTCCCATCTTGGGACGAGCCATGGCTGGGATTCGAACCCATGACCCTCTGGACATGCTCATTTTCCACTTAATGACTCGCGCTTTAACCACTGAGCCACAGGGACACCTGATATTTGTAGGGAAATTAAGCCTTATGAAGTTCACTTTTGTTCCTCCTTGACCAGATCCAGCTTGAACACCTCTCTGCCGCTTCTGCCATTGCTTTCAGGGCTCTGGTTTTTTCCCTCCCTGCAACTGAGAGCTGTTTCATGAGGCTGTATGCAGACGTTCCTACAAACCCCCTAGCTCCAATTTCTGCAGTGAGGACTTTGACCTGATAGCCTTCTCTCCTCAGGCTGTTTGCCAGTTCAGCATACTTTTCAGTCTTGTAGATTTGAGCTGCCTCCATTCTGTTCTCATATGGCACCGTGAGCTCGATCATGATCAGCTGCTTGGTTGACTTAGAGTGGACTACTATGTCTGGTCTCATGCCACTCTTGCTGATGATCTCTGGGTGACTCTTCCATTCTGGGAGGTCTGCAGTGCACTCCCACTCATCTGCCCCGTCCAGCAGACTCTGCCTGCATGTTTCGATTGGCACTGTTGTTCTTGGCCATGATTTGCTGCCTCCTGCCGTGAAGAATGTTGCGGGTGCTTTTGGAGTCCTGATTTTCCCTTTTGTAGTGTTGGTACTAGCCCAGACTACTTGTACAATCTCTTTGAGCACTTGGTTGTGCCTCCATGTGTACCTTCCTTGAGCCAGGGCTACTTTACATGAGCTTAGGACATGCTCCACTGTTTGTTTTTCATGGCAGAGGGGGCATGCAGGATCGTCTGTTTTCCCCCACTTCACCAGGTTTGCATTTGAGGGCAGAAGGTCATATGCAGATCTGAGAATGAAGCTGATGCTGAGAGGGGCCATGCGCCAAATGTCATTCCAAGTGAGACTTCTTTGGAGTGCATTCTCCCACGTTGTCCATTGCCCTTGCTGGCTCTGCTGGACTGCTTTTTGGAGTCTTTTTTGGTCTTCTTCTTTTCTCATCTCCTGAATCATCATGTCTCTTTTGGCTTTTCCTTTGGCCTTTGACCACCATTCAGTTTTGGTCCCCCCAGTCCTTGTCTGTTGGTCTGTGTGTGTCCTGTTATTTCTCTGATCTTGAGACTTTCTTTTGCAGAATCCATCGCCTCTTGAACTTTCCATTTTCTGCCTGTCTTCAGCTGGGGCTTGATTGCTTCTACCACATTGTCTCCTGAGTCCTCCAGCACGCTTTGAAGTCTGATCTTCCCTGCTTTGTATTCCTCCAGGATGGATTTCAGTGGTAGTTTCAGCTTTGCTTGGCGACAGTACAGCGCTATGTCAGTCAGACAGGGTGGGACACCAAGCCATTTCCTTGTGAACTTGTTGATTTTGGCTTCCATTGCCTCCACTATGCTGGTGCAGATGTCGTATATCATCAGAGGCCACAGGAGCTGTGGTATCAGCATGAACTGCAGACACCAGACCTTGTATTTGCCAGGGAGCCCACACTGGTCAATGGTCTCCAAGCCTTCCTCCGCCATCTGCTTGGTTTCTTTTGCTCTTTGTGTGTCTTTCAGCGTATCATCATACCATCTTCCAAGGCTCTTGACTGGTTCTTCTGTGACTGTTGGAATGGCCTGGTTGGCAACACTGAAGACCACAGATCCGGCCACTTTTCCTTTCCTCAGTGAGAGACTCCGTGATTTCTTTGGCTTGAACTTCATTCTGGATGAGGCAACTATGTCGTCCAGCCTCTCCAGCACATGACGTGTCTCGTCTTCTCTGGATGAAATCACTGTAGTGTCATCCATGAAGGCCTTGAGAGGAGGCATCTTGTATCCATCGCCAAGGTCTGTTTGTCTCGCGTTGTTTGTTGCTGCTTTCAAGATGAGCTCCATTGCCAGCACGAACAGTATTGGGGAAATTGCACAGCCCATTGCAATACTCACTTCCAAGTTGATCCAGTCTGTTGTGTACTCCTTGGTAGAGAACCGCATTGAGAAGCCATTGAAGTACTTCTTGAGCATGTCGCGGATGTTCTTTGGCACATGGTACATCTCAAGAGCCAACTGTATCATCTCATGGGGCACAGATCCATATGCGTTTGCCAGATCAAGCCACACTACGTCCAGGTCTCTCTTTTCTGTTTTTGCATTTTGGATTGCGTCCCAGATCATTGTGGCGTGTTCTACACAGCCAGCCACGCCTGGGATGCCACCTTTCTGGACTGACACATCAAGTACTTGTTTTCCATCAGGTACTTGGTCAGCCTTGCTGCCATGACAGAGAAGAAGATTTTCCCTTCGACGTTCAGTAGTGATATTGGCCTGAACTGGCTGATGTCACTTGACTTTTGCTCTTTGGGGATGTACACACCATCTGCCGTCATCCACTGGCCGCTGATCTTCTGGTTTCTCCAAGCCGATCGCAGCAGCCTGTGGAGCCACTCCAGCACCTTGGGACATTTCTTGTAAAGCTGGTAAGGTATTCCGTTTGGCCCTGGTGATGATTTGGCTCTGGCTTTGTCGACCACCTTCTTGATTTCCGCCAACGTTGGAGGCTTGCCATTGAACTGTTCCTCAGGGTTGGTTGGCCACACCAGACCTTGAATGTCGAGTGGTGCTTTGCTCTGTGGGTCAGAGTATGTTTTCCTCAGATGCTGCTCAAGAACTCCTTTGTCCACACTTAGGGTCCGGATTTTGGCTGCTCAAACAGTGTTCTGGCAAACTGGAAGGGGTCTCTGAAGAAGCGCTCTTGTGTCTTCTTCTTTTTGCTCTTCCTCTTCCTCGCAGATTCCGCTTTGCTGAGGGCACTGTGTTTTTCTTTCAGGTCTTTCCGCAGTTTTTCCAAGCCTTGTTTTTCAGCTGGCAGTGCGGTCTTCATTTGCATCTTGAGGTTTTTCTTTTGGACCCTGATCTTGTCCATCTTTTCTTGGCGTCTGGATTTCTTTGGAGGTGTTTTCTCTTTGGGTAGTTTTGCTCCATAGGCGTCTCTACATGTGGCATACACAATGTCCCCATATGTGGCTAGTTTGTGTTCCAGGGTGCTTTTCCCTATCAGTGCATCGAGTCTTTGGACGATTTTTGCATCCAGTTTCTCCCAATCTTCAGTTTCGTTTGCTCGTGGCAGGTTGAGTTTCAGGCGCCTGGCATCGAGGGCCTGTGCAAATTCCTCATCCGAACCAACAGCGTGGATGTCCTTGGCACTGTGGTTTAAATCCTGGCCTTGGTCTTCCGACGTCTTATCTGCTGATGCAGTGCGCTGCTGCTCATTCAGATGAGTCTTCACACATCCCATCTTTGTTCTGTGGATCTTCATGCCACGGTGGTAGCGAAACGCTTTCCACAGACACATGGATATTCCATTTGGTCCATGTTCATAGTCCGTTTGGGATTTGCAGTCATGATTGGTTGAGCACCGATGGATTCATCATTCTCTCCCCCTTTTGGTGAATCCTGGGAGCATCTTTTCCTTTTATTCTTAGTAGCCACATGTTTAAGGCAAAGTGGGGAGCCAGCCCACAGAGCCCTTGGTTCTGGTCTTTCCCAGTGTCCTCCGGTCTTTCCCGGACGTCCTCCGGCCTATTCCCGGAAGTCAATGGTTTACCCATGCATCAGTAGAAAGAAACTCGTGGAGAGCGTGGCAGCAGAGAGTCCTCAGAAGAGAAGCCCCCTTCAAGCAAGTGTTTCGGCCCTTATCTCCTGACACTCTAGGGGGTTGGGCCACACCCGGTTTATGACTCCGGATGTCCCTCTGCTGCCCCCTTTTTTTTTTTTTTTTACCAATTTTTACTCTGATGGAAAAAAAAATCCCGCTCTACCAAAACGGTCCACCTGAGATTCGAACCCACAGCCCCAAGATCAGCACGACTATGACTCCAGTACTCTGCCACTGAGCTGTGTCGGCCCACTTTCAGTCTAGGAGAGGCACTCAATGGCTGATAAAAGGTCTGGTATTGGTATGCGGTGACTGGCATCTCAAATACTGTTGTTTGCCATGGGGCCTGTGTCATGTGCTTTTCTTGTCATGTGTCATGTGTCATGTGCTTCTTGCTCAGACAACGTGGCTACTGACAGAAGCACTAGAGGAGTCTCACGCTGTTTTCTGTGCCCTTGACCACGAGTTGAAGCTGGCGAGTTGTTTATCAACACTTTAGAGCGCCTGCCACTCCAAGATCAGGGACTTTCAGTTTCACCACAGCATGTCACTTAAGCTCTTGCAGTGCTGCCAAAGGGAACACGAGTAACCCTTAAAAAGGATGGGGTTGAACATTTTGCCTCACGTCTGACAGATCAGTTTTTGATAAACGGCAAAAGGACAGGCGGAAAAAAGAAATCGGGAAAGATAGAAAAATGGCGTTTTCCTTATCAAAGTATCAACGTCTAGATGAAAATGGACAGATGTGACCGCATTCACATACTGGTCTGTTGTGTGGTCTTCCATATAGCATTGCAATGCACAAATTATGCACACACACACACACACACACACACACACACACACACACACACACACACAAGAGAGAGAGAGAGAGAGAGAGAGAGAGAGAGAGAGAGAGAGAGAGAGAGAGAGCAATACTTTAATATTTGTAGGCCACTGGCCCTTAGAAAGGCTAAAGTCATACATGAAAACGCATAGACAGAAAGTACTGGCACATTGAAGCATAAACGGTACCACAGAAATACTTAAACGCGCGCGCGCACGAGAGAGAGAGAGAGAGAGAGAGAGAGAGAGAGAGAGAGAGAGAGAGAGAGAGAGAGAGGAGAGAGAGAGAGAGAGAGAGAGAGGTTTACAGTTAAATGGAATCGGCTTCTTGGGCCAAGCATAACCATGCCTGTTAAGGATGGCTTCCTGTCATTATGCATGGGTAGTATTCTCACTCAAACAGTGGAGTCCATCCTGCAGTATGAAGTCGGCAAAACGAGGTGACTAACAATGCTTGAAGACTCTTGACATCAAGTTAAGAGATCAGTCCAGCCAAAGCCAAAGACTGGCAGACAACGAAATGTTCCAGAAGACAATGAACATGGCACAGGGACGCTATAAGACCATGGAAGTAACAACATATATACGGACCAACAGCTAACGGCTTAGGTCATCACAAATAAAGTGGTGGTCAACGACAAAACGGAAAGGACATGGTAATATATGAGTTGAAGAAAGAATATGGCAAGAAAACCCAGACAGCAGTCCAGCAAGGGCAACGGGCAAGGTGGACGTGTAGGGAGACTCCCTCCAAAGATGTATCAGCTGGAATGACATACGTCACAGGGCATCTCTCAAGATCAACTTCTGACCTGTGTATGTGACCCCTGCCTTCCAATTGAAACCAGGTGAAATAGATCCTTTAGCTACTGTGAAATGACTTCCTGCTGCCGCACGGTTTTCCACAACTTTCTGAGACTCTGCACTAGTGCCTTTCCCGTCTCCTCCTGCCTTGTGTCTACCAGCTGGATGAAGTCTGGGACTGGTGCCTTGCCTGTTGTAAGGAGTTTGATGGCTGCTTTAACATCCCATTCCCTTTGAGGCACTGCCCACATGCTGGCCTAAACACGGATATGTGTGCAGTGGTACTGATGTCAATGAAGTCCCCCCTCCCCCTCTCCTCCCCCCCCCCTTTCCAAAACAGTGTAGAAGTATTGCAGCCATGTATCCAGGATTACTCTCTTCTGTTCCGTCAGAAGAATGGCTTCACTGAACAGCTGTGGTGTTCTGGACGATTGAGACCTATGCAATGTTTTAGGGCATAAAATATGTGCTTACAATTTATCCTGTTAATATATTGCTGTATCTCCTCCGCCCTGTTTCAATGCATGTGTCTCTCTGAGCTTGGCCTACACCTTGAATTTGCTGAACTTGCAGGCAGCCTTCACAGAGCCAGAGGCAATGTCTTGCTGATAGACATTGTGGTTTGTACGCTTGACGTCAAGCAGTTTCTGAATGTTCTGATTAACTGCATTGGACCTGACTTGCTGTCCGCGTGCATTCTGGATCAGATAAATGATTTTGCTACTATTTACCACGTCCCCAAATGCCACCCAGTCCTTTTCTACCACGCAAACACCAACATAGTGCTTGTTCAGCCAGTTATGCAGACCCTCATTGAGGTTCTGTCGAACAGAATGCCTCTCCAGCTTTCTGAAAGTTAGTAGCTTGTGTTCACTTTGGATGGCTCTTGGGCTTGAAGCGCACGTTGAATCTGACAGAATTAGTCTGTGCTCTGTCCAGCCATCTGTGCCGCACGTGCCCTTCATTACTCTGATATTATCCGGGTCCCTTCACCTGGCGATGACGTGGTCAGTGATGTGCCGGAGTCTGATTTACTGTTTCGCAGACAGAATACTTTGATGGTGATCAGCAGGTTATGCAATGCACACGTCCTCAGCAGCAGATGACCGTGGTTGCTGCTCTAGCCGATTCCACCTTCCCAGTGACCCCCTCTTATCTCAGACAGTTTGTGTCTTCACGGCTAAAGTCACCAAAATGCATGATGTATTTCTGAAAACAAACAAACAAATAAAGAAACAAACAAAAATCTCATGCATTCATTACGCAATAGAAAAGAAAGAAAAGAAAAACCTATCAATTACATTCTGATAAATACCAACAAACCCAGAAATCTCCTTAAAACTGTCAGCTATAAATTTCCCATAAACACTTAAAGTTATCATATTGAAAGACGAATTTCTAATTGCACCAAAGTATTTGTCTTGGAGTTATATGGAATACAATGTGTTCGGGTTCGCTACTACAGCTCTATTCCATTTAAATGCATCAGAAGGACAAGACAAAGCGGATGATTACTTTCTTATATGAATATAGAAACTTGCTCCATGGAGTGATGAACTTTATAAAATTAATTTGGCGGAAAATGAAGCACAATTTAGAAAGAGAGGAGGCTAGTTACCGCCAAGGACAAAGACAAACAAAGTACAGGACAATATACAATGCGTTTCGACCTCTTGGGTCTTCTTCGGGCAAAAACAAATACCATTTTGGCCGTGCGCCGAATATGAGAAGATAAGTGGTTTCCGTTCTTCGTTTTCACTTGTTCTTGCCTGAAGAGAAATAGGTCGAAATGCAATGTGTCTTCTCGTGTATGTACAGTTACGTCTGAATGAAACTCCTAAATACTTCCCCTGTTTCCTCATCGTAATTGTCGTCGGTCCGATCATTGCACATAATATGAAGTGTAAATACGTATGAAATAGAAGCACACAAAGACCAATGAATAATTGTCAAAAATCGACACAAATACACAGCCACGCATATGGTAAGGACGGCTGTTGAACATGCAGGACCAATCCGCACGTGTGGATGTGTGCTTAAGAATCTAATTGAAAAAAAAAAAATCATGGAATGCAATCTTTAGATCAGTTGCACACGTTATATCATTCATTGTTTTGTTTGCATTAAAAAAATCGTTCTTCTTTTCTCTGTTAAAATTGATTCGTTAATAATAAAGGAAGCGTTGATGGACTCATGCTGCCTATCAACCACACCATTCACATGAGTTGTCACACACACACACACACACACACACACACACACACACACACACACACACACACACACACACACACATATACACACACACACACAAAGAGACTCGATTGATACATTTTCATCTTTATTAATGAATGAACTTCGAACTGAAATGACATGTGGCAATGACTATGATAAATGGTGTAAACAAAACGCCCAGTTCCACGCACACACCGACGTTTTACTCAGTAGTCCAGCGACGTAGAAAAGCGATGATTCTAATTACACATGATTATCTCCGCCTGTCCATTTCAAAATCACAGTTTTGTTCATACGTGCAGACGTCTTGCTCTCCATCTCAGTATGCTGTATATACCTTAGACAATTATCATTATCAAACTGTTGATACTGATTATGATGATGACGATGATGATGATGATGATGATGATGATGATGATGATGATGATGATGATGATGATGATGATGACGATGATGATGATGATGCTGACGACGATTGTGATGATGATGACGACGACGACGACGATGGTGATGGTGGTGGTGGTGGTGGTGATCATGATGATGATGATGATGATGATGATGATGATGATGATGATGGTGATGGTGATGACAACGAAGCAGTTGTTTCACACTCTGCGACTACACCTTGGTCCGTATATCGTCAGATAACCACCATATTGGTCTCCATACGAATGACTTTTTTACCATCTGTGTCTTCTCCTTCCTTTAAGCTGGTCAGTTGTGCTTTTGAATATGATGTAACTAGATGAAGCTTATCTTAAATAAATGTTAGCGAACCGCCCAGAGAACGTGGACAAACGAGTCACAAGACGAAACACAACTAGTTTCGACCTCTTAGGTCTTCATCAGGTGAGACATTGACGAATAAAACAATGAAAATTTACTTAGCTTTGATCGCTTCAGATCACTTGGTAGGGTTCAGCGCAAGGAAGAAGGCGTTGCCAACGCCTTCTTCCTTGCGCTGAACCCTACCAAGTGATCTGAAGCGATCAAAGCTAAGTGAATTTTCATTGTTTTATTCG
>CM065735.1:45905144-45920144 GCA_033310375.1 Conus canariensis
CTCGCTGTCTCATACATGAGGGAAACTCTGGAAGCAACAATGGGATGGAGAGGGATGTCTTTCTTGAGCACCCTTTGGAAGGCCATAGAAGTTGGGGACATCAGTGGTTAATGGGTACAGTTTTCTGTAAAGGTCAAGGGAAAGTCTGCCCACCTCCTTGAAACGTTTGAGCAGACCGTTTAGCTCGGTGGCATACCTGTTGGTAGGGTCTTCCTTGAGAGGCTGGTAGGTTTTTCTGTCATCCAACAGTTGACTGGCTTTGTCATGGTACATGGACTTGGGGATGATGACCGTGGACCATCCCTTGTTGGCCGGGAGTATCAAAATCGTGTCATCTTGTTTCAGGATGTTGACACATTCCGACCTTAGGCGGGATGCTTCTTCTGTATGCAGGCCTATCTGTCTGCAGGCGGTTTCGATACACGTAATGTAGTCCACGATAGCGAGTGTGTCCGGGGTCACAGCAAAATTGAGTCCCTTTACCAGCACTCGCTGTTTAGAGTCAGAAAGTTCACGTTCCAAAAGATCCACAACCCATTTCTTCTTCACCCTGCGTGTATCTTCTTCAGTCACAGGTACGACTGGAATCTGATCATTCTTTTCAGGCTTTGATCTCGCCATTAGTTTCGCAAACTTCTTCCTCTGGCGCATGCGCACTTTGTTCCATTCCAAGTTTTGAGTTGACTCCAGCCAGTCCTTCACTTTGGAACGTTTACACTCAACCTGTTAGAACAGAGATGGATATGTTGTTCTAATCCCTCGATCTACAGATTAATCTGCTTTAGCGTGCGTTCATCAGGGCCCATTCCGTACGGAATAAGATGTTGCTTCACCTTTTCCTTTGACTGATGACTTGATCTTTAAGCTGGTCGGTAAAACACCGTAATGTTTACAGTGTAGCGTGAAATGCAGATGGTTTCGGAATCTCGCCAAGGCTCGGTGCGCTCTTTCCAGTTCACGAAAAATCTTGATGACCGTCCGGTCGAAACTGCGTATGAGACGTTGCGGACGTTTTAACTGCTGAGGGGTAGACATAACGACAACCAGATTTAGACAGGTCACTCAGCTAGAAAATAAGCACTTACTTAGAGCTTTCAACCGACGTCCGTCCGTCTTCATCAGCGGTAGTGTTGCTGCTGGGTGAACTGGTATAGGAGTTAAACTAAATCTCTTCTGTCATTTTCAGTGAGGATTGTAAGTTGTGTGACTTGTTGAATACACAAGATATTGGAACGCTGTTCTTGTCTGCTGTCATCTTTGCAGAAATAGTACCATTTGTTATTTGGATTGTTTACTACCATTAAAATGATATTGAATTTTTAGCGAAGTGATGGAAAATGCATTTGATAGACTTCATTTTTCAGAGTCTCAGGTTAGCAGATATAAAAGACATTGGTGCACTTTTTAGCAATGTTCCAACACAAGACACAAGTCATACAATGCTTCTTAGACCAAGAGTTAGTTGGTAATAATAATTGTGTTTTGCACTTCTGTTTCTATATTCATTTGTTTGTGTTTGTTTTTTGCTCTGATGAATGCATGTATTGATAAAACAGAAAAAAATGTGTTTAGGTTAGAAAGTAAATGATTCAGCGCTTTGTCTTGAATTGCTTGCAATTCTATCCAATTTTTGGAATAAATCGTGCCCTGTTAAAAAAAAAAAAAAAAAAAAGAACTGGTATAGGTAGGGTGGGGTGAAAAGGTCGTTGGATGGGGTGATGATGGTGATAGGGAGTAGGAAGAAAAGGGGAGGAAGAGGGAAGGGAGACAACAATGTAAGAAATGGTGCTGCAAGGGGGCTCTGTGATGCTGAAAATAAGATTTGCCTTATCATCCTGGAGATACATCAAAGTCCTTTTCTCCCGCCCCTTCATCGGAAAATCTAAAAAATGGCCTGACAGGATTTTTTCCTTAAAAGAAAAAAAAAGACAATTTGGGGAGAAAAAAAAGTAACACAACACGCCATTTTCAATAATGCCAAATTTAAAAGACTCTTCCACCCGCAGACGGACACACTCACATTTAGCCCGTTGAATTACCAGGCTGAGAGCGACGGCAGAGAAAGATCGGACATTCGTCCCTCATACATCACCACACACAGCTATGCTGAACGTCGCCAGTCGGGGTGTGTGTCCCATGAACACTTCTCACAGGTCAGATGGGGCCACATCCCCATCGACAACGACCACAGGGTAGATTTTTTCTAAAGACAGATAAGCTGAAATCATGTTAAATAAAAAGAAAAAAAGAAAACAAAAAGCGGCCGGCCACCAGTGCCTGGCATCCATCTCGCGCCCAATTTGAGGAGATGAGTGATTGCACGTTCTACGCTAGCACTGTCCTGGATGTTTTTTGTTGTTTTTTTTTGCTCGAGGAAGACCAAAGAGGTCGAAACGCGTAGGGTTCTGTCTTGTTTCAGTTTCCGCCTGCACTCTTCTCACTTTGAAACTAGCTTAGATGATTCATACTGACTGCTACACTTCATTGTTTTGTCTTTCACTTCCTTTCAACGGTTCTACCTAACCCTCCTTCCCAGCAGCCTCGTTTTCATTCAACCTGTATTCTGCACCCAAAAGGTCGAATCGCATGGTGCTTTGTCTTGTAATTTATTTGTCCCTATCATCTGGCGGGACGGTGTTATTTCGTTCCTTCTTTTAGCAGGTAAAAGCATAAAGAAATGACATAATCATCACTTCCTCCAGCAGTATCTTAAGTGACCTTTTTTCTTTATTACGCTCCCAAACTTGCTGCAATGGTCCCCCAGATCTTAAAAGATTATTGAAATTAGGATGTCTATGCCCACGCTTAGTCATGCCACGTGTGACAGCATTTTGTTTTCTAGCTGGACAACATTATTAACTAAAGGAATCGCCAACCCTGCAGTACAGTTCAGCTGATATGCAGACTGATTCAGTTCGTACCCCGCTTTTCCGGGATTACTGAAGACACAGAGCCATCTTTAAATACTAGCTCTAACGTCTTTGCTTTCTGTTTTTCCTTTTGTTTCTGAAGTTATTTGTTGTATGGAACTCTTTTTTTTCCATCACGGAAGCTGACATCCACAATCACGCCCCTGTTACGCCCAATGCATTAACACCACAACATTCAGTGACACGTGACCATTGTATGCCCATGTGTTTATTTTTTCCCCTGCATTCAACCTAAGGGATATTGCCATCAAACAACCTTTTCTTTTTTGTGAAAAAGCATTCTTGTTATCATTTACATCATACCTTTATTTTCGAAAAATGACCATTGCTACGTGTATTGGGGGGCAAGATGTCGGGACCATTTTGCGAAATACGGACCGGTAGGTAGATTTGGGAGGGAAATCAATGATACAAGAGCAATCTGTGAGAAAAGTAAAGTAAGGCAGTGTGGCTTATTGCCCTGCCGACATCTTTGAGTATAGCAAAACGCATCCAGTGTCGCAATAGGGATCATGTTTTGGTCAGGCAAACGAATTTTGCATTTCTCTGTTTTTCATACTTTCCTTAGACTCACCATCAGATCGTTCGTCCTCGTGTGATATTAATAATCCATCACACATGAGTCTAAACAGGCAATGGCTCCCTTCTCATAGTCCAGAAAAGGTTCTGTCTGATTGACTGAAAAAAGGGAAGAAAGAAAAAAAAAGAGAGAGACAGAAAAAAACAGACAGGCAGACAGAAAGAAAGAAGAAGGAAAGAAAGACACTGAAAGAAAGAAAACTTACCTGGGTGGGCAGATCTTGTCTCTGAGCGTTATTTGACAACATAGCAGCTTCGGGCTATTGACGAACTTCGCGATAAGACACTATCATCCCCTCAGGGAAACACACACACACACACACACACACACACACACACACACACACACACACACACACACGCACACACACGCGCCGCGCGCGCGCGCGCACACGCGTGCATGCCCGCACGCACGCATACACGCACGTACACGCGCGCGCGCGCGCGCGCGCACACACACACACACACCACACACACACACACACACACACACACACACACACACGACTTCTCGTTTTTTGCAGGTTTAGAAATATTGTCCTTCAACATAGAGTAGAGGCATTATACAAATGTAGAGACACCCAAATGCCTGTTTCAGAGCTCTTGGCCATTCACTGCCATCCTCCTAAACCATCCGCACATAAATCCCCACCAACTCCCCATGTTTATGCCCGTCTTCAGTACGCAAAAAGGAAGAAATAATTAAAACAAACAAACAAACAAACAAAAACGAAGAGAGAGAGAGAGAGAGAGAGAGAGAGAGAGAGAGAGAGAGAGAGAGGAGAGAGAGAGAGAGAGAGAGAGAGAGAGAGAATACGAATACGAATACGAATACGAATATTTGTTCAGATTTAAGACCATGGCCGCGTACTGAACTGCAACTTACGCTTAATACATGATAGATTATAAACATACCCACAGCTACTCAAATAAACTTAATGCACAACAGCACGCAGTCTTTTTTGTGCTTCATAAATATACATAACCAGATTGCAGATTATATTTTCTTGTCTTGACGACACCAGTGATATTACCTTGAAATGACATGGCTCAGTAAAATACTTAAGTTGAATAAGTTTGGTTTGAGATTATGTAATACAGGTCAGCACAACAAAAAAGAAAAAAAAAATGAACGTCATCCTCTTTAGCTAAACCACACATACGGGATATAAATTCACCTTCGGCATAGTTGTAGTATCTGAAACGGTGACAAGGGTATTAGAAACACCTAGTCTAAACTTTGCTATTGTGCTCATAACATATCGATTCATTTTAACATTGACATATAGATCTAACTCATGCGTTGTCTTAAAGAGTCTGTACTGTAAGAATCTCTCACTATGATTAACATGATCATGCCAGTTTTGACATTTACAGTCAATAATCCTGTCCTTAGAATATTTTAAAAATCCAGATATGTTTTGAACGCCCTGATTATTTCACACAAACCCAAATCCATAAGAATTCAAACCTAGTCGCACGCCTGAAACCCATGTCTTCTTTCCATTATAATCCAAGAACATTAACATTTTGTATGCTTTACAGGGTAACCTATCTTCATGCATTCAAGTTAACTTCAGCCAACATTTAATACATTTTACATAGGAGTTCAGGAAAATGGGACATCTTCTGAGTTATCCGAAATCATATCATTTGTAGTATCAACATTAAAGAAACGCTTCAATGCATACAGGTGAACTTTCTCTATCATCATACTTTTCTTTCAAAAGCCCATATTTCAAGTCCATACTGCAGGATTGGTTGAACTTGTGAGTCGAACAGCTTTGTAAAAGTACTAAATTAAATACAGTCCACTTTGTACAAACTATGAAGAATAACTGCAATTGGTCCTTTTGCTCTGGTTGGGATATCTTGACAGGCATAATTAAAGCTGGGTTTAGTTGTAAAGTATATTCCTAGATGTTTATACGCATTAACTATACGACTCTCGCATTCCCATATGTCCATCTCTCAACTTTTGCCAACTACCCACCCTTACGAAACACAAAGATCTTAGTCTCCCGCATGTTAACTTGTAAATCAAGTCGTTTGGTTGCAGAGTACAAAGAATTAAGTTGACGTTGGAGCCAATTACTGTCGTGGACGACAATACAAAATCATCAGCAAACAGCAAAATAAACAATTCCATAAAATCAAAAGTTACTCCATGTCTACCATTTTCAATTATTTCAAGGGCTAGCTCGTTTATGAACAACGAAAACAACACGGGGCTGGAAACATCACTGCGTGTAACACCACAAAAACACATAAAAGAATCAGATAATTTTGCTCCTGATCGTACTCTTGCTTTTACTTCGCTGCACTACTTTTTTTACGCAACGAAATAATTTACCTTTACCTCCACTGAAAAAAAGTCAAAATAGGCCATAAAAGTTTACGACAGATTGAATCAAAAGCCGTTTCAAAGTCAACGAAGGCAACATACAACTTTTATTTAAAAATTGTTTTTGCACGGCAGCTAGTAGCGTGAATATAAGGTCAATTGTTGAGTAACTTTTTTCAACCCAGCTTGATGTTCCCCAGTTATATCATTCAAGCAAACCCATTCGCCCAGTCTACTATTAATAACAGAACTATACAGTTTACTACAGATATTACTCAAGGAGATACCCCTGTAGTTGTTCACATTTTGACTTATCCCTTTTAAATAAAGGCAAAACTATAGATTCTTTCCAGCCATCAGGATATATTCCAGAATCAAACAGAAAAATGAACAGCTTTACTAAAAGTTCAAACTTCATTCTTAGAATTCTTGAAAAACTCACCAACCATACCATCCGGTCCAGCAGAATTATCATTTTTCAATTTTCCGTACAACAAGTAATATCTTCTCCTTAGATACTGGTCTGTCAAGCAGACAAACTTCCTCTCTATTCTCATCTGTTAACGTTTCCTCCATAATGACACTCTCATCATCGTTTTTTTTTTTCTCTTTTTTTTTTTTTTTTTTTTTTTTTCTCTAGCTTCTGCAATATTCGTACCATTCATGCATAGGAATATCATTCGAAGGCTGTGATCTCTTTCTAGATACTTTATGAACATGTTTCCAAAAAGGCTTCTGGCTCTGAATGGAATTCATGAGTTCATTTAATAAGCCCAATCCTGTCTTTTCTCTTTTGTTTAAATTCTTATATTCACGCCTTACAATACAAAACTCAATTTCATATTATCCAATCAACGTTGAAACTGAATTTTCGGAATGGTCTCCGCATTTTATATTTATATAGTTTACATTCCTGGTCATATCAATTATTTTAAGTAATGTTTTTGTTTACTGGTATTCTCTTCACCATACATTCAGCTTGATCTGTAACAATTTTATTGACTTGATTGATTGCGTCTTTGACATCCACATGTATCAGATCTTCAGCCACATATATCTGGTTCTCTACATCTTCTGACTGCATGAAAAAAAGAAAAAAAAACTGCCGAGCATAGTCTCAGTTCCAACAATATTTAACAATAAATTCGTTATTTTGAACACGCACATTCATGTTAGAATACATCTTTTCACTCCGGACATTTATGGATAATACAAGAGGCAAGTAATCAGATTCAATTCCTTCTAGTACTCTCAAAGTCAGCTGCTTACTTAATAATTCAGAAAGGTCTATAGATGCTAGGAAATAATCGTTTACACTGTTTCCTGTGTCAGAAATGTATGTGAAAAACCCTCTGAGTCGCCATTACATACACCGTTTAAAATTCATAATCCTAATACAGAACACATGTTCAGCATTTTCTTTCCATGCAAATTGAGCACTTTATCTTGGGAAGATCTCATTTCGGGACTTTTGTTATTGTGACAGACGTGTAGATCATGCTCACTAATAATTTCGGGACAGGTTAGATGTCCTTGCATTAATATCACCACAGAGCAATACATGAACATCACCTAAAGACATCACTTTGTTCACAATGCAGTCTTCTAGCAAGTCAATACTTACTTACTTAGGCCCATAGCTCAAGGGTGAGCATAGGCCATCGACAACACTCCGCCATCGCACTCGGTTCTGGGCTGCTCGCTGAATGCCTGTCCAGTTGGTCCCCTGCCTCTTTATCTCCGCCTCAGTGTCTCGCCTCCAGCTGCTGCGAGGTCGGCCTCTCTTCCTCTTCCCCTGTGGGTTCCAAATCAGGGCTTGGCGTGTGGTGCTGGATGCTGGCTTCCTGAGTGTGTGTCCAGTCCAGCCCCACTTCCTCCGCAGAATCTGCTTGGCCACTGGTTCATGTCCTGCTTGCTTCCATAGATCTTCATTGCTGATTTTTTCTGGCCATCTGATTTTGAAGATGCGCCTCAGACAGGTGTTGATGAAGGTCTGAAGTTTTTGTTGTATTGCCTTGGTCATTCTCCAAGTCTCGCAGCCATAGAGTAGAACCGACTTCACGTTTGAGTTGAAGATGCGTAATTTTGTTGTCCTTCTGATCTCTCCTGAGGCCCAGATGTTCTTTAGCATGATGAATGCTGCTCGCGCCTTGCCTATCCTGGCCATGATGTCTTGGTCGGTGCCCCCCTGTTTGTCAACTACGCTTCCCAAGTAGACAAAGGAATCTACTTCCCTGATGGGCTCGCCTCCGACTGTGACTGGGCTGCTGTCTGTGGTGTTGATCTTCATCAGCTCGGTCTTCTTCTTGTTTATCTTGAGCCCTGTTCCTGCTGATGTTGTCGCAAGGCGGGTGGTCTTGTCCTGCATCTGTGTGTGACTGTGGAAGAGGAGTGCCAAGTCGTCAGCAAAGTCGAGGTCATCTAGCTGCGTCCAGAGTGTCCATTGTATCCCATTGTTCCTGCCTGTTGTTGTGGTCTTCATGATCCAGTCGATGACAAGGGGGAAGAGGAAAGGTGACAACAGACATCCCTGGCGCACTCCTGTCTTCACCTCAAAACCGTCTGACAACTGGCCTGCATAAGCCATCCTGCAGTTCATATCCTAATAGGTGAACCGGATGAGAGAAATGATCTTCTCTGGTATTCCATAGTGTCTCAGTAGCTTCCATAGTGTCTCTCTGTCTGCGCTGTCGAAGGCCTTTTCATAGTCAATGAAGTTGATGTAAAGGGGCGCGTTCCACTCCAAGGACTGTTCGATGATGATCCTGAGGCTGGCGCTCTGGTCGGCACAGGATCTGTTTCGCCGGAAGCCCGCCTGCTGGTCTCAGAGCTTTGGGTCAACTGCTTCCTTCATCCTCTCCAATAACACTCTGTTTAGAACCTTGCCCGGCACTGACAGGAGCATGATCCCTCTGTAGTTACTGCAGTTGGTAAGGTCTCCTTTCTTTGGCAGTTTGATGACAATAACTTCCCTCCACTCTGCTGGGATGTTCTCTTTTTTCCATATCTTGCCGAAGAGGCTGTACAGTAAGTTGACAGCTATACCCACATCTGCTTTAATGGCTTCTGCTGGTATCTCATCAGGTCCTGCTGTCTTTCCATTCCTCAGTGTCAGGATGGCCTTTCTGATCTCTGCTTTTGGTGGTTTCTCACAGTTGATGGACAGTTCTGTTTCCGCTGGTGGGATGTCGGGTGGTGCTTCAGGGGCGGGACAATTTAGTAATTCCGTGAAGTGCTCTGCCCATCGCTTTAATTGGCCCTATGTTGTTGTGAGGGTCTTTCCGTTTTTGTCTTTGACTGGCTTGCCAGTCTGTTGGAACTTGCCCGCCAGCTTCTTTGTGGTGGTGTACAGCTCTCTCATGTTGCCCTGTCCTGCAGCATCCTCTGCTTGTCTGGCAAGTCTGTCGATGAAGTCCTTCTTATCTTTCTTCACACTTTTCTTCACTCCTTTGTCCGGCTGGGTGTAGTCTTCTTGGGCTTGTGCTTTGCTTGATCTTGTCCAGCTCATGTTCAATGTGGCTTTCTCCTCTTTCCTTTTGTTCAGTTTCTGAATAGTGTCACCAGAGATCCACTCCTTGTGTTCGGTTTTCTTCTTTCCAAGTACCTCCTCACAGGTCTCATGCCAAAGTATCTTGGTATGTTGCCACTGGTTCTCGATGTCTGTGCTCTCCTCTTCAAGCAATTCTTCAAGTAGCTGGAACCTGTTGGTAAGACTGATCTGAAATGTGTCCTTTATTTCTTTACTGCTAAACAGCTACACATTATATCTTGTCCTTGCTGCATTTGTTGAAGTGTACTTCTTGAGTCGGAGTCTCACTGTTGACACAAGCAGGTGGTGGTCTGATGGCACGTCAGCACCCCTCATCACCCTCACATCCCACCATGATCGCCTGAATTTCCTGCTGATGCAGATGTGGTCGATCTGGTTCTCCGTGACGTGGTTCGGGGATCTCCAGGTGGCCTTGTGGATGCACTTGTGAGGGAAGATGCTGCCTCCTATCACCAGCTGGTTCAATGCGCACAGGTCTGCAAAGCGTTCTCCATTCTCACTCATCTGTCCAAGTCCATGTGTCACCATGGTGTCTTTATATCCTATGTTGTCTGATCCTATCTTGGCGTTAAAGTCACCCATGACTATTGTGATGTCGTTTGCTCCTCTTCTGTCCAACACAGCTTGTACTTGCTGGTAGAAATCATCTTTCTTTTCCTCCTCTGCATCATTTGTGGGAGCGTAGCATTGAATGATGTTCAACTTGATGTTGTTGTTTTTTAATTTTTGGTGCTAAACTTGGCTGTGATGATGCAGAAGTTGATAGGTTCCCAGCCGATGAGTGCCCGCTGCGACTCTGGTGTCAGCATCAGGGCCACACCTTCTGTATTGGGGGCTCCATCCTCTGTGTATCTCGAATACAGCAGCAGCTCTCCTGATGAAAGTCTCAGCTGTCCTGTCTGTAGCCACCTTGTCTCACTCAGTCCTAGGACTCCTAATTTTGTAGGCCTTCATCTCTCTTGCCCGCTTCATACATTGTCCTGATGTTCCAAGTGGCTATCCTTGTTGTTTTCCTGGGGATCAGAAGGGGGGTCGGTCTTGCAGCTTCCTCTCGGCTTTCACTGCCTGACGTCATGAGTCTCTGGGATGGAGATCCTTTCCCAGGTGAATGTCTTGGTTTAATGTTGTCGATGCTTCTGTAACTTGCTTGTTTTCTAGGTAGGGGTGTTAGCCCTACGCAAACCCATTTAACCTCCGAGAGAGTTGGTCTACATTAGTCTGACCTCTACCCTTCGACCTGTCCAGCTTGGGTGGCCCTACCAGGAGCATACGCTCCCGCTGGCATAGTTCTCTGGGTCATAGAGGTACACAAGCTCACACACCACGACAAGAAGTAGACCACGTGAAAGTAGCAAGTCAATGCCATTGTCAAAACGATTTACAGAATAATAAGGTGAGTTTTCAGGTGGAACGTATGTACAAACCAGCAAAGTTTTCTTTTTCTTTTCTTTTTTTTACACCAAAAAATTCTTTATCAAGCAAAAATGCAATCAAATAAGACACTCACAATCAATAGGACGCACATAAGGAACTAAGCTTTTGTGTATCAAGCAAATCATCCCCCCTGAGCATCTTCCATGTCTTGTAAGCTTAACAGCTGACTTTACCTAGAGATCATGATTTTGAAAATAGTCCATTCATTTTTTTTTTCTATAAACGTCTCCACTAAACAAACAACATCAAACGAGGAAACACACTGAATAAAGCATCTACCTTCTAATTTATTAGACAATCCACAACATTCCAATGAAGAAATGTGTGTGTGTGTGTGTGTGTGTGTGTGTGTGTGTGTGTGTGTGTGTGTGTGTGTTTGTGTGTGTGTGTGTGTGGTGTGTGTGTGTGTGTGTGTGTGTGTGTGTGTGTGTGTGTTTTGTTTGTTGGTTTGTTTTATTTTTTTTTTCACAAAAAAACATACACACTAGCCACATTCAGACCAGAACAAGAACCGCTCTCAGGTTGTAAATCCATACCACCATCTTTCTCTTCTTCTGACCCTTTCGTAACGTTGGTTTGTTGTTCACCTGTCCCAAACGACTTAAAGGAGTCATTCACACAGCTGTTTTTATCTTTTCTATCCACATTTACATCGTCTCCTATTTTCTACGTTCACCTCTGCTGCTTTTACTTATATAGTTATTACAGTCACAAACATTCTGACATGCAGGATGAGTAGAATAACTGGCTTTCTTCTTGCATTTGCCATTGATGTCTATAACATTCACATTCTCACAGTTATCACCGCTGTTTATTTCAGATACATTCAGAGAGAGAGAGAGAGAGAGAGAGAGAGGAGAGAGAGAGAGAGAGAGAGAGAGAGAGAGAGAGAGAGAGAGAGAGCAAAAATACAGGCATTATGTGTCCGAAGGTGCTCGAAAGAACTCTTGCCTGATAAGTACCTGGATACAGTTGGGAAGATTAACGATGAACTTTTAATTTGACATTAAGAACAGATGAGAAAGGGAAGGGAGGGGGTGGGGGTGGGGGTAATGCAGTATGAAGGAAAATCACTGACCTGTTCACTGTAAGAAATGAAACTATGGAAAGCTTATGTCTAAAACAAGGAATTTGTTAGAGTTTCCCTTTCATTCTACATGACTTTGTGGGTAATAATGCAATGCAAGTTTGCCTGTAACGCGATCCCATGATGAAATAGATAAAAAAATTAAACGAGGAGTTGGCAAAGGCAAACACTTGTATCAACCAAAGCGTGATCATATAGAAGTTGTGGTGGTGTCCTCCGGGTCTCATCTTAGGCAAACAGAAAGAGGCGATGCGAGCAAAAAACCCGGGAGAAATACAAATGATGAAGAACACAGAATTACAGACCAGCATTTTGGTCAGCGCCATTTCCCGAGTGGAGAGTGAGGATGATGTTTCAGTCCTCCATTTCACAATCTGACGAAGTTTCGCAATAGTAGTTATGGTCGCTGCTGTTGCCAGCATGATAGTGCTTCCTTGAAACCCAACTCCGAATACAAAACTGTCCAAATAGTCCACAAGCTGTTTATGGCTGACGTAAAATCCCCCTCCAGTGGTCATCATCATCATTTCACCAGTCACTGGATCGTAGACGCAATTTATCCAGAGTCGGTAAGACACTATAAAAGCCAAGGTATAAACACACACATAAATTGCAGCAATGATCAACGCCATTGTTCTGGTGCGTAGAAGAGTCTGGTACTTCAGGGGTCTGAGGACACAGTAACATCTCTCACAGGCGATGATGCCAGAGAGAATAAATGAAACAAAGCCAGAGCCTAGGAAGACAATCAGATTATTGTTGGCCATGAACTTATTCAACACAGTCTTTACCGCTTGTCCTCTGATGTACAGATAGATGTTCTCTGCATGAAGAAACAAACAGGAGATCAAATACATCTCATCTGACACAGCCAGCATGAACAGACAGAGGTTGATACGATCCTGAAGACTTTGTTTATAGAACACCGCCATGTTGATGATGTTGGCTGGTCCACCAATCAGAACAAAAACTAACAGCGAAAGGTCTTTGAACTGTCGTAGATGTGCCTCTACGTCTTGACTGACGATGTTGTCAGGATTATGCCAGGGTAAAAGCTGCGTCTTGTTGGTCCTCAGCAGAATGCATCCTTTGCTCAGTGAGGCGTTGTGGTCCACGTACTGCGTTGACACAGTGTGTTGAACGGTTGTCTCCCTGTTCATCCTCGTCGATTAAATAGTGCTGTTCAAAACCGTCACCACTCTGGCATGGGAATAAGGCTTACAAATTGAAGCATTTATAACTGCCCTTGGAGTGGGTGCCCTTGTGATAACCACCTTCTGGAGGAAGAGCGTGCGCACATTTTTTTTCTCAATACTAAGCAACGTTAGTTAACAATTACACAGCACGCACAACCAACTGATGATCTTTGACGGTTTTTTTTGTTGTTGTTTTTTTTTAGAGATGAACATTTTTTCCTTATCTAGCGCAATTATTAATATATTCATGCAAAGAGTCAAAGTTGCTGGGTTTTTTTTTTTTTTTTTTTTTTAAGTTGGAAATGAAATGAGGCAGGGAACAGTAAACGATAAACAGTAAACAAGTGGGGTATGTTTTGCTCCCATAAGAAAACCTAACTCAGAGTAACTTTCATTCAAGACTGGCACAGCATTTTAAACTTGAATAAAGTCAGACAAATACATAGACCAACAATCTATTTGTGGGGGAAATACAAGCGCAGGCCAACAACTGATCTGTCTTCATAGTAATGACTTGGCAACGATTTGGACTTAAGGAGTGTGTGTGTGTGTGTGTGGGGGGGGGGGGGGTTGAAGATGGAGAAACTGGGAACATGAAATTAAGAAAATATGTTACAGATATGAAAACTCTTCACTAGCCGCATAAGGGAACCATCGCAATCCCTTTTGAAGGCAGATATATTTGTATTGCCTGCTCCGAGGCCTTTCGTCCGCTGGGTCGGAACTCATCAGGGAGACACGGCTGGTTGTGTCTGCGCTCCTGGCGTCAAATAGAGACACACCACAGTCCATAATACTGTGGTGTTCTCACCACCAAGGGTGCAAAAAAGAATCCAATAGCAACCCCAAAGCAGCCAGCGAAGAGCAGTAAATGAAAACAAACCAAAGTGTGGGGAGGAAAAATGTTGCTGAAAAACTAAAGACATTATGCAAATAGTATAAAATGTAGGGGACAATCTTTGAGCCTACGCTTAAGGATCCACCCAAAGATGCAAGGGAGATCAAAAGGCAAACACACAGACGGACATAAACAAATACAAATAACCTCAATTTAATCAAAACAAAATCGGAAATGAAATGAGGCAGGGAACAGTCAACGATAAACAGCAAACAAGTGGGGTATTTTTTGCTCCCATAAGAAAACCTAACACAGAGTAACTTTTATTCAAGACTGGCACAGCATTTTAAACTTGAATAAAGTCAGACAAATACATAGACGAACAATCTAATAGTGGGGGAAAAAAACAAGCGCAGGCCAACAACTGAACTGTCTTCATAGTAATGACTTGGCAAAGATTTGTTGGACTTAACGGGGGGGGGGGGGGGGGGGGAGGGGTTGAAGATGGAGAAACTGGAAACATGAAATAAAGAAAATATGTTACAGATATGAAAACTCTTCACTAGCTGCATAAGGGAACCATCGCAATCCCTTTTAAAGGCAGATATATTTGTATTGCCTGCTCCGAGGCCTTTCGTCCGCTGGGTCGGAACTCATCAGGGAGACACGGCTGGTTGTGTCTGCGCTCCTGGCGTCAAATAGAGACACGCCACAGTCCATAATACTGTGGTGTTCTCACCACCAAGGGTGCAAAAAAGAATCCAATAGCAACCCAAAGCAGCCAGCGAAGAGCAGTAAATGAAACCAAACCAAAGTGCGGGGAGGAAAAAAGTTGCTGAAAAACTAACGACAGTATGCAAATAGTATAAAATGTAGGGGACAATCTTTGAGCCTACGCTTGAGGATCCACCCAAAGATGCTCTTCGCTGGCTGCTTTGGGGGTGCTATTGGATTCTTTTTTGCACCCTTGGTGGTGAGAACACCACAGTATTATGGACTGTGGTGTGTCTCTATTTGACGCCAGGAGCGCAGACACAACCAG
>CM065735.1:45930144-45942644 GCA_033310375.1 Conus canariensis
TTGATTTTAACGTGGCGACAGCCCTGATATGGCCCTTTGCGGTCGGCTGGGCTATAAGCAACATTACCTTACCTTAGGTAGAAATGGAGGATAAGGGTGGGGTGGGGGTAAAGGAGAGTGACTAAACGGTGAAACAGGAAGAGTGTTATTTCCCCTCTCCTGTTGCCTTTTAGTTGCTCAATTATGTTGTTTAATGTTATAGATATTTTCAGGATAGACGTGATTCCGTGGGATTTAATTGGATTTTCTTTCGTTTCTCTTATATTTTTTTTTTCCCAGCGCTCGACAAAGCCTCCACACAACACCAAATCTGATTTTTTTTTTCATCATGGTACGCAAATTTCACGTATTCTCTCTCGCCAAGCCATCCTCAGTGTGCATCTCTTTTTAATCGAGAACCATGAACTCCAGCTCTTCGTTTCTCTCTTTTTTTTTTCCTTTGTCCAGCATTCGACAAAGCCTGCAAGTTTGACTTTGAAATATGATTGTCATGATGTTCTTGGAAGCTTCACAAATCTTCGTCATCTTGCCATCATCAATGTACATTCTTTGAATGAAGGAACATTAACTTCAGTTCTTTGGGGAAAAAAAAGTGACCACACCCCCTCTAAACGGAAGGCTGTAAGCACATACCAACTTGCACATCACAAGTTAGATTCTAAGCGCGCGCGGGGGATGGGGGGGGGGGGACTTTAGGCGGAAATGGAAACAACCTAAAAAGATAACACATAACAAGACAAAATACGACGCGTTTCGACCTCTTTGGTCTCCTCCAAGCAAGACAAACAACATTCAAGACAATGAAAACGAAGAACGAACAATCACTTATCTCCTCAAGTTGGGCGCAAAATGAATGTGATTCGTACTTCAGTTTCATTGTCTTGAACGTCCCCTCCAAAAGAGACTAACAGAACACAAGAGGGACTCTTCACCTGTCGGGAGCTCACCTGCACTCCGAGCAACACCAATTTGACACAGACAACGTCAACATCCTGGACAGAGAAAACAAGTGGTTCCAGCGAGGGGTCAAGGAGGCCTTCTACATCGCAGCCACCAACCCCCCGCTCAACAGGGACCGGGGCCGCTACACCTTGCCCCCGGTGTACGCTTCACTGATTCGGTCACGTGACCTGGGTATGTCCCATGGTCACGTGATCTGAATCGGGTTCACTCAGTCAGCAACAGCATCGCCGAGGAAGATCGCCGGATGGTTGTCGAAAGCTACGAGTGAGTAGTGCATTTTCTTTTGTTGGGAGGCTAGGTCTGATTTTAGGTAGCAATATGTCTTGAATGTTGTTTGTCTTGCCTGAAGAAGACCAATGAGGTCGAAACGCGTCGTGTTTTGTCTTGTAATTTGCCTCTTTCGTTCAGTGGAACAAAAATTTTCCCCTTTAAGTTTGCACATTGCGGTCTGAAATGTATCTTATGCCAGCCAGTGTGTATGTGTGTGCGTGCTCATGCGTGCGCACGCATGTGCATGTGCATGTGTGTGTGTGTGTGTGTGTGTGTGTGTGAGTGGTGTGTGTGTGTGTGTGTGTCTGCGCGAGCGCGCGCGCGCACGCGCGCACACACACACACACACACACACACACACTCTCTCTCTCTCTCTCTCTCTCTCTCTCTCTCTCTCTCCTCTCTCTCTCTCTCTCCAGTCGTCATCTCCACACTCGGAACTTTGAAGCAATGGTTCTATACGGATTTTAAGAAGTTGGAGTCTCGTAAGCCTTGGAACCCATGTGTTCTTTGCAGTCACTGGCCACTTTATGTACAAGAGAACTTGATCTTATATGTTGTACAGTGTACACTGTCCGCGTTTTCGGGATAAAAGAAGACACGAAGCCATCTTTGAATACTAACTCTAACGTTAGTTTTCGCTCGTGTTATTCCTTTTTTGAATAATTATTTGTTTTATAAATATGGAATTTTTTTTCCCCATCAAGCTGATAACTGCAATCACGCCCCTGTTACGCCCAGTGCATTAAAACCACAAGATTCAGTAACATGTGAACATTGTATGCCCATATCTTTTTTTTCCTGCCCCAACCTCTGAGCCCCCTCAGAGGCAGTGCACCCACGCCACTCATTCTGACACCCCGTCCACAGCCACAGCCCGGTCAGCCCCGCCACAGCCCCGGCACCGACAATCCACAGGGAGCAGTCAATGTCAAGTCGTCAAGAGGCAACCCACCGGAGAAGACACTGCACTGCTGCCGAATCACTTCGGTGGTGTTCAGTGGCGCCTGTTCTGATCTAACATACGCAGGATGCCACCTACTAAGCCCCCTACTGACGACAATAATTGTTTAGTCGCGGAGCCGGCATGAGTGAGCTCTCCCTCCGGAGGGCGTCACCACGTCCGTCCAACGACAGCCCCCATGGGCTCGCCGATACCGGTGACCTCGACGGAACCAAACCAAGGCCACAGACGTGGAGAGGACATCGAAACTGAGGTCACCATGACTGCAGAGCATGAAGGGCCACATAATTTGAGACATTTTTTTTTAATGCTGATCGATGAGAATGAGGATGATTAAGATGATGCTACGGATTTCCATTTCGGTCTGAGACTACATGACAGGGCCGTACTCTACGCTTCCTTTCATAATATATCCCGGCGTCAACCAGGCCCGAGAGATACAGGCACCTGCACTGTTGGTCAGGAAATTTGAGCAACACTCTCAGAAACGCAATCCCTTAAGTGGATGAAACTCGACTGTATGGTCCCAGTCTTCCCAACTGAGTCCGCATCAAACTCAACTCTGGGTAGGAGCCGGTCGGGGCAGAAAAACCCACATGACTCTGATGGGATCCGAACCCACGACCGCGGGAGTCCGCGACGCTAACCACTTCGCCACGGCGGCTGGTTGTATGCCCATATCTTTTAACCGCATATCAGCCTAAGGGATATTGTCATCAAACAAACATTTTCTTTTATCACTCTTGTAATTCTTTGGATTATTATAACACTGTTTTCGCAAAATGGCTATTGTTACATGTTTAGGGGGTCAGATATCATGACCATTCTGCGAAATACGTTGGCATGTTTGGGAGGGAAATCAATGCTACAAGATCAATCTGTGAGTATAGTGAAGTAAGGCAGTCTACTTATTGCCCTGCTGACATCTGTGAGTATAGCAAAATGTATCCAGTGTCGCCGTAGTGATCATGTTTTGATCAGCAACCGAATTTTGCATTTCGCTGTATTTCACCCTTTCCTTAGACACACCACCAGATCTTTCGATCCTCGTTCTCGTATGGTATTAATAATCCATCTCACGTGAGTCCAAACAGGCAATTGTTCCCTTCTCATAATCCAGAAAAAAAAGTTCTGTCTGATCGACTGAAAGAAAGAAAAGAGACACAGACAAAAAAACAGACAGACAAACAGACAAACAGAAAGAAAGAAAGAAAGGAAGGAAGGAAGGAAGGAAGGAAGAGGAAGAAACAAAGAAAGAAATTTAAAGACAGCAAAAAAGAAAATTTACCTTGGCGGTCAGTTCTTCTCTCTGAGTGGTATTTGACAACAGAAGCTTCGGGCTATTGCCCAGTGAGGGGAAGGAAGAAGTATGAGACAATTCTTATTCTCTCTCTAGCCACGTTGTCTCAAACACAGCCACATGGGGGGAAGGTTCGAGGGGAAACATTTGGTTTTTGCTTCTTTGCTGTAGTTAAATAGTCTGCAGAATCATAGAGCATTTACATAATTCCAAACCAATGTCAGGGGATGTGGTGCATTTCAAAGCGTAACTTGACAACATGCAGCCACCCACCATGTTCAGAGAAAGTCTGCTCGGAACCTAGCGATAAGACGCTATCATTCCCTCAGTCAACACACACAACACCACACACACAGACACACACCACACACACAACACACCACACAACCACAACCACACACACACAAACGCACGCGTGCGCGCACACACGCATTCTCTCTCTCATGGAACACACACAACACACACACACACACACCACACACAAACACACACACACAACCAACACACAACACACACCACAGCAACAAATATTTGCACGTTTGGTGTTAGAAATGTGTCTTGAATAAAGCATTTAATAATTAACACTATCCTTTCCTCAGGCCATAATAATGCCTCTTCGCTCGTGTCCCTTCCACGTTCTGAATATTGGAAGAAAGAGAAAAATAGAAGACGCGGAGGAAAGCAATTCAGACTTTGTGTTGATTTCTCAAGAACTGTCGATATATGTGCAAGTCTTTTTTGAATTACTGAAGAATAGGGCTGCAAAGATAATAGATGTAAATGAAACATTTACTTAGACATTTAACAGTTAAAGGTAGAAGAGGATTACGTTGAAAATCCTGAGAGACAAATAAAAAATTGGTGGATGTTTCTAAAGCCATTATTCCTATGACTTTTCTAATACTTTTGCGTAATAATGCCCAATTTCTGTAACGTGATCCTATGATCAAATCAGATGAAAAATTTCGAAGTGCCAAAGGCACGCTATGTTCTTCAGTCCAGCAAATCTGTTGGGTGTGCGTCCTCTCTCAAACTCAAAAAAGGCGATCATGTCAAATTAACAGGTAGTTATATTAAATTGATGTAAGAACTTGAATTAGTTCCTGACATTTCTCCCAGCGTCCTTCCTCCCGCTGCCATAATTTCATCCCCCATTCCTCTGACCCAAGTCCCACAGTGTTTGTCGCTCTGCCTATGTATGCTCCTGAACCCACACCCCAGTAAAAGTCAATATCACAAGCTGTTGAACAGATGTAAAATCCCCCAACCCATGAACAAGCACACACCAAGACAGAAACACACACCAGCTAAACACACAAAAAGACAAGGAAACACACACACAAACAGCATAATAACGCCGTTCTGTGTCAGTAGAAGATCTGGTTACATAGACCACAGGCATTATACAAATGTGGAGACACTGAAATGCCGTTTTAGGCCACCTTCCAAGACCCGCCACACATACATGCCTCATCAACTCCATGACTCGTGTCCCCCCCCCCCCCCCCCCCCCCCCCCCCCCCCCCCCCCCCCCCCCCCCCCCTTCTGAAGAGAGAGAGAGAGAGAGAGAGAGAGAGAGAGAGAGAGAGAGAGAGAGAGAGAGAGACGAGGAAGAGAGAGAGAGAAAGCAAATTCAGACCTTTTGTGTCTGATTTTGCTCCAAAAAACTCTTGTCCGATAAGTACCTGAATGCAGGTTTCTTTTTTAATTCACTATAACCGGTAATAGGGCTGCAAAAATAATTAGATTTACAATGAACTTTTAACTTTGACAGTTTAGAACAGATTAGGAAAGGGAAGGGAAGGGGAGGGATGGTACGATATGAAGGAAAGTCACGGAGCAGGTCACTGTAAGTAAGAAATAAAATTGTGGGAAGCTTATATCTAAAACAAGGACCATGTTAACATTTCCCTTTCATGACTTTTCTACATGACTTTGCGGGTAATAATGCAATGCAAGTTTCCCTGTAACGTGATCCCATGATGAAATAGATGAAAAAATTAAACGAGGAGTTGGCAAAGGCAAACGCTTGCATCAGCCACAGCAAGATCAAATAGAAGTTGTGGTGGCGTCCTCCGGGTCTCATCTTAGGCAAGCAGAAAGAGGCGATGCGAGCAAAAAACCCAGGAGAAATACAAATGATGAAGAACACAGAATTACAGACCAGCATTTTGGTCAGCGCCATTTCCCGAGTGGAGAGTGAGGATGATGTTTCAGTCCTCCATTTCACAATCTGACGAAGTTTCACAATAGTAGTTATGGTCGCTGCTGTGGCCAGTATGATAGTGCTTCCTTGAAACCCAACCCCGAGTACAAAACTGTCCAAATAGTCCACAAGCTGTTTATGAGTGATGTAAAATCCCCCTCCAGTGAACAATGTCATCATTTCACCAGTGATGGGATCGTAGAAACAATTCATCCAGTGTCGGTAAGACACCATAAAAGACAAGGGGAAAACACACACATAAATTGCAGCAATAATCAACGCCATGGTTCTGGTGCGTAGAAGAGTCTGGTACTTCAGGGGTCTGAGGACACAGTAACATCTCTCACAGGCGATGATGCCAGAGAGAATAAACGAAACAAACCCAGAGCCTACGAAGACAGTCAGATTATTGTCGGCCATGAACTTATTCAACACAGTCTTTACCGCTTGTCCTCTGATGTACAGATAGATGTTCTCTGCATGAAGAAACAAACAGGTGACCAAATATATCTCATCAGACACAGCCAGCATGAACAGACAGAGGTTGACACGATCCTGAAGACCTTGTTTATAGAACACGGCCATGTTGATGATGTTGGCTGGTCCACCAATCAGAACAAAAACTAACAGCGAAATGTCTTTGAACTGTCGTACATGTGCCTCTACGTCTTGACTGACAATGTTGTCAGGATTATCCCAGGGTAAAAGCTGCGTCTTGTTGGTCCTCAGCAGAATGCATCCTTTGCTCAGTGAGGTGTTGTGGTCCACGTACTGCGTTGACACAGTGTGCTGAGTTGTTGTCTCTCTGTTCATCCTCCTACATCAAATAGTGCTGTTCAAAACCGTCACCACCTTGTCATGGGCATAATGCTTACAAATTCAAGCAATTATAACAGCCTTTGGAGTGGGTCTCCTTGTGACAACCACTTTCTGGAGGAAGAAGATGCGCACACAGTATTTTTTGTTTCAATACTAAGCAACGTTACTTAACAATCACAACGTTACTCAACAACCACACAGCGCGCACAGCCAACAAGACACTGACGATCTTTGACTTTTTTTTTGATAGATGACTATTCTTTCCCTATCTTGCGCACGACACAATGATACCTGATGTTACTTTACAGCAATTATTGATATCTTTATGCAAAGAGTCACTGCTTGTTTAGTATATTAAACATCTCTCAAAGAGCGCACAGCCTTCACCTTTCTAAACTGAATCCTTCCTGGAAACACCTTTGTTCTTGTTTGTTTTTGTGTGTTTGTTTGTTTGTTTGTTTGTTTGTTGTTTTCCGAAATGAGTGTCCTGCCCTGTTTTCACTTCTGAAGAGACGTCCAGCCAAATGTGACGTGTGGTAAACAGATTGTCGTCATCTGTGATAGATGGCTGTTCACTTGATCGAAACGTCAGCACAGTAGAAAGTGGTGTTCTGGCTTTTGTTGTCTAAAGAAATGAATACTGGGAAGGACAAAGAAAGGTTGAAGGAGTTCCTTTCTATTAAGCACTACCTAATTCTAAGTATCGCCGCTTGGTAAAGAATGGAGTGAGTGCAATTATAGGTAAGAGCATTTTGAAGGGACAGCGACCCCACCTGATCTATCTGTCTGTCTGTCTGTCTGTCTGTCTGTCTGTCTGTCTGTCTCTCTCTCTCTCTCTCTCTCTCTCTCTCTCTCTCTTTGCCTGCATGCGCGTCTTTGGGCATGTGCGTGTGTGTGTGTGTGTGTGTGTGTGTGTGTGTGTGTGTGTGTGTGTGTGTGTGTGTGTGTGTGTGTGTTGACAGAAAAAAAAAAAAAACCTGTTGTATGTACTGCTTGCTAAGGGAATTCATGGGGAAATGTTCAAAACTCTGCAAGGGATGTATAAAAGTGTAAAAGCTGCTGTCTGTGTTGGAGATAAAATCACAGAATATTTTCAGTGCATGCCTGGAGTACGCCAAGGATGTGTCCTAAATCCCCTTCTGTTTTCCATATTCTTATATGAATTAGAAGCTGAGCTGATGAGTTGTGGCGCTCGCGGTATTGATATTTTTGGGGATCCATTGGGTATTTTGATGTATGCTGATGACATTGCTGTTATTTCTGACACTGTAGCAGATCGATCTTCAAAAGAAGATTTACTGTCTGGAAACATACTGCAGAAGCTGGGGTCTGAATGTCAATATGGATAAGACAAAGGTTGTTTTCAAAAATGGTGGTTTTATCAAAAAGTGTGTAAAGTGGTTCTTTAACGGTAACGGGTTAAAAGTCGAGCCCTCTTACAATTATCTTGGGGTGATCTTTTCAGCCTCCCTCAAATGGACTAAGTGTGTGGATGCTCTTTCTGGTAAAGCTGTATTAGCCGTCGCAGAGATAAAAAATGTATACTTTAAATTACAAATACTACCAATTGATATGGTATTAACAATTTTCCATACAAAAGTTAAGCCCATTCTTTTGTATGGTTCTGAAATCTGGGGATTTGAAAAATACGATGCCATTGAAAAGGTACAAGTAAAAATATGCAAACTGATACTAGGTGTCGGAAGAGATGCAAAAAACAGTGTAGCACTGGGAGAATGTGGAAGGCTTCCAATATTCGTTGACACACAGACGCGAGTTACGAAATACTGGTGCATAAAAATGATCACTGTCAGTACAAAAGGAACCCAGCGTGTCAGTTTCACAGCTGTTGGCTGACAAACTCAGCCACTAAAGAGTTACCTCCCTTCTGGGCCATCTCAATTCTGATGGCGTGGACCGTTCAGCCTGTCACTAATTCTTTGCATTATATCCGCGAAGTGATGCTTGCTCAAAATGATCGCCGAGCGAAAAGACCAACACGGTTTGCTGAACAAGATGACAAAGCTTGTGGAATCGCAACTGAGCATAGTAATATTGCTGAGACTGCCTCGTGTTAAGCAGCTCCTTATGCTTAAAATGCACATCTACATTTTCTTATTAGGCTGTTACTGTGCTAAGACTACTGCAAAATTAAAATTAAACGTTTAGCTGTAACGGGCGCAGCTGCAAAGAGCCGCAGCACTTTCTATTATCAGCTTCAGGGAATTGCCGACGTGAATAGTAAGACCAATCTTCTCCAATGACAATTCACAAGACTTGTAATGCGTTTATTATTACATACTAGCACGTTGTTTTTTTTCAGGCCAATTTTGTTACCTTCCGTCACTCCCTTCCGTCATTTTAATTTGTCCTCATTTTCGTATTTTGTTTTGCCTGTTATAAGACATTTTTCATTTCCAGACTACTGGAAAAGAAAAAAAAAGTCTCTGTTTCATATTGTACGAATCATCATTACTTTACCTCTGACTAGATCCAAACCTTCTGAATCACATTTCTTAAAGCTTCAGGTTTGCTTCTCTCCACCTGCACAAAATCAGTCACCTCTGTTACCATTTCTGACCAGGGCGAAAAACAGACTTGGTCTGGTTCTATACAGAAATTCTTTGGTTGGTTATCAAAATTATCTTCCTGCTCAAGAGACACGCATCTCTGAACACCTGGCCGATATCCGCCACCACCGACCCAAACCCGTCGCCCTACATTTCAACCACACCCAACACAACATCAACCATGTCAAAGTTATGGCACTCTGGCAGTCACAGTGTGACAGCTTTGAACGCACAACTCAAGAATCCCATCTCATTGCCAAACTGGGCACACTACACCCCCAAGGCATCGATATCCAACAATAACCTAACACACATACCCACCACTTCTACATTAGTTGGCAATATCCCCCACCAACACACACACATACACACACACATATACACACACCACCACCATATCCCCTTCACTGACTTCGTACAGTAGTTACAGCCACCCTCCATCTATTTAATCTTCATTTTGTTTTATCTTTCCCCTTACATCCCTTTTTCCCACTTCTTATTTATTTATCAATATGTTTGTTGTTTGTTTGTTTGTTTGTTTCTTTATTTCATTTTATTTTGTTTATTTACTTACACACACACACACACACACACACACACACACACACACACACACACACACACACACACACACACATACAGCATCACCCAAAACCCCCCACTTCTCACTTCATACCTAATCTACAGCCACCCTCCTTCACCTTTCACTTTCCACCACACCCCATGTTCTGTACCAATCAACTACCTACCCTCTGATCTATCCCGTACTCCCCCCCCCCCCACACACACACAATATTCCCCCTTTTCCCCCTCCCCCAAAAAACCCTATCAGAAGGGTAGGCCCAGTAGTTGACCCTCCCACCTCCAAACTCCCCCCCCTCCCCCTCTAACACCCCCCCCCCTGCTCTTTCCCTTCACCCCCGTATCACCAGCATCCTAACCCAAGTACATGATTACACTGGTCCACCACTGCAACAATAACCCACTATATATTCCACAAAATCACACACCCACCCACACCACATTAACTTGCAACACTTCCTTTCCTTTGTCCCCATTGTATCTTGTATCTCCCCTCTCCCCTCGACATACAGGTATGCTTGGATGTATGTACATGTGTTTGACGGGTGTGTGTGTGTATGTGCGTGTGTGGTTTCCTTTTTTTTCTACACAGATTCCCATATATGACCACCATCATTATTACATTATTACCACCACTCATAAAATATAAGATGTCCTCTTTCATCACCCAGCGAAATCATTTATTTTATTCACCTAAACTTTCTTTTTTTTCCAGTTTCCCTCCCCCCCCCCTAACTTACCATTATTATCAATCCACCATTACCACAACCGTCACAAAGATATCACACCACCCCACTAAACTAGACACACAACTCTATCGTATCACACAACCCCCCCCCCTCTCCCCACGCACCCCCCTCCCCCCCTCCTTTTCCTCTCCCATAATCCCCCTTGTCATTTCCGCCTAGTGGCTATTCTCCCCACCACATGGACAACAACAGATGAATCGTTTTTCGTTCTTTGTTTGTACTGTCTTAAATGTTAAATGTGATTTATTTTTTCGCCTGAAGAAGACCCAAGAGGTTGAAATGCATCGTGTCTTGTCATGTGCGTTGTTTGTCAATGTCATTGGCGGTGACTAACACCCTCTGTTTCTAAATATGTGTGTATGTTTGCATATGTGTGTGTGTGTGTCAATGTGTCCGTTTACATATGTACCTGCCTATGTACATGTGTGTACGTGCATGTATCATGCATGCTAGTGTGTGTGTGAGATGGTGAGTATTTCATCTATACAACCTTCACCATCAATCGAGTCATTGATCATTGCCCCCCCCCCCCCCCCCCCCCCTCCCCCCATTTTTTTAAAAAACTCAACTGGCATTATCATGCCAATGCTATCATGCTATTTCACTTATGGCAATGAACAACATCCTATAGTACTGTTTGTCCCACTTAACACAATGACCAATTATCCAGTATTCATCATCCCTTTTATTTATTTTTTTTTTTCCCAACCGGCATTACTACATCAATGCCACGACATTATTTCACTTATGACAACTGCCACCCCCTATAGTACTGTAGATCTCATCACAGCGATCAACATCCATCAGTCACTGATCATTTCCTTTATTCCCCCACTGGCATTATCACACTTACCAATACACTATCCTACTCCTTTCACAAAAATGACCATCATCCTACACCACTGTGATCATACCTACACTTGACCATAATCATCATCTACCCATCTTTGAACACCTGCCCCATTCCCCCACCAGCACTTTACACCATGCCACAACATCATCCCACTTATACAACAATTATCATCATCCTACAGTATCTCCAATGAAACATAACCATCACCCACCAGTCATCTACCCCAACCCCCCTCCACCCACTTTCTCAACCTGCAATATTATACCAATGCCACCTTATTATTCCACTTACCTCAGTGACTATCATCCTACAGTACCATTGATCTCACCCATGCCAGTGAGCATCACCCACAGGATTGGTATTTTCCTATGTCCCCCCACCTTGCACCATTGCACCATCACCACTTGTATAACGATGGTCATCACCCTGTGGTACTACTGATTTAAAATTATTACCATTTATCAGTCACTGAAAATACTCCCATCCAGTGAACACCTTCATACTGCACTATATGGAAATGAAGAAGCTGACCAACTGACAAAGGAAGGAGGACAGCAGCCCCAACTGTAAAAGGTAGTCTACTTGGAATAAATCTAAAATATTTCCAAGGAGACAAATAGGAAGATGACTTGAGCAGCACACAGACTTCAACAAGAGGGATGCATACTACCAGATGCCCAGATCAGACCAAATGAACATTGTTGGACTGAGGATAAGGCTCTCCTGACCTCAACATCACAGGTCCACTATACTCCACACCTGTGAGTCTTTCAAACTATCAATGCAGTGCAGCCCCAGAGACAGAGGAGCATTCCCAGCTAGGCCCATAGTGGAAACCTGGCCTGCCAACTCACCAATGAGTGCAAAACCCTACTGACCACTAGAGGGTCTTCACCATACAGTAGCCTCTGTCAGTACCTCCAGGATTCCTACCTAAGTAAACGAAGAAGAAGACCATCATTGTAATACTGAGAACTGGGCACTCCAGACTGTGACACCACATCTCTGCAATAACCCACCCTGTCTTCAGTTTATCCATGCAGCCCCAATGATGGTGGAACAGTCCCAACAACACCAAAAGTACAATCCTGGCCTGCCAACACACCGATGAGTGCAAAACTTTATTGACCACTGAAGGGCCTTCACCATACAGAAGCCTTTGCCAGTACCTCCAGGATTTCTGCCTAAGGGAACGGAGAATAATATCTTCCTACACTACCGTTG
>CM065735.1:45947644-45962644 GCA_033310375.1 Conus canariensis
AAGGGGCTGGGAGAGGGGGTGGTACTGGGCGTAGGGGTGGAGGTGGAAGGGTTCAGGGAGGAGGTGGTAATAATGCCAAGAGTTGACGGGGTGGCCGAGGCCCGACCAGTGTTAATATTGGCACATGGAACTGTGAAGGCTGGATGAATAAACTAGACATTCCTGATGTTGTTTCGATGTTATTAGATTTTGATATATTTTGTTTAAATGAAACGTTTGTTTATCTAGACAGTATTTCGTACACCTCGTTTAGTGATGATGATGTTTTTGTCTCCAAAGCTGTGAAGTTATCACAACAAGGGCGGTTCTCAGGGGGAGTAATGATGTGTGTAAGGAAAAGTCTGGTCGGGTTTACTGACAGGATCAATACGTACTTGAATAATGTTATTATTTTGAAAATGGATCGTGAATTATTTGGAACTGAAAAACCAGTTTCTTATCAGTATTTATATACACCCTTATGACAGTATTTACTGGAGACTATCACAATATGGTTTTGGTATTGAAATCATTGAACAGTGCTTAATTGATCTCCATGAACGTTTTGAGGATTTCTATGTCATAGTGTGTGGAGATATGAATGCGAGGACTGGGTGCGCGAATGTTTTGTTAAAGGATGTGTTGTCGGAAAATAATGTATGGGACTCATTGTGCGAAAGTGATGAGGATTATGTGTTCCGTAGGAAGTCTGAAGATACGGTAGTAACAAATTTTGGAAAAGAGTTGATTAATTTCTGTTCAACGTTTGATTGTGTTGTCATGAACGGTTTAATTCAGTTTGGTTTGGATGATTCACTGACTTTTGTTTCCAGTTCAGGGGGCAGCACCATTGACTATTTTATAGCATCTGGTGATCTCTGTCTGCAGGGTTCTATTACGTCACTGCGTGTTTTGTCCTCTGTGGACTCCGCACATTTCCCTGTTTGTATTACACTGAACGTGGATGTTGATTTCGATCATTTTAGAAGAAAAGAAAAGAAATGGATTGAAAAACGCATTTGGAATCCAAGCTTAGAACCACATTTGTAGAGGCTATAAACAGACTAATAGATTGTGTTCCCGGGCGTTGACACTAATTGATACAGATGTTAATCAAGCTGTAAACTTGTTTTCTAATAGATCTAGTTGCAAAGCGAGAGGACTGCAGGCGGAAATCTAAACAAATCTTAAATAAATGTTAGCGAACCGCCCAGAGAACGTGGACAAACGAGTCACAAGACGAAACACAACGCGTTTCGACCTCTTAGGTCTTCATCAGGTGAGACATAAACGAATAAACGAATAAAACAACGATAATTCACTTAGCTTTGATCGCTTCAGATCACTTCGCAGGGTGTTGTAAAAAGATCAAAGCCAAGTGAATTTTCGTTGTTTTATTCGTTTATGTCTCACCTGATGAAGACCTAAGAGGTCGAAACGCGTTGTGTTTCGTCTTGTGACTCGTTTGTCCATGTTCTCTGGGCGGTTCGCTAACATTTATTTAAGATTTGTTTTCTAATGCTTTGGTTAGTGGTAGTGATTGTATGAAGAAAACTACATGTGTTAGTAATGAGCCACGTATACCAGACTGGTACGACAGGGATTGCGCACAGTTAAAGAGCAAAGTGAGGCAGTCGTTAACAATCTTTCTTAGTTGTAAAAAGTTTAAATCTGACAAACGTAAAGATTTTGTTCAGCATCGAAAATATTACAAGTCTTTCATTAAAAAGAAAACGGGCTGTTTTAAATGTGAAAAAGCTAACAGACTGGCTTCTTTCTGTAAAGATAGTGGGGGGTTTTGGAGAGAAGTAAGAAGTATGACAGGCGGAAAAAGTCTCAAATTTGCCCTGATATATCAGATCAACAATGGTACCATCATTTTAAAAGCCTGTTCAATGTGCAGAAGATCAAAATACATGACAATAGCACCGAAAATGTTAATACTGATTGTAATGAATTGAACTTACCTATAACTGAGAGTGAAGTACTTCAAGCTATTAATTCTTTAAAGAAAGGAAAAGTGTGTGGAATTGATGGAATCACTGCAGACATGTTGAAATTAAGTAGCAACTTTTCGGTCGTTTTTTTTAACTAAACTATTCAATGCACTATTCGACAGAGGTTCGTATCCAGAAGAATGGACTAAAGCAATCATAGTTCCAATTTTTTTTTAAAAAGGTGACAAAACAGTAACTGACAATTACAGGGGGGGGGGGGGGGGGGGGCGGTTCGCTATTAAGCTTAGTTAGTAAATGCTACTGTATGATTCTGAATAGGAGACTAGTAAAATGGATCGAAGAGAACATAAAACTGTCAGAATCTCAGGCTGGGTTTAGAAAGGGTTACTCCACAGTCGACCATATTTTTTTTTTAATTTAAATGCTGTTATAGAAGAGTGTTTTTTCAAAAAGGGGTGGCAAACTCTATAATGCTTTGTAGACCTAAGAAAAGCATTTGATTCAGTCCAACATGAACCACTATTTGAAATTTTGCGTACAACTGGCATACATGGCAAATTTGAGACAGCAGTCACAGCGATTTATGAGTCAATTGTTTCATGCGTGAGAATTGAAGATCGTCTTACGGAATTTTTTAGTTGTCCGGTAGGACTGAGACAGGGTTGTATACTTAGTCCAGAACTTTTTTCTATTTTCATTAATGAAATTGATGCATATGTAGATGGCAGCGGTATGCATGGCATTCAGATGTTACCTGGTTTTGTTGAACTATTCCTTCTGTTGTTTGCCGATGACATTGTTCTTCTATTCGGTACTGCCAGGGGGCTCCAAAATCAAATTAATGTATTAAATGAAGTTTGTAAAAGATTATTTTTAAATATAAATAAAGATAACACCAAAGTGATGGTTTTTCGAAAAGGAGGGTTCTTGGGTAAAAATGATAAATGGACTTTAAACGGATCTATCTTGGAAGTGGTAAACGAGTATAATTACTTGGGTTTTGTTTTTACAACGAAAATGATTATTCGTAAAGGTGTTGATGCCTTGGCAGCAAAGGGTAAAAGAACATGTATGAATTGTATAAAACATATTAGCAGTCTTCATGATATATCTAAATCCTGCTGCTTTAAAATTTTTGACACACAAGTTCAACCTGTCATTATGTATGCTGCAGAATTGTGGGGGCTAAACAGATTGAAAAACATTGAAAAAATTCATACATTTGCATGCAAACGTTTTTTGAAAGTACCCTTAAAATTACCAAACAAAATTGTGTTTGGCGAACTGGGTAGATATCCATTATATATTAACAGTTCTGTGAGATGCATAAAATACTGGCTAAAGATTTTGAAGATGAATGAGTCAAGGCTGCCAAGATTAGCATATATTATGTTAAAAAACTTGGATGAAAAAGGTAAAGCATGTTGGGTAAGTTCGATTAAAAATACTTTGTTTCGTTTAGGATTTGGATATGCCTGGGTTAACCAAGGTGTTGGATGTGAAATTTCTTTTGTATCATTGTTCAAGCAACGTTTGAAAGATAATTATCTACAGGAATGGGATAGCTCAGTAATGAACAATGACATATATTGCACGTACCGGCTTTTTAAAAATGTGTTTGAAAGCGAACCATATTTTCAATACCTTGATATCAGATGCTTTCGTGATGGTTTTGTTAAACTGAGAACCGGGGTACTTCCAATAAACGGTTCCTCTTTTAGGACTACCTTTAGTGAAACGCTAAACTTTCGGTGTCCTTTCTGTAAGGTAATAGAAAATGAAAACCATTGCATTCGTGTGTGTCCTTTATATGATGATATTAGAAAGAAGCATTTGTCTGGAATTGATCAACACTATACTTTTATTGTGATGAACAAATCCGTGAAATTGACTCGAAATCTAGCGTTGTTCATCTTTTATGCAACTCGACAAAGAAGGCTGTTGACAGAAAGTCATGAAGGATGATTACACGGTGATAACTATAAAAGTTTAGATATGAAAGGAAGTAAAGTTGTAATAATAGTACTGCTGCTATTAGTCTTGTCTAGTCATACTATATTCCATTGTTATTCTGTTTCTTGACTTTGTATCTAGGGGCTGGTGGCCTAAAGATAATAAATCATTGTTCATTGTTCATTGTTCTCTCTCTCTCTCTCTCTCTCTCTCTCTCTCTCTTGATGTGTGTGTGTGTGTGTGTGTGTGTGTGTGTGTGTGTGTGTGTGTGTGTGTGTGTGTGTGCGCGCGCGCGTTCGTTCTTCTGTTTAACGTCTGTTTACTTTGAGTGATATTAGACGTGAATGAATGAAGAGAATGACTGAAGGAATGAATGATTGAGTGAATAAGCCTATATGTTATACAAGCGTGTATGTAGGCATTTGTATGTGAGTGTATACGTGTGTATATCTATATATGTATCTAAACAAAAACAAAAACTAAGGGAAAAAAAAAAACACAGAAATCTTAATACAACAATTAATGGATAAAATTAACAGAAGATATAGATCTAACATAACAATAAAACAAAAATCCGTCACTATCTAAACTTAAGAGTGAAGGAGTAAAATGCAGGCCACATTATATAACGCACTATGAACTAACACAAAACAATCTAAAGAAAAACCCCAATCGGACTATGAAATAAGTGTTCAGCAATTTCGATCAGCAAAAAGTGGTCTAAAAATATATCTTGCAAGTTTTTTTTTTTTTTTTTTTTTCAGAAAAATTATTAGACCTTAATGATGTTGGTAAGAAAGTAGTTAACTTGCGACAATTAAATAAAATATGGCTCAATGTTATTTCTTTACCACAAATACAATTAGCATTTTTTACTAAACTTTGTTTTTAATGCATTTAGCTGTAATCGATTTATAAAGGAATATATTTGTCTGGAATAATAAACTGGATGATCAGACATTTTTCTTCGTACAAGGTCTAATGGAAAAGCTTCCCACTGTTTGGATGAAATATCAACATTTATTTGAGCTCTCTTCCATGCAGTTGATTCAAGGATACGATAACATTCTACGACTGATGGTTTTATTTTCAGCTCGGAAGATGACCCTGCTTTTTTAGCACCATATTTTGCAGCCCTAGCAGCCAATTCATTCCCAAGTATACCAGTATGCGAAGGAATCCAGCAAAATTCTATAACAGTGCCTTTAGACGCCAGCCAGTATAAAAGATATTTAATTTCAAACACAAGGTCGGGTCGTGTCGATATATTTGATGAATCGAGGGCAAGTAAGACTGATTTTGCATCTAAAAAAAAAAAAAAAAAAAAAAAAAAAAAAAAATCTGAACAATATTACTGGAAAGATCTGTCAGAAATTCCGTTGCTAGCATAAAAGCTACTAATTCAGCTGGGAATATAGATAAATAACTACCCAGAAAGAACGGTCTTTGAGCGAAGGAATAACAAATGCTGCACCAACATTTCCATCATCTAAAACAGAACCATCGGTAAACACCTGAAGATGATTTTTGATATTTTTTGTATACATGTGATTTTGCTAAATTAGCGATGATATTAACATTTTCCCCTTTTTTGATGTCAATGTAACCAATATCAAGAAAAGGTTTTGGTATATCACATGATGGAACACATGAAGACGATGGATTTTAGCCACATCTTTGATATCAATTTTTGAACATCCAATCAAATCAGAAGTATATGTACCTATTGTTTCTTGCGATGTAAACATAATTGACCTTTTTGGAAAGTCAGTGTTCGATCTAGGTTTTAAGTCTTCTTGAATGTAATTATCATTAACACTTGATTTTATGACAAATTTTGTTGCTGCTAGTTCACAATAATCATCAAGGGGCAAAATTCCAGCTTCTCTATATGTTTTTGTATTTGAGGCATGAACAGGGATACCAAGAGCAAGTTTAATGGCTTTGCAATCCAAACTTTGTAACTTTTTCAGAAGACATTTTGGAGGACTAAAATATACTTCTTGACCATAAGTAAGTTTTGATCTAACAAGAGCTATGGAGAGATGAAGTAAAGTTTTTGAATCCATTCCCCAGGGTAGTCTGCTTATAATTTTTAATAAATTCAAACTTTTCCTAGCCTTTGGTAATATATATTCAAAGTGAACATTCCAAGATAATTTTGATGTAAAGAAAACTCCCAAAATGTTAACACTTTGTTTATATTTTAAAGGTTCACCTAGAAGTTTGAAGACTGGTAAATTTTCTGGATTGCTTCCTGCATTAAACAACATCATATTTGAACAAATCTTAAATAAATGTTAGCGAACCGCCCAGAGAAACGTGGACAAACGAGTCACAAGACAAAATACAACGCGTTTCGACCTCTTAGGTCTTCTTCAGGTGAGAACCACACTTGCGCTGAACTCTGAAGCGATCTGAAGCGATCAAAGCTAAGTGAAGTTTCGTTATTTTATTCGTGTGTTTCTCACCTGAAAAATACGTAAGAGGTCGAAACTCGTTGTGTTGTGTCTTTTGACTCGTTTGTCCACGTATCTCTGGGCGGTTCGCTAACATTTATGTAAGATTTGTTTAGATTTCCGCCTGCAGTCGTCTCACTTTGCAACAACATCACATTTGTTTTTTTCAGTGGACAAAGATAGACCATTTTGTGTCATATAGTTGCCTATGCTGTCTAGATCTCTTCGATATAGTCTTCTAACATAATTCTGTGCTCTTTGTGGAGTTGACGTTTTCAGAATTACTTCCATCCACATGCAGATATCATCTGCGTATTGCACTAGAACATCATTTTTGGAGACTGCTTTTGGGAGATCTTGTATAAGGATATTAAAAAGAATAGGCGCTATTACTGAACCTTGCGGGATTCCCATGTCTAGTTTTCTGAGTGTTGAGCGTTTACTCCTACTCTGGCTAACATAGTTCTATTATCTAAAAACTATTTGATATAATTGTATATGTTTCTTGATAATCCAATCAGTTTCAGTTTGTATAACAAGCGCTTATGCCAGACTTGGTCATAGGCTTTTTTAACATAAAAAGGTAGCGAGTATACTTTTCCTACGTGCACACTGTCGCTTTATTTGAGTAGATAATTTAACCAAGTGTTCAACTGTAGATCTTCCTTTCATAAATCCAGCTTGATTGACTGGTATTACATTGTTCTTTTCACATAAGTGTGTGAGCCTATTTAAGACGATTCTTTCTGCAAGTTTGCCACAATGGGAAGTGAGAGCTATAGGGTGGTAGCTGTTTTTGTCTTTCATAGTTTTTCCAGGTTTTAAAATTGGAACAACTATTGAATCTTTCCATATTTGAGTAACAACGCCATTTTCCCAGCAATTCTGAATTATATGATGCAGGAAAGCAATGCAGTTGTTAGGGAGATGTTTTAACATTTCATTACTCACTATGTCAAGACCAGCAGAGCATTTTTTTGTTGCTGATATCAGATATTGCACTTTTCAACTCTCTGATTGTTATCAGAGCATTAATAGGGATATCATTATCAGGGATAGGGTTTGAATAGAAAAACTGTGATTGTTCTTTTTCCCTGTATATTTTACAATTTGAAGACAAGCCTTCTGAACTACTATTCCTAGAAAATATATCCACAAAAATTTCCGTCTTTTCTCCATCAGAAGGAAATTTATTCTCATTAGATTCTATTGGATAGCTTGGGAGTCTGATTCCTTTTTTCATGCCATTTCAACTTTGTTCCAAAACCTTATTAACGTCTTTATCATCTGAAACTTCCTTTGTACAAAATGAATGCCAGTATAGCCGTTTTTGTTTTGGCTATTACATTATTATCTGTGTATATTTGCTAGAATAGTTTACGAAATTTATTCCGAGTCTGCACGCTTATAGTCATATTTTATCGGAGTGTCATGCACGTCATTATTACCCTGAATGTTTTCTTTCACCATAGTTATTACTATAGGCAGGTGATCGCGACCTAACGTATCTTTACATGTTTCCCATGAACTTGATGGCGCAAGTTCTGGTGAAATAAGGGAAAGGTAGAGCTGTAGCTCTATGTTTAGACACATCTGGGATCCGGGTTATGCTGCCATCGTTTAAAAGATGGAATGAACTATCTACGATGTTTTCAACGAAACGGTTACTGGTTACAGTGTTACAATCATTTTCCCAGAAGGGCGAGTGAGCATTAAAGTCACCCGCTATTAACCACTTATTACAATGTCGATCTTGAATAGCGCGTAGCCAGTCAGAATGTTGATCATTTGGACCTTTAGGAAGATATACTGACATGACATTCATTGTGAAAGAATTACCGAATTTTATATTAGCTACGCATGCATGCACATCACCGACAGTACAGTATGTGTGTGTGTGTGTGTGTGTGTGTGTGTGTGTGTGTGTGTGTGTGTGTGTGTGTGTGTGTGTGTTATGTTATGGCGTGTGTGTTATGTTATGGCGTGTGTGTGTGTGTTATGTTATGGCGTGTGTGTGTGTGTGTGTGGGTGTGGGTGTGTGTGTGACGATGACGATAATATACATGATAATAGTAGTAATGATGATGATGATGATAGTAATAATAATAATAATAATAATAATAATAATAGTCCTAATTATAATGATAAACAATAATGTGTATATAAATACATAACTCAATTAATCAATCAATTATTCGGAGGAGGAGGAGCTGAAGTGGTAATGATGTATTAAAACGGAACACGAAAAAAGAAACACTCTACTAAACAGAAACATGCTAACATACACATGGAAATCAAGCATACCTAAAATGAAACCAACTACAGCTACTATGGAAATAGTAGCCAAAGAACCTTAGGATGATGAAGCACAATGAGCCAGATGTCTGCTGATGCGCTTTTTCCCCACAGTTGCAGAGTTCTGCCAATGCTGTTCCCATGCCAACAGCAAGCTGAAGGATCAGACACAAATTTCCTGCTGACATGTAACTGACGTTGCCATCCTTGTCCACTCTGTATATTTTTTTTTCGGACACACGACAGTGCATACATTAACAAACGTTGTGTGTGTGTGTGTGTGTGTGTGTGTGTGTGTGCGTGTGTGTGTGTGTGTGTGTGTGTGTGTGTGTGTGTGTGTGTGTGTGTGTGTGTGTGTGTGTGACTGCGTGCGTGCGTGCGTCTGTCTGTCTGTCTGTCTGTGTCACAAAATAATACAGATTCCTCTCTATGCTCAGGGAACATCCGATTTCATGATGGTAGTGTTCTACTTCAAGGAAATACTCCACTTCTACCCGCAAGTCAATGTTTACTACCACCGAACTCATCCGTCTCCCTGATACGTGTCTTAAATTGATATAACCGGAATCATCAATACAATAAAAAAACGGTTGTATCTACTGACAGCTTTGCTATAATATATATATTATATATTATATATATAATATATATATATATATAATAATATTGAGAGAGAGAGAGAGAGAGAGAGAGAGAGAGAGAGAGAGAGAGAGAGAGAGAATGGTACTGAGGATCAGCGCAATCTTAAAAACAGTGCTCAACCACAGTGGGAGCGACATTTGTTATATTAAAAGCAAGTTAAAATCAAGCTTCTAAAAACATCTACAAATTTGTTTCACGCTGTGCGGTCGTCAGGATGTGATGAGCTTGTGTTGCCAGTGCCACGTATATATATAGCTAGCTGGTTTGCTGTTGTTTTTTTCCCGTGCTACATGTGTTTCTCAGGTGTTGGTTTTTTTCGCTGATAGGAACTTCCATCTGTGTCTGCAATTGTTAACCATTTCTGTTCTAACATTTAGAGTTGCCAACTGTGGTTTACATAGTATAATGTATTTCTCTGTTAGGCATAGATTGCATTTTTTGAAATGTTGTTGTATGATGCTGCTCTTTTTAAAATTTTCCAAGATATGTTGTAGTCTATGTCTTTTTCTTTAAGTTTCCAAATGTATTTACTCAATTCTGTTTGGTTTTTGTATCTTTCTTTGTTGAATGATTGTTTATGGTTTGCATATCTAGTTTTGAATTGGTTTTCCGTGATACCTACATATGTTTCTTTTGCGTTCTCTGATGTTACAGTGGCTTGGTACACAATGTTGTTATAAAGGCATTTGTTGCTCAGGGGGCACTGTTCTTTTTTGGTACAGTTACAAGATTTCCTTTCGTTACCCTCCTTTTTTTTCTGTGCTGCTTTTCATTTTGTTTGCTGAATCGATGGCATTTTTAAGGTTCGGCATACATGAATATGATAATTTGATGTTGTTTTTGTTGAATATCTTGAATAATTTATGGTCTTTTGGGAAAGATGATGTCAAGATTTTAAAGAATTCTTTCCCTACATTTGTTTTAACTCTTGCATCATATGGGGGATTGTACCATATGATATTCCTTTTCCTGTTCTTTCTGCATCTTTTTGTATCATTGTCTGGATCGTATCTTAATTTGTAATTGTAGCCACTTGTATGTAACGCCTCTTGGTATTCAGCTGTAGCGTTGTTGAATACTGTTTCGTTACATGACAAATTGGATAGTCTTTTATTTATGCTTTTGGGTATTGTTTTCAGTATGGAGGGTGGGTGATTGCTTTTGATGTTTACATAAACAGGCGTGTCATTTGGTTTCTTGTATGGTTTATATGTGTGTTGGTTGAGGTCTAACGTTATGTCTAAATAGTTCACTATCTTTTTGTTTGCTTCTATTGTGATTTTTAAGTTTTGGTTGTGGAAAATTTTACACAATTCTTTTTTCTTATTTTCAATATTTCTAGGGTTGTCATTCAGAGCGGCAAGGCCGTCATCCCTGTACAGTCCAGTTTGTTTTCCAAGTTTTTTTTTAATATTGGATAACATGAATAGTCCGACAAGTTCGCAAGTTTCGGCACCATCGTATGATCCCATTGTGACATCGAAAGTTGAATTCCTGCTTGTGTTCTTAATCCAGGTTTCATTTTTATTGTGCAGTAAAGTTTTCTTTGTGTGGAAAATGATTTCCATTTCTGACCCTGATATTTCTGTGTACTTGTTGGCAAATTTTATAGCTTTAGTTAGTAGCTTTCAATCACCCACCCTCCATACTGAAAACAATACCCAAAAGCATAAATAAAAGACTATCCAATTTGTCATGTAACGAAACAGTATCAACAACGCTACAGCTGAATACCAAGAGGCGTTACATACAAGTGGCTACAATTACAAATTAAGATACGATCCAGACAATGATACAAAAAGATGCAGAAAGAACAGGAAAAGGAATATCATATGGTACAATCCCCCATATGATGCAAGAGTTAAAACAAATGTAGGGAAAGAATTCTTTAAAATCTTGACATCATCTTTCCCAAAAGACCATAAATTATTCAAGATATTCAACAAAAACAACATCAAATTATCATATTCATGTATGCCGAACCTTAAAAATGCCATCGATTCAGCAAACAAAATGAAAAGCAGCACAGAAAAAAAGGAGGGTAACGAAAGGAAATCCTGTAACTGTACCAAAAAAGAACAGTGCCCCCTAAGCAACAAATGCCTTTATAACAACATTGTGTACCAAGCCACTGTAACATCAGAGAACGCAAAAGAAACATATGTAGGTATCACGGAAAACCAATTCAAAACTAGATATGCAAACCATAAACAATCATTCAACAAAGAAAGATACAAAAACCAAACAGAATTGAGTAAATACATTTGGAAACTTAAAGAAAAAGACATAGACTACAACATATCTTGGAAAATTTTAAAAAGAGCAGCATCATACAACAACATTTCAAAAATATGCAATCTATGCCTAACAGAGAAATACATTATACTATGTAAACCACAGTTGGCAACTCTAAATGTTAGAACAGAAATGGTTAACAATTGCAGACACAGATGGAAGTTCCTATCAGCGAAAAAAACCAACACCTGAGAAACACATGTAGCACGGGAAAAAAACAACAGCAAACCAGCTAGCTATATATATATACGTGGCACTGGCAACACAAGCTCATCACATCCTGACGACCGCACAGCGTGAAACAAATTTGTAGATGTTTTTAGAAGCTTGATTTTAACTTGCTTTTAATATATATATATATATATATATATATATATATATATATATATATATATATATATATATATATATATATATATATAAGAAGTACGAAATCCGCTAGTGCGGAAGAAGAAAATTGGGTGAGGTAACCAGAGACAAAGGTACGTTGGGGTGAAAAGGTTGTTAGATGGGGTGGTGGTGGTGATAGGGAGAGGGAAGAAAAGGGGAGGAAGTCGGAAGGGAGACAACTCTGTAAGAAACGGTGCAGCTGTGGGGGTGGGGGGTGGGGGAGGTCTGTGATGCTGAAAATGAGATTTGCCTAATTATCCCGGAAATACAGCAGAAGTACTTTTCTCCCGCCCCCTCATCGGAAAATCTATAAGGAAAAAAAAAGAAAGAAAAAAAAAAGAAAAAAAAAGTAGCATGACAGGATTTTTCCTTAAAAGAAAAAGATAATTTTGGGGAGAAAATAAAATAACGTAAAATAAGATGACATTTTCAATAATGCCAAATTAGAAAGGCTATTTCAGCCGCAGACGGAAAAGCTCACCTTTAGCTCGTTGAATTAACAGGTAGTGAGCGATGGCAGAAAAAGATCTGACATTCGTCCCTCAAACATCACCACACACAGCTATACTGAAGGTGAACGTCGCCAACCGGGGTGTGTGTCCTCATGAACACTTTCACAGGTCAGATGGGGCCACAACCCTATCGGCAACGACCACAGGGTAGAAATGTTTGTAAAGATAGATAAGCAAAAAAAAAAAAAAAAAAAAAAGGCACCAGGCCACCCATGTCTGGCATCCATCTTGCGCCCAATTTGAGGAGATGAGTGATTGCTCCTTCCATGCTTGCATTGTCCTGGATGGTGTTTATTTTGCCTGAGGAAGACCAAAGAGGTCGAAATGCGTAGTGTTCTGTCTTTTTTTTTCAATTTCCGCCTGCATTCTTCTCACTTTGAATCTAGCTTTGATGACTCATACTGACTGCTACCCTTCATTGTTTTGGTTTTCACTTACTATCAACGATTCTAGGTAACCCTCCTTCCCAGCAGCCTTGTTCGTTATTCAACGTCTATTTTGTGCCCAAAAGGTCGAAACGCGTGTTGCTTTGTCTTGTATTTTATTTGTCAAAATCGGAAATGAAATGAGGCAGGGAACAGTTAGCGATAAACAGTAAACAAGTGGGGCATTTTTTGCTCCCATAAGAAAACCTAACACAGAGTAACTTTTATTCAAGACTGGCACAGCCTTTTAAACTTGAACAAAGTCAGACAAATGCATTGATGAGCAATCTAATAGTGGGGGAAAAACAAGCGCAGGCCAACAACTGAACTGTCTTCATAGTAATGACTTGGCAAAGACTTGGACTTAAGGAGGGGGGGGGGGGGGGGGGGGGGGAGTTTGAAGATGGAGAAACTGGGAACATGAAATAAAGAAAATATGTTACAGATATGAAAACTCTTCACTAGCTGCATAAGGGAACCATCGCAATCCCTTTTCAAGGCAGATATATTTGTATTGCCTGCTCCGTGGCCTTTCGTCCGCTGGGTCGGAACTCATCAGGGAGAATTCAAAAGGGATTGCGATGGTTCCCTTATGCAGCTAGTGAAGAGTTTTCATATCTGTAACATATTTTCTTAATTTCATGTTCCCAGTTTCTCCATCTTCAACCCCCTCCCCCCCCCCCCCCCCCCCCCCCCCCCCCCCCCCCCCGCCCGCCCCTTAAGTCCAAATCTTAAGATGTACCAAATGCATAACGATGTACACTTTGAACAAACAGAAGACTAACTGATTCTGTTCTACTGCTAGCGAGTGGAGCTTACTGATCTTCCACCAAAACACACACCATGCTGTTTTGTCTTTCCATCATTAGGTAGTTTCTGTTCCGTGCATACGAAGTGTGCGAGCGCGCGCACGCGCGCGTGTGTGTGTGTGTGTGTGTGTTGTGTGTGTTGTGTGTGTGTGTGTGTGTGTGTGTGTGTGTGTGTGTGTGTGTGTGTGTGTGTGTGTGTGTTGTGTGTGTGTGTGTGTGTGTGTGTGTGTGTGTGTGTGTGTGTGTGTTGTTACACTTAGTTCATGTCGAACATTGTTGGTTTCCATCCTTGAAACAGGGTCCAGCAAAGTTTGAGGGTTTTACACATGGAACTGACTTGAATTAATGGGCGAACTGTTTCTGTAGAAATCATCAGAGATGCACACGAAGTATACGGGCATAGAAGTAGGGCCGTGATGCATTGTACGATTCCAGGTTATACACCTCCTTCCCCTTCCCCCTCTTCACCCCTCTCGCTCTTCAATCAAAGAAATCGAGGATCGAGGGTCGAGGATAGAAACTACAAAGCTTTAGCTCAATGTCCCCACAGATATTCAGGCAGCATGGCAGAAAGAGAGAGAGAGAGAGAGAGAGAGAGAGAGAGAGAGAGAGAGAGAGAGAGAGAGAGAGAGGCAGAAAGATGATAATTAAAGTACTGGTGCCAGAGGTGTCTAACAACGTGTCCGAATTTGAATGAATTGAACTTCACCCAGAGGAGAGAGAGAGAGAGAGAGGAGAGAGAGAGAGAGAGAGAGAGAGAGAGAGAGAGAGAGAGAGAGAGAGAGGAGAGAAGAGATGGGCGTTCACTTTATTGTCTGCCAAGTTAAAGCAATTGCAAGCAGGCTAAAGGCAATGCTGTGACATTCTATTCGACTTTCTTTGATCCAATACAAACGCTATAATGATGATATGCATTGTAAGTACGTAGGAGAGAGAAACGGAGGATGAGGATTGGGGTGGGTGTAAAGGGGGTGACTAAACGGTGAAACAGGAAGAGTGTTATTTCCTTTCTACTGTTGCCTTTTAGTTCCTCAATAATGTTGTTTAATTTTATAGATATTTTCAGGATAATCGTAATTCCGTGGAATTCAATTGGATTTTCTTTTGTTTATCTTATACGTCCCCAGCGCTCGACAACGCCTCCACAAAGCATCAAATCCGAATTTATTTATTTATTTATTTATTTATTTATTTATGTACTTATTCTTTTATGATGGTATGCAAATTCCACATCTTCTCTCTCACCAAGCCATCCTCAGCGTGCATTTGTTTTTGATTGAAAA
>CM065735.1:45967644-46025144 GCA_033310375.1 Conus canariensis
TGATCAAATAGAAGTTGTGGTGGTGTCCTCCGGGTCTCATCTTAGGCAAGCAGAAAGAGGCGATGCGAGCAAAAAACCCAGGAGAAATACAAATGATGAAGAACACAGAATTACAGACCAACATTTTGGTCAGCGCCATTTCCCGAGTGGAGAGTTTGGATGATGTTTCAGTCCTCCATTTCACAATCTGACGAAGCTTCATAATAGTTGTCATGGTCGCTGCTGTTGCCAGTATGATAGTGCTTCCTTGAAACCCAACTCCGACTACAAAACTGTCCAGAAAGTCCACAAGCTGTTTATGAGTGACGTAAAATCCCCCTCCAGTGACCATCGTCATCATTTCACCAGTGACGGATCGTAGACACAATCCATCCAGTGTCGGTAAGACACCAAAAATAACAAGGTATAAACACACACATGAATTGCAGCAATGATCAACGCCATGGTTCTGGTGCGGAGAAGAGTCTGGTACTTCAGGGGTCTGAGGACACAGTAACATCTCTCACAGGCGATGATGCCAGAGAGAATAAACGAAACAAACCCAGAGCCAAGGAAGACAGTCAGATTATTGTTGGTTACGAACTTATTCACCAGAGTCTTTACCGCTTGTCCTCTGATGTACAGATAGATGTTCTCCGCATGAAGAAACAAACAGGTGATCAAATAGATCTCATCTGATACAGCCAGCATGAACAGACAGAGGTTGACACGATCCTGAAGACCTTGTTTATAGAACACCGCCATGTTGATGACGTTGGCTGGTCCACCAATCAGAACAAAAACCAACAGCGAAATGTCTTTGAACTGTCGTACATGTACCTCTACGTCTTGACTGACGATGTTGTCAGGATTATCCCAGGGTAAAAGCTGCATCTTGTTGGTCCTCAGCAGAATGCATCCTTTGTTCAGTGAGGTGTTGTGGTCGACGTACTGCGTTGATGCAGTGTTTTGAACGGTGGTCTCCCTGTTCATCCTCTTAGATTGAATGGATCTGTTGCAAAACCGTCACCACCGAATGACCACCCTGTCATGGGCGGCAATACACTATCAAGTTTATCACTAGATTTTTACCACTAGGGTTACAACTTGAAGCAAATAAAACTCTTCTCGGAACTGGCCTCCTTGTGATAACCACTTTCTGGAGGAAGAGCATTCGCACACCGAATTTTTGTACTAAGCAACGTTACTCAACAATCTTACAGCATGCACAACCAACAAGAAACTTTTTTTTTTTTTTTTTTTGCCACCTCAGAGGCAGTGCACCCACGCCGCTCATTCCGACACCCCGTCCACAGCCAAAGCCCGGTCGGCCCCGCCGCAGCCCCGGCACCGGCAATCCACAGGGAGCAGTCAATGTCAAGTCGTCAAGAGGCAACCCACCGGAGGAGACACTGCACTGCTGCCGAGTCACTTCGGTGGTGTTCAGTGGCGCCTGTTCTGATCTAACATACGCAGGACACCACCTACTAAGCCCCCTATTGACGACAATAATTGCTTAGTCGCGGAGCCGGCGTGAGTGAGCTCTTCCCCCGGAGGGCGCCACCACGTCCGTCCAACGACAGCCCCCATGGACTCGCCGATACCGGTGACCCCGATGGAACCAAACCAAGGCCACAGACGTGGAGAGGACATCGAAATTGAGGTCACCATGAGAGCAGGGCATGAAGGGCCACAGAATTTGAGACATTTTTTATGCTGATCGATGAGAATGAGGATGATTAAGATGATGCTACGGATTTCCATTTCGGTCTGAGACTACATGACAGGGCTGTACTCTACGACTTCCTTTCATAATATATCCCGGCGTCAACCAGGCCCGAGAGATACAGGCACCTGCAGTGTTGGTCAGGAAATTTGAGCAACACTCTCAGAAACGCATCCATTAAGTGGATGAAACTCGAACTGTGTGGTCCCAGTCTTCCCACCTGAGTCCGCAGCAACTCAACTCTGGGTAGGAGCCGGTCGGGGCAGAAAAACCCACATGACTTCTGATGGGATTCGAACCCACGACCTCCCAGCCGGGAGTCCGCGAACGCTGACCACTTCGCCACGGCGGCTGGTACTTTTTTTTTTTAATAGTAGACTAGTCTTTGCCTATCTAGCACATGACGCAATGATAAATGATGTTAGTTTACAACAGTTGTTAATGTCTTCATGCAAAGTGTCACTTTTTTTTCTCTTTTTTTTTAGTGTCTTACTCCTCATACTCTTACCAAATAGTGCGCAGCCTTCACCTTTCTAAACTGAATCTGTCTTGAAAGGCATTTTTTTTCGAATGAGTCCCCTCCCCTGTTTTCATATCATAAGAGACGTTCCACCAAATGTGACGTCTGGTAAACAGCACCACACTTAACAACCAGTTGAACCTGAACATCAAAGCTGAGCATCAAAGAGTTTAAGAAACACTGTCAAGGAATTATTATTCAGCGTGTATGATTTCTTAAAGATACATAATAAGGCGTTCTTCGCTCTGCTTGCTAGATGCAGACAAGCGACTGTAAAGCGTAAACATGCAGATAAATAGATACCAAAGCATTTATAACAATTTACAACAGCCATCATCTGTCCATTAAAATACCATCTTTGGCTTGCTGCCAAGTGACCTCTTTTTTTTCTTCTTCTGAAAACGACAATATTACTGTTTTTCATATATACTTTAGCTGATATTTAGAAACTGCCTGGCACAAATTGTTTAACTGAGTCTGGAGGCCAACTGGAGTCTCAGATGATAAGACATTATCATCAGCAAGTAATAAGTTAAATGATTCAATAAGATCAGGAGAAATTGTTGCTCCGTGTCATCCCTTTGCATTAATTTCTAATGCAAATTGGTTTATAACACAATGAGAAAAGAAAAGGGCTACCATAATCACCTTGTTCTACTCCCTGTGTACATACAATATAGTCAGGAAGTTCCCCACAAGATCTTACTATTGCTTTAACATTGTTGTACACAACCTTTAATGCATTGATATAATTTGCCGTTGATGCCATTCTTTTTCATTGTTGGCGAGAGTAATTTTCTAGAAAGAGTCGAACGCTTTCTTAAAATCAATCAAAGCTACATATAGCTTACGATTATATGAAAACTGCCTTTGAACTAAAGCCAAAAGGATGAACATGTGATCTACAGTGGAATGATTCTTTTTGAAGCCAGCTTGATATTCACCTGTAATGTTATGTTGATCGATCCATTTTTTTTGTTGGAAATATGTCGTTAATAATAGATCTGTACAATTTGCTGCTTATATCAAACATTGAGATTCCTCTGTAATTGCCAGGATCATTTGCGGTACCTTTCCTAAATAGTGGGATCATAATCGATTCATACAAGTTTTCAGGATACAGTCCTGTATCAAAAAGAGCATTGAAAAATTTAAGAAAGAATTCAATCACGATACCACCATCATTCTTAACTAGCGCGCCAATCAAACCGTCAGGACCCGCATATTTTCTATTCTTTCTTTTTTTTTTTTCATCGCAAATAGAATCTCCTCTTTTGAGATGGGACTATACAAGTTGCTCGTTTCATTAATGTCTTCTGTGTCTGCTTCGTTTTCAAACATATTTTTGAAATGCTGGTACCACTGTTTCGGTAGGATTTTTGTTGTGTATATGAGATGTCTTGACATATTTTGTATTTTTGTCGAGCTCTACAATATTTTACGCGATCTTTACTATCAAAGGTTCAGGGAAACACTCTTAAAAGTTTTTACGTGTTTGTTTAGGTCATTTCACATTCCCGATCGAACCATGAGTCATTCCTTCTACCTGGGTTTATTCTTATTTTCTATTTCATACATTTTACTTTCTTTATGACATAATCATTAAACATACATAACACTACATTAATATCTTCGTCTGTGAAACTAATAGCTGTTTTCAGTACTTGCAGAGCATCATCGTGGTTCATCAGACCACGAAAAATGCGTGCATTATCATTCCATTTGCATTTCTCAACATACTGAGCTCCTTGTACTTATTCACAACAGGATCGACCGTTTGTGAAGTGCCAAGGTGCATTTCCAGAAGAAGATGGTCAGACTCAGTGTGGTTGGTTACATACAAATGCATCGATGATTCTACGTATATATACAAATCAGTGGACATAATTTTTTTTTTAAAATCATTTACACTACTCCCTGTATCAAAGATGTATGTGAAACGACCTTCGCGGTCGCCATTACACACATTATGTATAATACATAATTTGAACGTTGTACACATATTCAAAAGAAAGTGTCCATACTTATTGAGTACACTGTCTTCAGAGCACCTGTTACCATAACACGAAGAACTCTTGACTTGAGAATAACAAATACACTTTTCATCAGACAGTTCGAGACCCAATTTGCTGTTTAGCATTTAAGTCTCCGTTTAGTAATAGAAAAAACATCAGGAAATTCCACAATTTTATCAGCAATAGTATTTTCTAGCATAATGATGGCCATTATCCATACCAAAAAGGGATAGAATGGTGAATTTTCCGGGGGTACAGATATACATGACATCCTTTGATAAACCAAGAATACGTTTTGAAATTAGAAACGTCATCGTGTTATTACAATCGTTATCTATTTCTTGTATATATTTGAAAAGTTCATTTTCTATTAGACAAATTATCCCCCCTGATCTTCTTCCTTGCACTGTAAACTGGATCACTGGTTTATAGAAGAGTTTGAATTTTTTTTTCAAATGCAGAAGAGTAAATATGTTCAAGAAAGTGTCAACGAGACAAAAGAAATAGATTGACAAAACATAATCAATAACCCTGTGGTCCTTTAACTTCGACAATAAGCCATTTACATTCCAATGTAAAAAAAAAAAAATAAAAACGACACGCAAATTTTAGAATCAAAGGCACCATTCGCTCCATTGTCACTCTCACGCACACATTGTATGTTTTCCTATTTTCTCATTGGTTAATTGTTTTCATTTTCACGAAAACAGTCATCATCCTGAGAAATTTGATTTATATGGGAATGAACTAACATACAAAAACCGTCACTTCCATCTTTCTCACTAAACTTATTTAAATGCATAGTAGAGCTGGTTTTACTTTTTTCCACAAAGGTCACTCGGTGGTGTAGTCGACCCTGTCTGTGATAGACAAGAGGTCACAGGCGAGTTAACACGGTCACCGTGAGCACTGCCGTTGGACGGCAGCGACAACACGGCAGCGGTGTCACTCGCTATGTCACAGCTCAGTGGTTGACCTGCTTTAGCCAGTGGAAGCAAGGGGGAAGAATTTAGGTGAGACGGTGACTTAAATTTATTTGTTCCCGATGAAACGTCTGAAAAATCATGCGCAAAAAGTATACGCGGAGGAGAGATATCAAGTACACTGCTTTTGAAATCAGGCTGGCCGGACTGTTAAGCAATATGTTTTAACATGTTCTCACTGTCCAGACAGAACTTCACTCCGTCTATGACCAAATGATCAAAAACCATGCTAGCTCTTTTATTTTCTTTCCTGGCATTCTTTAAATGCGGAACCAGGTTCCTTCGTATATCCCTTACTCTTGGAGAAAAAATATTCACCAATGAAAATTCTACTTCCCCGTAATTTGTGTCTAGCATTCAGAACTCGTTCCTTATCTTTATAAAATGTGCACCTTCCAATAATAGGGGAATCATGATTTCTATTCAAACGATGAAGTCTGTCAAATTCTGTGCCTTTGGTTAAGTCTAATTTGTCTGCCAGCAAGCCTTTTACAAGGCGTTCACATTCATCTCTAGTTTCATTATCACATCTTTGTGTTCCGTAAAGTATAATGTTATTCCTTTTCAATCGTCCCTATAACTCATCAGTGTTTTGTTCGAAGGTTTCAATTCGCTCACACAGAGTTTGATTTTGTTCTTGTAAATGCTGGTTTTCATGTTTTAAGTCCATCACTTCCTCCCTCAAAGATGCACATCCCTATGCAGACCCGCACACATGTCCTTCACTTCTTTTACATCCTTCTTCAGTTCATCAAACTTTGAGTTTAAATCGGTAAGAGAGGCCAAAGTGTTTTTTCAACTTTGGGTCACCAGATGTCTTAGACGGGGCAGATGGGGATCCAGAAGAACCACCGCTTGCTGATGCCAGCTGGGTCTGTCTGAGGCTCTCTGTCTTCCCAGCAGGTCAAGGTCCCAGGTTCAGTTCCACATCACCACGGCGATGCAGAAAAACGCCGAGGTACAAATAGGCTAGGAGAAAACCTACGATGATACCGTCACGTAGTCTTGAGATTTCCAATGTCCAAACGAACGTAAATTTTATCTGCAAGGCTCGTCGCGACATGAATGCGGTGAATATTGATATGAATCCGCCACAAACGGATCGAAAGGCTAAAGTTACCTCCGGCATGGTCACTCCAACCACATTTACAGTTCCAGGGAAAGGCTCACATTCCAGAAATGTGACTTTTAAGGCGGAGCTCCTGTCAGCAGGTGTTTACATTGGGCAAGTACACCCGAGAGAGAGAGAGAGAGAGAGAGAGAGAGAGAGAGAGAGAGAGAGAATATATATATATATATATATATATATATATATATATATATACATGTGTGTGTGTGTGTTGTGTGTGTGTGTGTGTGTGTGTGTGTGTGTGTGTGTGTGTGTGCGAGCGCGCACACGTGTGTGTGTGTGTGTGTGTGTGTGTGTGTGTGTGTGTGTGTGTGTGTGTGGTGTGTGTGTAGGTGTGGTTGCTGTCTGCTTGCTTCGGTCGTTCGTTTACAGTTTTAGTGTAATTCTTTCAGATGACATGATAAAACTAGGGTTGCATAGGTATATCGTCTTGGTGTTCAATAACAAGAAATAATAAACAAATGAATACATGAATGAATAAATGATTAAATAAATTAAATACACTAAAAATAACGATCGTAGTTTTCTACCACACTTAAACTGAAGCATATTTACAGGCGAATATATTCGAATTGTTTTCCGTTCTAGCGGGAACACCGCTTTCTTTCACATCCCGTCTTCACATGTCATGGCATGTCTATCAAAGGTGCCAGAGTCAGCGGTCATCACTACAGCCATTAACAGAAATTCAGATGAGCAAAAAAACAACAACAAAAAAACTAAAAACAACCAAAAAAAAAAAAAAAACCCAACCAACCAGCCAAACAAACACAAACAGCACTTACAATTCCAGCAGAGCGATACCAAACCAATCATGTAATCCACAAAGAAACCTTTGTTCCCCTTCATTTTTGGGCAGTTTAGTTTTAGATTTGGAGAGCATTGTTTGTCTGTTTGTCAGTGTGTCTGCTTATTTGTTTGTTTGTTTGTTTGGTCACACCCCTTCCCCCACCCCCCATTTTTTTTTTGTCTTATCTTTACATTCCATTTCATATTTTGCTCCGCATCTTGTACTGTCAAGGAAATTTGTACCAACATCACAATCTATTGCGATTTCTTTTCCACTTCTCAGTCTTTCTTCTTCTTCTTCTTCTTCTTTTTTTTTTTTTTTTGTTTGTTTGTTGCAAAGATACTTTTAATAGTGGTTGCACCAGAAAGAAAGAAAATACGGTAATAGTAAAAGAAAAAAAAAAAAAGAAGCAAAGATACCTAGCCACGATGATGGTGCTTCAGATCAGAGAATGGTAGATAAACAAGTGATGTATACCAACCTAATTATATACATCTTCTGCCGTGAGCGTTCCATTGATTACTGAGAGTGGCGGTTTCAGGGGAAAAAAAAAAAGAAAAAGAAAACAACAACAACAACAAACAAACAGAACGTACACGCGTTCCTTTTTCCCTCCACGAATAAACATACAGCTTTCATTGCTGACAGAACATTCAAGGCATCAATGTGTGTTCAGTCTCTCTCTTCTCTCTCTCTCTCTCTCTCTCTCTCTCTCTCTCTCTCTCTCTCTCTCTAACTCGCGCGCGCGCGCGCGCGCGCGTGTGTGTGTGTGTGTGTGTGTGTGTGTGTGTGTGTGTGTGTGTGTGTGTATTCGCGCGCCCACGCGTGTGCCAGTGCGCACTAGTGTGTGCGTGTATCTGCGTATGTGCGCGCGTTCGCGTGCATGTGTGTGTGTGTGTGTGTGTGTGTGTGTGTGTGTGTGTGTGTGTGTGTGTGTGTGACCGCGTGCGTCTGAAATATGCAGAATATTCTAATCATCGCCATGTAAGTTGGTGTGTGAGAGAGTTGCTCTCCTCTCTCTCTCTCTCTCTCTCTCTCTCTCTCTCTCTCTCTCTCTCTGCACGCTTAGGTATGCTTGTGAACGTGCGCGCGTGTGCATGTGTGTGTATGCGCGCGCGCACGCCCGCACGCGCTTTTAGGTGTGTGTGTGTGGTGTGTGTGTGTGTGTGTGTGTGTGTGTGTGTGTGTGTGCGTGCGTGCGTGCGTGCGTGCGTGCGTGAGTGCGTGCGTGCGTGCGTGCGTGCGTGCGTGCGTGCGTGCGATGCGTGGCGCTGCGTGTGGACGCGCGCGCGCGCGCGCGCGCGTGTGTGTGTGTGTGTGTGTGTGTGCGTGTGCGTGCGTCCGTGCGTGCGTTCGTGTGTGCGTGCTTGCGTGCTTGTGTGTGTGTGTGTGTGTGTGTGTGTGTGTGTGTGTGTTGTGTCTGTGTCTTAGTCTCAGAGAGAGAGAGAGAGAGAGAGAGGAGAGAGAGAGAGAGAGAGAGAGAGAGAGAGAATGTTTGTGTAGTTCGTGCGTTACGAGAGCGTGTGATTTCATCAGCGAATAAGTGCAATCTCTGTATGTGCGTGCGTGCGTGTGTGCGTACGTGCGTACGTGCATGTGAGTTGTGTGTGTGTGTGTGTGTGTGTGTGTGTGTGTGTGTGTGTGTGTGTGTGTGTGCGTGCGTGCGTGCGTGCTGCGTGTGCGTGCGTGTGTGTGTGTGTGTGTGTGTGTGTGTGTGTGTGTGTGTGTGTGACCACATGTGTATGATATGTGCAGAATATTATAGTCATCGCTGCGTACGTTGATGTGATAGTGTTGCTCCCCCCCCCCTCTCTCTCTCTCTCCTCTCTCTCTCTCTCTCTCTCTCTCTCTCTCTCTCTCTCTCTCTCTCAAAGTTCAAAGTATTGTAAATCAGGAAGATAAGATAAAAAAGTTATTACAGAAAATGCAAAAGGAATACAATACTTATTTATTATGTAATCTCGTTGATTCGGTCAATGATCCTTGTGCGTTCTGGCATAATGCACATAAAATGTCACCAAAAGGGTCTCGTGTACATGCATCTATTTCCATTAATGAGTGGCATGGGCATTTCAAAAACCTCCTTGATAAGGATGTGGACAATTCAGTCCAGATGGAAACCGCATCTGATGTAGAAACCACTAATGGACTCAATTTATTTGATAACCCAATTTTAAAAGAAGAAGTTTTATTTGCCACAAATAAACTGAAAAACGGCAAATGCGCTGGTTCAGATGGCTTAATTGGAGAAATCTTTAAAAAAAAATAAAAAAAAAAAATGGTGGCGAGATAGTTGTCGATTTTCTTTTTATATTTTCAATGCCCTTTTTGATAGATGAATATATCCCGAAGCCACAGGTTACAGATATGGGTAGAACAGTATGATATAACTGGCGAATAGCAGACTGGTTTCAAGAAATGGTACTCAGCAGTGGATCACGTGTTTACATTGCTAGCAATGATACAAAAGCAAATTTCGTTAAATCGTGAATTCTATGTAGCTTTCATTGATTTTGAGAAGGCCTTCGACTCTATTCCAAGGAAACTACTGTTGCCAGTTCTTCAAAAGAATGGTGTTAAAGGGAAGCTGTTTCAGTGTGTAAGATGTATGTATTCTAATGTTAAAGCAAAACTAAGATTCGGCAACGAATTCACAAATTTTGTCCACACAGGGTGTAAAACGAGGAGATGCCTGTAGTCCTGTATTGCTTTCTTTATTCATAAACGAATTATCATCAGAAATCATTGAGAAGGGACGACAAGGAGCGACATTGTCACCTGAGACCCGCGAATTATTTATCTTATTACTGGCAGACAATATCGCTTTGCTATCAGAAACTCCAGTTGGACTCCAAACCCAGTTACATAACCTCCATAGTATAACCACAAGGCTTCAACACCAGATAAAACAATGAAAAAGAGCAGCATTATGGCTTTTAGAAAGGGGGGGCGGGGGGGGGGGGGGTATTTAGCAGCAAGAGAGAGATGGTCTTTGAATGGTGAGGTAATGGATGTTGTGAATTGTTACAAATATCTCGGCATCTGTTTTACCACACGTCATAGTTTTTCACCTGCCTGTCAGGATCTTGCGAGCAGAGCAAAACATCATTACCATGTATACTGAGGTAACTGTAAGTGCTAAATAATAATTCTTTACCTATTTTACTTAAACCTTTTGATGCCAAAGTTCTGCCAATGGCTCAATATAGAGCCGAGATATGGCAGATGGATAAAGCTGTTATCGAAAAAAAAAAAAGAAAAAAAAAACCCTATTTGCTTTAAAAAGATTCTTGGGGGTGAAGCCTAGAACACCAAATGATCTTGTATATGGGGTTACAAGCCGATATCCTTTGTATATCAACTCACATTTGCGATGTATTAGTTATTGGTTGAAAATTGTGTGTATGAATGAGGGAATATTTTCACAGAAGGCGTACAAAATGTTGCTTAGTTTAGAATTACGAGATACGAAATGTTGGGCATCTGACATTGGCGTTTGTTTGTATCAAAATGGGTTTGGATTTGTTTGCATTAATCAAGGTGTTGAAAATATCGATGTCTTTTTAAAATAACTTCGTCAGAGGCTAATCGATAACAGGTGGCAAAAATTGGAGGAACACATTCAAAACAGTGGCAGGTTTTTTTTTTTTTTTTTTTTTTTTTTTTTTTTTTAACAGAACATTTAAGTCGTCTACAAATTGTGAAGCATATCTTTTGCTTGACATTGACAGACACTTAAAGAATTATATGACAAAAATGAGATGCGGAATAGCTGATATATGTACACAGAAGTATCGGTGTACTAATGCTGATGAAGATACTAGGATGTGCCCACTGTGTAAGAATGCCAAAAAGATGAACAACATTTGTTTGTTGTGCTGTCCTGCCTTCCAAGATCTGCGAAATAATGTTATACCCCAAAATACCTTAAAAATGTCTGTTTAATGTTGTAGTGCTGATGGCAAATCGAAAAGAAATAATATGGAAGAATATTTGAATATATTTGTACAAAGCGTTTAAAAGACGCACTGTATTACTCAGCTAAAGCAGCCCGAGTCATCTGTAGAGCAGGAGAATATGATCACATTTCGCCTCTACTCCACTCTCTTCACTGGCTATCTGTCTCAAACCGTATCTCGTACAAAATCTCAACTCTCACTTTCTCTGCTCTCTTTGAAAATGGACCTTCTTATCTCTCAGATCTCCTTAAAATCTACAGCCTTCCCGACAACTACGCTCCTGTGCTGACGACCGTCTTCTACGAATGACTCGCTTCAGGACTACTACTGGTGAAAGATTTTTCTCTTTTCAAGCTCCAGCGACGTGGAACAGACTGCCAGACTCTCTCAAACATTCAGATTCTCTCTCTTCTTTCAAGTCTAAACTTAAAACCCATCTATTTTCTCATAATTAGTCAATGCTGTGGGGGGGGGGGGGGGGGGGGGGACAACTTAACTCATAGCCGTCTGGGCCTTTTCAAATGTAGTGTATGTGTATGTTCTCTATTACATGTATTTGTTGTATGATTGAACGTTATAGGATTAAGTTTTTGTAGTGATACTTGAACAATAAGTGAATGTCACACTCATAGGATTAGGATTTGTTAGTTATTGGAGTAATAGTATTTGTAGCTAGGTGTAAGGTGTACTATTGTATATGAGAAGGGTGAATGTAGTTTGACTTTGTAAAGCGCTTAGAGAAATTCGTTTGATATATAAGAAACCATTATATTATTATTATTATTATTATTATTATTATTATTATTAAAGTGGTGTAGGATTATGAGATCAGGATGGAATAATGCTTAGCTGTTATGTTATCTTATATAATTAATCAGTCATTCATTGTTTAATTAAGTAGTGTATTGTCAAGGTACTGTACCCCCTTCAGAATAGGCTATGGTCTATATTGAATAAACTTCCGCTCTCTCTCTCTCTCTCTCTCTCTCTCTCTCTCTCTCTCTCTCTCTCTTCTCTGTGTGTGTGTGTGTGTGTGTGTGTGTGTGTGTGTGTGTGTGTGTGTGTGTGTGTGTGTTGAGAGTATGAGCGCGGATGTTTGCGTCCGCACGTGAGTGTATGCATGCGTGTGTGCATGCGCGCGCACACTTGTGTGTGTGTGTGTGTGTGTGTGTGTGTGTGTGTGTGTGTGTGTGTGTGTGTGTGTGTGTGTTATTGTGCGCGCGCGCGTGCATGTGTGTGTGTACGTTCGTGCGTGTGTGCGTTCGTGTGTGCGTTCGTGCGTGCGTTCGTGCGTGTGTGTGTGTGTGTGTGTGTGTGTGTGTGTGTGTGTGTGTGCGCGTGTGTGCGTGCGTGTGTGTGTGTGTGTGTGTGTGTGTGTGTGTGTGTGTGTGTGTGTGTGTGTGTGCCTGAAGAAGAAGAGGAGAACCTTGATCAAAAGGTAGCGACGCTGTTCCAAGTGGCAGGGTGTGAAATGAAGGCGTCGGACATTTCTGTTATTCATAGGAACGGCAAGAAGATTAGCGGCAAGTGCAGGCCTTTGCTTGTGAAGTTTCTTTCTAGACGTGTGAAAGGGGAGGCCATTAGGAAGGAGAAGGAGCTGCATAAGAAAGAACAGTACAAGAGGGTCTATGTGAACGACGACCTGACTGTCCTTCGCAGCAGGCTTCTTCAACTGGTGAAGAAGTCGGGCAAAGTGGAGAAGGTGTCAACAACTCCTGATGGCAGACTTCGCTGTGAGCTGAAGAAGATCCCTGGTCAGAGAGGGTGCTAGTTGTGAAGGTGGACAGCCCTGACGACCTCTTCAAGGTGGGCGCCGATGTGGACTTCCAGTTCCTTGGGCTGCAGCACCTCCTTGTCTGTGAGCCATAGGGGTCTGCTGGACGACGTGGTGATGTACATCCGTATTCAAGCCTTGACAGTGTTTTCTAGTTTGAATTGTTCTTCAAGTTTTTCTAGTTCTAAATGTAGTTTGTTTTCCCTGTCCCTCAATGTTTGTGGACTAAGAAGTCACGTGTAGTTTAAAGAATTTACGAACTATATTTCCCAGTTTGACATATTAACATTCACCGAAAGTAGAACTGATGCACAAGACTGTTTAGTGGACTGCTTTAGTAATCTTGGTTACTCTATTCCTTTGTTTAGTCGAAAATACCTTTCATATCAAAGATCTGGTGGCATAGCCATTGCCTATAAAAATATATGAAGAGTTTATTCAGGTATTGGAACCTGAAAGTAAAATTTTATCATTCGTGCATGTACTGAAACAGGATACATTCCTAGTTCTCCATATATCAATTCTTTTTTGGTAGAACGATTTAAATGAAAAAATGCTTAAAGAATTTAAGCTGAAAACGTTCCATTAGCTTTAAATCACTATATCCCCAAATTTCACAGCCATATAAAAGCCTTTCTAGGTTGTATAGTTGTGCGTTTATTACTCATTCATATAACCAAAATGTTGCGACAAATGGGGCACCAAGTGTTCAGTATTCCGTAACTGGATTTCTTGCTGTCCAGGGGCGCACAAGACTAAGGACGCACAAAAGATACTGGCCTCAGCTGAAAGTACTTCGAGGATGTCAGTAAACAGATATCATCAAAAATGATCATTGCACGGTTAATTCTTCTTTGTCTTATTTCTGTGGAAAAAAAAAGTCATTTCGGCTCCAATGAAGATAGGTTAAGTTATTTTATCCAGCTGCGTTAACTGTTGCAGTGGACTCATTCTACAGTGCTGTCAGGGTTTTCTTTTCTTTTCTTTTCTTTTCTCTTACATCTTCTATTTAACAGTTCTCTGGAATGTAAGGTTTCAGAGAGACCAGTGGATTTGGTAACACACCCATACCAATGTAGCTCTCTGTTCTTTACTGATATCAGCGGATCTTCACATGCTCTGATATACTGCTTTAATGTTTGACACACTTGCTAACTGGTGATAAAATCTGTAATCTGACGGCGTGTGTGTGTGTGTGTGTGTGTGTGTGTGTGTGTGTGTGTGTGTGTGTGTGTGTGTGTGTGTATAGTGTATATATATATATATATATATATATATATATATATATATATATATATATATATATATATATATGTGTGTGTGTGTGTGTGTGTGTGTGTGTGTTGTGTATGTGTGTTGTGTGTGTGTGTGTGTGAGAGAGAGAGAGAGAGAGAGAGAGAGAGAGAGAGAGAGAGAGAGAGAGAGAGAGAGAGAGAGAGAGAGAGATACCAGTGCATGCAGGAGGCTGATCTTGCGTTTCATGGAGGTTTCATTGTCGATCCACACAGGTCTCAGTCTAAACAGTGTTGATGTCTTTGCTGACCTTGAGAACAGTTCTGGTTGTTGACCCCTCCTTGGTAGTAATGGATCCCAGAAGGTGACCTGCTGAACATGTAACAGTTTCTGTTGGGGGAGTGTTCTATGACAGGTGATGGCAGCGTAGTGGCTAATCATCAAGTTCATCTTCTGGACGCTGAGTTCCCTGCCATGCATGGCTGACGTGTCAACTGTCATGTCGCAAGCTTGGCCAGTTCAGGTTCATTGTCTGTCAGGCCATCGATGTCGTCTACAAAGCGACGGTTCAAAATTGTCCTTTCTCAAATGCTAGGCTGTTGAATTGATCTTCAGCTTTATCAGTTGTGATGTTTCAGGAATTTATTTAAAAGTGAAGAAGACTGAAGACAACACTGTGGAGTGCCAACTGAAGCATGGGACGTTTCTCCAGTAGCACCTTTATGGACATTGCACCAAATGCGCTGAAAGACACTAAAAAACTATCGCTGATGAACTGAAACTGTGTTTGTTTGAAGTGTTCATGCAAACCAGTGCAAAGGACACTTTATTCGCCAGATTACAACAGAAACAAAGAGGTTGTGACTAGCGAAGTGGACAGAAGGAGAAATTGGTGTTGACAAGACAGCAACAGACTATGGAGAAAATTGAAAATGCATCTCTTTTTAGACATGAAATGAAGATAGACACGAGGAACACTGAGAGTACAAGACTGGTTAAAGCCATCTCCAAGAGGTGACCACAACTGTGTGATTTACTAGCATATAATCCAGTTTGGGGCTGTGTGGGTAAGCTTGCCTACATGGTAGGGGTAATGAAATCTAAGAAGTAAATGTAGATGCTAAAAAGCAATATACCCACGTATTTAGTGATTACTTCCAGAGAGAGAGCCCCTACAAATGAGACATCAGCTCACTAGGTCCCGTGAAACAGAAAACACAATCTGCAATGCACGGCCAACTTGAAAATAATCTGGTCAGTTAGCCCATGTGGTAGCTTTAGAAACTATAATTCTGTCTACCACGATCTATAGGCTTTGTTATTGTTATTATTATTATTATTATTATTATTATTATTATTATTGTTGGGATTATCTTTATTTTTATTATGAAAACGTATATAGCGCCTATCCTCTGCTAGAGACCAAGTTCTAAGCGCTTTACAACCCACACTCGTTTACACAATGGGCTGCCTACCTCATTAGTGCCAACTGAAGAGCTACCAACTACTGCTACGATGGAAATAGCAACCAAGGAGCCTTGGGATGGTGAAGCACAATGAACCAGATGTCTGCTGATACTTGACGCGTTTTTTCCTCACAGTTGCAGAGTTCTGCCAATGCTGTTGCCATGTCAACAGCAAGCTGAAAGATCAAACACAGACTTCCTGCTGACATGTAACTAACGTTGCCATCCGTTTCCACTCTGTATTCTTATTGTTTCCGACAAACGACACCGCATACATTGAAAAACGTTGTGTGTGTGTGTGTGTGTGTGTGTGTGTGTGTGTGTGTTGTAATGAAACACTTGACAACCCATCCGATCGGTCGCACTCAAACCCCAAACCGCAAGAATAGATTTCAAATCTATGCCCACTCTCCCCTCTCAACACCCCCCCCCCCCCCCTTTCTCTCTCTGAGAACGGTGTGATATGCCCGACTTTCACTATCTCTTACAAGAGAAAGTTACGTCACGGAAACGCGTGATGCATTTCATTCTTATCCGTGCCCCTCCCATTCACTTTCAACACTCCAGCACTCCCACACTGGGTGAACTACGATGCAGAAAAAAATTTACATTGCATTGTAATAATTGCCCATCTCACCCCCCCCCCTTCCTATTCCATGTCACAAAGGCATGTTGCCACCCTCTCCACCGCCATCCCCCCTCCCCCCCTCCCATGCGGCTTCACTTCCCACAAAGGGTAACCGGCAAACCTCCCTCCTTCTCCAACCCCCTGTTTCACATTTTCCGTCCGCGTGCTCTCGGATCTCTAGTAAATGATGTCACTGCGTTTACCCGTGAAAGATACAGACCGTGGAAACCCCCAGCCAAAGAGCCCAACACAATTGTTAAGAAGACAATGTCAGAAGCACTCAGGGTGGCCATAGAGTTCATCATGAAGAACCACATATACAGGTGCAATGACACTACCAAGAAGCAGTCACAAGGGGGTCCTATAGGCTTGGAACTAACAGGAGAGTTGGCAGCGATCTTCATGATGTGGTGGGACAGAGAGCTGTTGAGAAGAGTCCACATGCTAGGATTGGAAGTGGTGCTTTACAAGAGGTATGTGGACGACATCAACCTGGCGGTCAAGACACCAAGAGAGAAGAAGAAACTAACCAAAGATAGAGATGGAGATTATGGGTTGGAAACGGATCATAACCCTCAAGAGATGGAAGATGACGTGTCGTACATTAGTATCGTTCGAGAGGTAGGGAATGGAATCCACCCATCGATTCAGCTGGAAATGGACTGTCCCTCACTGCACGATGACCAGAAACTTCCCCTGCTGGACATCAAAGTATGGGTCAGAAAACAACCTGAAAGAGAGAATGGAGTGAACTGCGATGAAGGAAAGGGAGGAAAAGGAGGACAAAGCCAAATAATGCATGAGTACTATTACAAAGAGGTGGCAACCAGAGCGGTTGTAGACACAAGATCGGCAATGCCATGGAGAGACAAGAGAACTGTGATTACACAAGAAATCTTACGCATCATGTTGAGATGCAGCCCAGACCTCCCGTGGAGCATTACCACAATGCATGTGAACGAATACATGAAAAGACTACAGTTCTCCCACTATGATGAAAGGTTCAGGGAAGAGATGTGGAGATCGGCACTGAATGCGTACAACTCTATAAAAGAGAAAGATAGGAATGGAGAACAGCCACTGTGCAGACCCAAACACTGGCAAAGAACAGACAGAAAGAAGAAGAGAAGAGCAAAGAAAGAAGACTGGTACAAGAAAGGAGGGAACAAGACAGTGATCTTTGTACCATCAACCCCACACTCTCAGCTGAGGAAAAGATACCAGGATGTAATAAAGAATACAAACCTGAAGATAAAAGTTGTGGAAAGATCAGGGAAGATGGTCAAGAGCATCTTACAAAAAAAAAGATCCATACAAACGACCTAGATGCAGCACAGAAGAGAATTGCATGGTGTGTGGAGGAGGAAGGGGGAATTGTAGAAGAGAAGGTGTGACATATGAGATAAGATATAGTGAGTGCAGCTGCATGTATGTTGGAGAGACAGCACGCACTGGACACTATTGAGGCCAAAAACACATGACAGCCCTAGCAAAGAGAGACCATGTTTCAGTGTTGTGGCGACACACAGCACAGACACACAGCAACAGTGACCCCCCCCCCCCCCCCAGTACAGCATGGTGATAACAAGTTACAAAGGAACTGCTTTGGGAAGACAAATCACTGAAGCTGTCAAGATTAACAACACACCACCTGAGTTGAGACTCAACACAAGAGAGGAGTGGGGCCATACACGACTGGTGAGAACATCACTCACCAACCTGTGAGAACATCACTCACCAACTGATGGAAGCAGTTTCCAACACCATACACAGCCAGACTTATGAGGGGTGGCTTACCCGACAAGTCTTGATCACAGGTCAGTGAAAGAAAGAATGATGGAAGAGTGGCGCGGCTGAAGATAAAACAAAAACAACTTGGGAAAAATGAGATGCAGTAATATCTTCATGGCTAGAGTCTATGGGCTATCAAAATCTAACGTCTTCACTTTCTGTTTTTCCTTTTTTTTCTGAATAGTTATTTGTTGTATGGAACTCTTTTTTTCCATCACGGAAGCTGACATCCACAATCACGCCCCTGTTACGCCCAATGCATTAACACCACAAGATTCAGTGACACGTGACCAGTGTATGCCCATGAGAGAATGTAAATATACGGGTTCACGACCACCCATGTCATTTTGCCCGAAAACCCCCCTTTTCACATACAAATCACGTCCATCTCATGCCAGTTTTTGCCAAAATTAACACCTGTTTTCTAAACAAAATTAACAAGCAAAAACCTCTAAAAATCGACGAAGTCAGTACTTTAAAAACGGGGGTTTCCGTGCAAAATGACATGGGCGATCGTGAACCCGTATATTTACATTCTCTACAGGGACATAAAATTGTTATTGTGAACATAGATATTTACATTCTCTCCAAGGTCATAAAGTCAACTAAACATTTTAACATTTATATGGCTTGACAGTCCTACCTCTGCGACAGCAGCATGTGCTGCTTTTGTTAATCGACACCGCAAAATCGATAAATTGACCCTACTGTCATAACAACGGGCTGCCGCAATGCGGCACAGGCCTGCAGTCAATACTGCATTATTAATCATCACGTGATGGGCTGAGCTGTCACGTGTGCACTTTCAACCAATCGACAGGGGGTATGACATCATTTTTCGCCGGGACTACTGGCTGCCATCATTTCTGGTTGGGGCGCCTATGAGTGAAGACGTGTTTTAGCGCTGTTACTTTACAGAAGAAAACATGGCAGAGTCCAGCCTGGAAGCTAGTTTATCTTCACAAGAGACCGCAATGGTTGTTAGTTCTCAAGAAAGCCAAACTGGGCATTTGCTTTATTCAGGTGAGCAAAAAGGAATAATACTGAAATACAAAAAGTATTATCAGGAAATGATTTTATATCTTGAAAAATTAGAACGTGGCGAGCCTTGCTCGAAACCAACCCAGCCAAAAGAGAGTTTAAATCTTTTGGAAACGAAGCAAGTAAAACGTGAAATGACAGTAAGTGAACTGGATGATTTTTTACGTAATTGTTTTGTAGAGCAACTTGATGATGAGCTGATTGATGAAGGCTCTTTTATGAAGCTGAAAAACATGACTGAAATTACGCCTGTTTTACTGAAAGCTGGTTCTAAGATCAAAGATGGAAATCGTAAAACTCTTCGTCAATCTTTGCTTTTAGGCCATTGGCTTGAAAGAACAAAAACTGTTTTAAAAAATCTAACCCAAAAGCGTCCTGGGATAATTATTTAAAAACTGAAATTCTGATGGAACCCACGCTGTGTAGAAAACTGATGGAATTATCATTTTGTTTTTTCTACTATCCAAAGTTCCACAAGCTTGGAATTTCTATCCGCAGCTTGTATGAGAAAAGAAAGCTCATTGTAAAATATATGCAAAGCGACGTTGGCTTTCGCGAGTTCTGGCAGAGTGATTAAACGCGGTCTTCTGGCTAGCTGCTGTGAAAAAATCAATACTAGCCGAGGAAGCAGACTCCAGCCTAAAGGCTAAAAATACGCCAGAACTAGGACGATTGTCGGCTGCCGACAAGTGACACAGAAAGGCCCTCAACAGGGCTAAAAATAATACTAAGGGAGGTAACTCCTGCACACACCCCCACCCCACGCACGCACACCACCACACCCCACCCCTGCCGCCACCCCCGCCCCACGCACGCACACCCCACCCACCGCCCACTCACGTTTGACCTACAAAGCAGTGCAGTAAACTAGGTCAAAACGATCTGTGATTAATTGACCTAGTTGATTACACCACGCACACACATATAACTTCTTCTGATTCTTGCGCAAAACAAGAGAAACTGATTACTTAATTTTTTTAATTGTCGTTTATATTCTGGTTTAAAAAATGAAGCCCGAAGTATTTACAGAGCTTCATAATATATACAGAATTTTGGAGGAGGAGAGGGGGTGGGGGGTCGATAGAGAAGAGTTAAAGAACAGGTTTGAAGAATTAATTACTGATCTTTTTGAGCGTCTAACTATACGAGAAAGCGTAGTGGAAGCCGTTAGTAAAATACCAGATTCTTGGCCCCAACCAGTTGTAAAGTTGTTTGCTATTTTAGTTGATAATATGACTCCTGAAGATGCTAATCTGACTGTTTCTACCAGCCCTGAAGGAGTAGCTATTCACTTTAATGATTAGAAAAGACTATGAATAATAAACAATAGCTGAATTTACATTTACAATTATTTTTTTTATTTATTTACATTTAAAAATGGCTGCTGAACTCAGTGAATCTGATTTAAAGAATTGTAATGAACTATTTGACGAAACAATGAAAGTGTTAAACATCGCTTTTAGTGAATTTGGGTTTGAGAATGATGTAGACAATATAATAAAAGATCATAGTGAACTATTTGACGAAGCAATTAAAGTGATGAACATTGACTGTAGTGATTCAGAAAAAGCTAAAATATTAGCAGGTGTTATTGTAAGGTTAACGTGTCTTGAAGTGTTGCAACGCTTGGGAGAAGAATAAAAGCCCGTTTACTTACTTTTATTTACATTTATTTTTTTTAATTTACGTAAATATTGTGGCTTTAAAAATGACGGCCACAAGTAAATTCGAGGATGGAAAACTATATACGATGGAAGAAATATTTGATATTGAAAAAAAACAATTAAGCAATACGTTTAGTGAAGTAGACATGGACATCATTAACCCCACAAACGTTCATGAAAGCGTGGCACATGCTATCTCTAAAATCCCAGAGTTTCTTCAGATGGAGCCGCCAGTAAAAGTGTTGTTAACTATTCTGATTGATTATATAACGCCCGATGATACTAGCATGGAAGTTTGGGTTTCAACAAGACAGAAAGAAGTTATTAGCTATCACGACTTTAATTCTAACTGGGCTGATTACATGCTTACACAGTTTAATCATGCAAGTGAGGAGGCTAAGTTAAGGGGTTCTGGCTGGTCTGAAGGAAGAGTCCTTCAAATTATATTGAAACAAACAAAGTTCTATCCTATAGTTGGCAATTCTTACCTTCCTGTCCCAAAAGAGTTAGAGTTAAAACGAGCAGTCTTAAACATACATAATTCTGACAACATGTGTTTTATGTGGTGTGTTTTAGCACATTTACATCCTGTCAAAAATCATGCAAATAGAGTATCTAATTATGAAGCATACAAAGAAAGCCTGAACTTTAATAACATAACCTTTCCAGTGAGTATAGAAAGCATATCTCAGTTTGAAGAGCAAAACAACCCAATCACCGTAAACGTATACACATGGTCTGCAGTAGATAATCTAGTGCCTCTAAGGGTTTCTCCCAATGCTCCTACTTTAGGCGATTCACTTAAGAATCATGTAGACGTGATACTGTTTGCGGATAGTACAAAGAGTCATTATGTATTAATCAGAACAATGAGTAGACTGTTAGCCTATACGTCAAAGGATAAATCTAAACAAGAGCTTTGTAGAAGGTGTTTGACTAGAATCCCAACTATAGAAGCAGCTGCCAGTCATAAGAAACATTGTAAAAGTTTTGTAGACTGTGAAACCAAACTCCTCACACCTAAACCAGGGTCTAAAGTTAGTTTTAAGAATGTACACAAAATGCACATGAGCCCATATGTGGTTTATGCTGACTTTGAATCGCTCTTGCCACAGTACTACGGTCCCCAACAAGAACAAGAACAAAAAACAACCTTATTAACCCACCATCATATCTGTTCTTGTGCGTTTATTGTTGTTAGGTCAGATGGGGCACACACAACGCCTGAGATTTACAGAGGACCCAACGCAGCTAGTAGATTTTTAGAGCAGATGAAACAACTTCGTAATTACTACTCCAACCAACTAAATCTTTCAGACATTATTATGACTCCTGAAGACCAGGAACGTTATGACTCAGCCGCTCACTGTTGGATTTGCGGCTTAGAGCTAACACCTAACAGTAAAGACGTGACAGTAAGAGACCACGATCACATTACTGGCAAATTCAGAGGGACCGCACACAACAATTGTAATCTTCAACTTAAGGTTGACCCCCAAAAATGGAAACTGCCTATCTTCTTTCATAACTTACGAGGCTACGATTCTCATTTTATCATGCAAGCAGTGACTTCTGAATATAAGAGGGTTACCTGCATTGCACAGTCTTCAGAAAAGTACATGACTTTTACTCTTGACTGTTTATCCTTTTATGACTCTGCCCAACATCTGATGGCAAGTTTAGATAAGTTAGCGGGATCTCTACAAGTCTTTCCAATCACTAAACAATACTTTGATCCATCTTTAGTGCGTAAAGGAGTTTATCCTTATGAATACATGAACTCGTGGGATAGGTTTGACGAAGACACGCTTCCTCCTAAAGGCGCTTTCTTTTCTAGTCTTAGAGGCAAAGACATAACTGATGCTGACTATGTATACGCTCAGAAAGCCTGGACAGAATTACACTGTCAAACAATGGGCGATTATCATGATCAATATTTATTGGCTGACGTGTGTTTATTGGCAGACGTCTTTCAGAATTACAGATCTACATGCATGAAACATTACAGCTTAGACTTATCACATTACATCTCTGCCCCTGGCCTTTCTTGGGATGCATTCTTAAAGTCTACAAACATCCAGATTGACTTAATTTCTGATTTACCCACACTCCAGATGATTGAAGGCGGTCTAAGGGGAGGTATTAGCATGGCCTCACATCCTTACTGCAAAGCCAACAACAAATATTTAGATGATTATGACCCGACTAAACCGTCCAACTATCTAATGTACTTAGACGCTAACAATCTGTATGGATGGGCCATGAGTCAACCGCTTCCATTACGTAACTTTAAAATGATAAAAGGACCTCATGATGTCAATACTGTGTTAGGAATGTTGTCACAGCTTACGCCTGATAATCCAATAGGACTAATCTTAGAAGTAGACTTAGAATATCCTAAAGAATTACACGATCTCCACAACGATTACCCCCTGGCCGCAGAAAGCTTAAAGATGAGTCCCATCGAACCTCCTAAACTTGTACCTAATCTTCGACATAAAACTAAATATGTGTGTCATTACAGACTCCTACAGTTTTACCTAAAGCATGGATTAAAGCTGACCGCTGTTCACAGAATAATTATATGCGACCAAGAGCCCTTTATGAGGCCATACATCAAGAAGAACACCGATCTTAGGACTAAAGCCACTGATGCTTCAGAAAAAGACTTCTTTAAACTGATGAATAACAGCTGTTTTGGCAAAACTATGGAAAACCCACACAAACGTAAAGATGTAAAATCAGTTACAAAAGAAAACCAAGCAATTAAGTTGGCCTCTAAACCTAACTATCAAGACTTTAGAAGATTTAACGACAACCTGGTTGGCATCATGATGAAGAAAAAGGATGTTAAGTTGGACAAGCCGGTGTTTATCGGCTTCACCGTATTAGAGTTGTCGAAGTTATTGATGTTAGAATTTCTGTACGACTACTTTAAACCACTGTACCCAGAAGCAAGAGTTCTTTACACAGACACTGACTCTTTTATTTTAGACGTCCCAACTGAAGACTTTTACAAAGACTTAGAAACAGAAGTAGCTAAAGGAGTTGATGGATGGTACGACACATGCGACTATCCAAAAGACAGTCCTTTACAATCAACTGTTAACAAGAAAGTGATTGGAAAGATGAAGGATGAACTTAATGGGACAGTTATACAAGAATATGTTGGCTTACGGTCGAAGATGTATAGCGTTGCCAGCCAAACTTCTGTAATGAAGAAGGCTAAGGGGATAAGTAAAGAAGTTGTCAAAAAAAATATAACTCACGATTACTACAAGCAAGCTCTCTTTGAAAACAAAGTATTTTATCACACAAATGTTAATCTGCGCTCTACTCTTCATCAAGTAAACACAACTGCAGTTAACAAGATATCACTAGTCTCTAACAATAACAAGAGAACTTACGTCAATCCTGAGTTTTCATATGCTGTAGGGCATTGGAGAACTTTAAAAGATTAACTTGGCTGACGTGACTTGTACTTAACTTAAGAACCTAATAAGAACTTACTTAAGAACCTAATAATAACTTACTTAAGAACCTAACTAGTACTTGCTTAAGAACATAGCAAGAACTTATAACTTTTTGCACTTAACTTGTAATTTACTTGCGCTTAACTTAAAAAGTACTTTCTATGACTAACTTAACTTGTACTTATCTAGTTCTTAACTTGTACTTTATTTAGTTTTTTAAAAAACTATTCCATAGAAAATGGGTCTACAGCAGGAGGTTGTACTTTTTTTGCAGAAGTTGGTTCTTCTTCTTTTACTGGCTTTGTGGGGGTTTGTGACTTTGCTGCTAAGTATGGTGTTAGACATTTGTATGCTAAAACCCCCCCACCAACAACAACAGCAGCAAATACATAATAATACATCTTATCGCTTGATTGTGATTGTGTTGTTGTTAATTGTGTTGTTGTTGACGGTGGCGATGTTGTATTACTATCTAACAATTTTTGTTTTGTTGATTGGTTTGCTTTTCTCAATCTGTTCCATTCAGCTAGTTTATGACCGGCCTCAACACGCCCAGGATTTTTAGACTTAGTAACACTACTCACCTGTGGCACATTCTGCTCTTGCGGGCTCACTTGTGGTACATTCTGCTCCTTCGGAGGGTTTTGCGGATTGTCCTGTGGCGTCTTCTCGCTCATTTTTTTTTTTATTGCGATTAAATTTAATATGATCAAAATTAATATGATTAAAAGTAATTAATCCCATGATGAATGGGCATAACATTGTCCCAAATCTGTAATACATGTCACATGCAAGAGTTTCTAGGGACTTGTTTAAAACCGGATCTTGTGATAAGTCATATTTTAAATCTTCTTCTGAATCAACAGGCGCCATCTTACTTACTAACTTAGCATATAAATTAATCATTGTCTGCCCCACTGATCTAACCATTTTTGACCCTAGCTGTGCTTCGTACCTAGCGTAGTACTTCTCAACGTCTGATGTAGACAGTTGCTGAATCTGTTCAATAGTTAGTTCAGTGCCTAAATACTGTTTAGTTTTTCCACACGCAGCTAGAGAGTATAATCTTTCTTTATGGCAGTGGTCTGCTGAGTGGTCTGCCTGCTCCTCACACTTTAATAGTTCGTCACAATCCATTTTTAAAAGCAATAAAAAATAATATAATACTTTTAAAACCATGAGTTTAACGCTGGTTAATTATGCAGTGCCTATCGTTGGTGTTATAGTCTATTCAACCCTCGCAAAATGTTTGTTAGGAATAAAACCGCCCAACATGGGAAAGATAGAAGATTCGCCGAAACTAGTTACAACCTTATTTTTAGCTTTAACAACAAAAGATTATTTGATTAAAAAGCACATAGACAGCCTTTCGTATTATGATTATTTTAATTATTTTTTTAGTTAATAAAAAGATGAGTGAAAAAAAAATTATCAATACGATTTACCATTCTGCTGTAATTAGCAGCCTTAGTATAGGCTATAGCGTGCTAGCAAAAAACATGTTAAAAATGAAGCCGGCGGATCTAGGAAGGTTAGACATTGAGGATGTTGTTAAGGTTATAGTTGTAATTACTGCAGGGATTGCCTCAAAAGACTTTCTTGTTGCGCAGGGGATTATCCCAGAAAATATTAATGCATAGGCAGATTAATCTAGAAATTATTGATTTATAAAAAGATGTCTGGATTGGTTCTGATGGTGGGAGGAGCTATTGTTAATGCTTTGGCCTTTTCTGGAAGCAATTATATGTTTAGTAAATTGCGGTCCGATGAAGAAAGAGAACGCCATAACAAGGCAATGGAAGATTTAGCTAAGGCAAGAGACGCTTACGAGAAAAGACGAATTGCTCACTTAGACTTTATTAATAAAAAGTTAAGAGAACAGGGTCATGCAGAGCACACATTTACAGACGTTGATGACGCAATGAATGAGTATTACTTAGTGACAGGAAAGAAGTTTCTAACATCGCCGCCACCAGAACTGTCCGACTTTTATGAACTATCTGAGGAACAGAAAAGTTCAGAGATAGCTTTTATTGTAGTTGGCATGGGAGCAATCTTTCTTGTTGCTCGCTTTCTTGTGTAAAATAAACTGCATTTAAAATATGGACAATACGAAGTACAAAATATATTATTCTCCTAAAGGGTATTGGAAAGGAAAGACTGCTATTGAAAAACTGAGTAAAGCTGCTAGAGTGTCTGAATCAGAAGCGAAAGACTGGCTTTCAAAACAGGCAATTTGGCAAATATATCTGCCTGCCCCAAAAAGAATAATAAGGCCTAGATTTGTTAATTCAGTTCCAAATGACACCCACCAGATGGACTTGTTGTATCTTCCACATGACAAAGTTAGACGAAAAAAGTTTAAGTATGCTCTGACTGTTGTTGACATGGCTTCAAGATACAAAGACGCTGAGCCTTTAACGGATAAAAGCTCAACTGCCGTGGCTGTGGCTTTACAACAAATATACATGCGAGGCCCATTAAAGTATCCTAGGATGATTCAAGTTGATGATGGAAAAGAGTTTAAAGGTTCTGTAAACCAGCTGTTTTTAAAACATCATGTTACAGTTAAGAGAGGAATCCCAGGCAACCATCGGTCACAAGCCCTAGTAGAAAACTTTAATAAGAATCTAGCCGAACGTTTGTTTACCTATCAATATCACAGAGAAATTATGGACAGAGAACGCAACACAGAATGGGTTAGAAGATTGCCAGCAGTCTTACGCACCATGAACAACGAAGAATTTAAAGCAACAGGCCTTAAACCAGTAAACGCGATCAAATTAAAAAAAATTAGCATTACTGAAGATGTGCAGGGGACTCAAAAACTCTTGCCGTTTGGGCTAAAAGTAAGATACTTGTATGCTCCTGGAGAGGCAGAAGGTGATGTTAGAATTAGAGCCACAGATCCTATATGGAGCGTAGATGTATATGAAGTTGAAAGAATTATGAAAACAACCCCTCCCGTGTATTATTTAAGAGAAACTCTTTCTTCCAAAAAGCCTGCCACTAAAAGATCCTTTGTTCGTGAAGAGTTGCAAGTTGTCCCACCAAACACAGTGAGTTAAAAAAAATAGTATTTATTTTTGCTAAACTTATTTTTTGTTAAACTTATTTTTTTGGCTTATTTTGGGTTTAACCGATCATGTGTTTGTTTTTCAATGTTCTGTTTGATTGCATCAGTGTCTACCTGTTGCGAAGTAAAAGTCTTTCTCCACTCCTTTTGAAGTTCAATTTTTTGTCGTCTATAATCCTCACCGTCAGCCATAAGCTTCTGAAATTCTTCGTCTGTAATGTTTTCATCCTGCAATGATTTGCTTATTCTTAATCTTAATGAACAAAGTTTTGCTGATGCTAAGGCAACAATGGCAGTGTGCTTTTGTAATTTAGGTGTAATTTTTTTTAAAACAGCACTCACAATCATAGACATAGCACCTAAACCCAAACCAAGGCTCCCTAATGCTAAAGAGGCTGGCGCCCCGGCCCCAGTAGCTAAAAGAGCAACACTAGACCCAGCACTTACGCTAGCTACAGCTGATGAGCCAGTAATTACATAAGAAAGAGTATTTAAAGCTTTAGCATATTTCTTTCTAGTAACCCTATACTTATCCAAGTCGCTTTCTATTTCCTTTTGAAGTTCAGTTATTTGCTCTAATCTAAACTGTTGAACCTCCATTTTTTAATTAAGATTAATTTTTTAATTAAGATTAATCTTGTACATATTTTTTTATTAACCCTTCTGGCAGCACTTCATCAACAGAGTAAAACGCAATAAAATCAACATACTTAATAAAAATAAAATCAAGCACTGTTAGTTTAGCATTGTCAACCATCACAGTGACTTTGTCAGAAGATACAGAAGTGTTTATTTCATCCCCGTTTTTAGTAATAGCAATAACAAGCCTAAGAGGCCCGCCCAAGTTTTCAGACTTTATTTGTACACCTCTGATTAACGTATGCTCTGGCAAACTAGGATCAGACTCCCTTGGAGTGATAAATAAGCGAAAAAGCATCGTCATTTTTCTAGGCAGTGATTCTAGTTTTGGGTTAAACTCTAAGCCGACGGTGTCACCCCCCACTTCAGCTAAGGACTTCTTTCTCCGCAGCATATATACAGAGCCCTGCTTAGTTATTTCAATCTGCTTTTTCTGTTGTAATCCTGGGACTAGGCTAGCAAGAAGGCGTCCTTCATTCAAAACTTTTCTAAAATTGTTTTTCTTATCAAAGTATACATGGGGGCTTCGTAGTTCAAACTTTAAATCCTAGTTAATGTCAGGAAGCAACGCCCAAGCATTCTCTCGTTTATGAAGTTTGTATTCGTGTTTGCCAGAATCGTTTGCCCTTAGATTTCTTATCTCTTCCAGGGTAGGATATTGCTGTCGTTTTTTGTCTTCAATTTCTGTTCGTTTGTAAACCCCATCATCTGTGTATTCAAATCCATAAACATTTCCTGTCACTCCTATTAGATCAAAGTCCGTTGTATCTGCTAGATCTTTTAGCTCTACTGCAACGCATTTAGGAGCTAACTCCGCTTTTGATTCTGGCCCTCGAGACATTTTTTTAATATTAAAATTATAATAAACAATCTACAATAAACAAACGTATTGAACTGGGGGTCAGTTCGTAAGCATAGCTTAGCGTGCTTAGATTTTTCTAACTGCTCTTTTATTTTTTTTAGCTCATCTTTGTCCCTTATTATATAATTTTCACTTAAACATTCTTCAAAACTATCCCTGTCCTTAGTATAGAATAAGATGACTGATTTTAACTGCGATCTAAAGTCTTTTAAGACAGCATTGTATTTTTGAGTTAAGAGCCACACAGAAACTAAGGCGTGGCATCCACTAAAGGCTAGCTTTGATAGAGCTTTTCTTTTTTTAACAATGTCTCGTTCAGCTGAGCAGTCATCAATAATAAACAGTGTTTCAGTTCCCTCAAATAGCCTATAGTAATGTTCTAAACAGTCGCTTAGCTTGTCAGTAGGATCAACTAAAAATATATTCTCGTCTGTCCAAATAAACTTCCTTTCTTTGTAAGACTTGTTGTGCTTAATGGTTGTGCAGAATATAACAATGTGCTCGTAATGAAACCTGTATATTGTTTGTAACAAATCAAGTACGAAGACAGTTTTCCCACACCCAGTAATCCCGCAGATAAGAGAACAGTGCGGATCTTTGGGCAGAAACTTCAAACTATCCATCTGTTTTTATTAGAATATTTCTTCTGCATTTTAATAAGCCACATCTTTTAACCTGTTTTCTTCAATGTTTAGCTGAGCATCACAAACCATAAAAACATGAATTTGTATTGGGGCGTTTCCGTCTGCTTTCTTGTGAATATTTATTTTTATACCATCTTGCCCTACCCTTTCTCCACTTCCAAACAATCTGTTGTCAAATGTGGATCTAAAATCCAGCCACAGCCCATATTTGGTTATTAAGTAGTCTTCGAGTCTTACATCATAAAGGCGAAGTTTTTTACATACGCGATCAACTGCAGGATCTCTTTGCCTACCTCCAGCGAATAACTTTCTTATTTCATCAAAGTGTTGGTGAGGTAAAAGCCCGCGACCCGAATACAACTGATCAGACTTACCATTTATTGCACAGTCGACCTTCTCAATTTTTGGATTATAAAACGCTTCTGATTCTCTATGAAAAGGAGTTGTTTCTTCAGTAAACAAGAACAAAATTCCTTTTAAACACTTCAGAGACTGATTTAGATGTATGTTCCAGAGAGTGTCTCGCTTGTTTCTATTTTCTGTAATGGAGTGTATAACGTTTTCATAATAAATAACCGTTTTACTTTTATATTGGGTTAAGATTGTTCTGGCCAGTCCAGGGTTAGTAACAACATCAAACTCAAGAGAAATGTCGCTGACTGTGTATTTAGCTTTAGGATCTTCAGACAGAACAACAGACTCGCTAGGATTAAATGTCAGTTTATAAGTAAGTTTTTCTTTTAGTGCGCCTTGGTAATATGGCATATTCGTCTTTAACAGCTCAAAATCTAGAGGGATGCAGAATCTGTTGCCAAATGCTTCTGCTACTGCCTCATCTTTAACATCATCCTTTGCATCCTCGGCTCCAACTCTGTGCTTGAGACCGTTTGGGCTTTGTATTCCCTGATAAACCTTCTCTTTTCTTTCTTTTTTAGGCAGCCATAGGTCAGAATAGAGAGCAAAAATGTCTGCCTCGCTTAGTACAAAGACTTCTCTACCCTTCAGTTTGATTGCCATATGTTTAACGATGGCCCTACCCAAATTAGCAACAACAGTAGCATTAGGATCTTCCGATGTAATATCTATTTTGAATGATAGTTTAGCAGTGCCTGGCATTATAACATCATCAGCGCCAAGATCAGGGAACATGACTATTAAAGTTTGTTCAGGCTGAACTGTTGATGGAGTATTTACACTAATTACAGTCTGCCTTATACCTTTTACGCCGTGGGGTTCCTCCTCTTTTCTGTATGGATCAAGGTCACAACCGTATGAGTTCATTTTTATAAAACAAAAAATAATAAATATATAAATATGGCTGATGAAGATTTTGACGCGATTGATCCTATTGAAGAAGAAGATGAAGATTTTGGCGCGATTAGTTCTATTGAAGAACCGGGTCCTTCATTGCAAGAAGAACTTGAAGCAGCAGCAGGCCAAGGAGTAGGATTAAGTCAAATACGATTGCTAGATAGAATTGAATCGTTATATAGCCATATGGGGCGAGAGCAGCCAGAAGCACTTAAGGTTTCCAATTTTTCAATAGATAAAAATAATCATTTGTATGTAAGAACTAGTAAAGGAAGCCTTGTATGGCTTACTACAAAAACAGACCCAACCCAGTTTTTAAGCAGGAGCACAATTCTTAGAGAGCTCCCTGTTTTTGACCAAAGGCAGTTAAACTTTATTGGCGATCTAAGGTCTGAGGCTGTTAGTGCTTTACAGAACTTGGAGCAAAGGTTGCCAACACAATCTGAAATGCAAAACATACCTCTTCAAGAATTAAGTCAAAGAACAGATGAAGCAATAGCAGAAATTGAGGCGAGTTTTAATGAGGAGACCCAGTTAAAAACAATTGTCGGTTCGCCTAGTCAAAGAGAACGTGAGCTGAGTCCTGAAGAAGAAGCAGCTTTACAAACAATTGATGATCCTCCATTGTCTGAAGAGTGTACACAGGAATCTTAAAGCTGCTATACGTGACTCAGGGGCCTTGATGATGCTCTACGGAGAATAAATGGCGAGCTAAAAAACAACTTGTCAAAACTTGGTGAGCTAGATAGAGAGATAAGAGAAGAAAAAAATAAACTGGCGATGCAGATGATAACAATTTAGGGTTAGAAGAAAAAGGCTAGAATACAGGCGAAAATACAGGAGTTAAGACAGAAAGGGCAGTCAGGTTAGCAACGTTGTCTACTAACAGAGAAAAAATAGCATATCAAACAGGCAGAATCAGAGAAACTATAAACAGAATACTTCATGAAAATACTACGTTAGCAGAAAGAATAAGGGCTCTGTTCAGAGAGTGGGGGATTACAATAGTTAGTATATTGACAGCTGTTGGGTTTGCTATCTCTACACTGGTTTATGCATTAACTGGCAGTCGCCAACAGGGCCAGTAGCTCCTCCAACGCCTCAGCCCGGTAAAAGTTGGATTAGAAAACAATTGCGCCATCTAGCAAACTTATTAAAGAAGTTAGCTGTCAAAGCGCTTGATGCTCTGCCTGGCATAATAGGCAGTGTTGTTAGTTGGGTTTTGTCTACCATAGGCAAAGGGGCCCTGGTTTATGGCCGACCATCTGTGGACGTTAGGAGTGCTGGCTGCGGTTTAATTTTTAGTGAAATAAAGTATGGCTAATCCAGTAAAAGTTAAAAACACAACAAGGGCTGTCTTTTCACTAGTGTGTCTGTCGGGGTGAGGCACATCAACAGGCGGGGGGTCGCTTTCTGGGCTGCTTATAACTGGCGGGGGGTCGCTTTCTGCAGGTTCTGGGCTAGATACTTTTTTTAAAATGGCTGGGCGGGCCTTGTGTTTAAGCCTTGATTGTGACCTAAGTTTTGGTCGTCTCCGGCTATGAGAATTTCATTATTATAATTCTGTATCATGCCAATCTGCAGTCTAAGGTCAGAGGTAGCATGTATAATCCATGGCCTACAACAAAGTCAACCTTTGACCTAGCGTGTGTAAGAACGTTTTGGTACCTTTGTATGCTGGAAGGTAAATCAACAGCAGAGTTAATAGCATCTTCTAAATTGGCTAGAAATTGTTTTCTGGCGTCAAAACCTGTAGATTGATCCACTATGCTAGACTTGGTCTGTGCTTGCGCTCCTAAAAGGCACCAAACGTATGTCCGTATGGAGTCATTAAGCCTTTGCACTCCTGGCATTGTTAGGCCTTCACTTTCATCTAAGATAAATGTTGCCCAAGCATTGGGTTTTTTGTTCTATTGATCCCAATCGAACTTGTTTGTTTGGTTGAAAAGAGGTGTGGCAGGCCAGTAGTCAAAATCATATTCTCTTTTTGTACCCCACAAATACAATGTGCCTAGCCCATGATTGCGGTCTAACTTTTGTCTAAAGTCAGTTGAAGGATTAATGTTAAATTCATTGCAGATTCTTTCATATGCATTAGTGTCCATTGGGTTGTTAAATGGATTAAACGCGTTGTCATTGGGGAGGCGTACTTGTAGTTCAGTTAGTATGCGTCTATACTGATAATAAACATGAAAGTTATATACTGACCTTACTAAGAGATTGGGGTGGTATAAATGGTTTGTATATGAAACACCGCAGCCAGTGGTTGAGCAGTAAACTGCAAAATTTAACTGATTCTGGAAAAAAGCCATAGGGTGAGATGACCATGCTGATGGCACTCTGTCACTCTTTATTGGCGGATTTAAATATTTAGTTAGTGGATTTACAAGTCTGACTTGGAAGCCATATGATTCGTCTACTGCAATTGTTAGTAAACTGAAGTCCAAAGATTTGGGGTTATAAAACGCTCCTACATTGTAAGTGGCACTTTCATTATATTTAAAAGGTTCCATTTTTTAAATTAGTTTTTTTAAAATAGTTATAAAAAGATGTACATCTATATAACCAAACAAAACGAGCGTGTGTTCTTAACGTACCAATTACCAATTGGAGTGGGAGTTGTAGAATTGCCTTAAAGAAATTGGCTTTAAAGTTATGTGGGTTAACATATCTGAAGGAGCTCAAAATAACTGGATTAATGTTGATGACGAACAAGGCAATCAAATAAGCCATATACAAATACCTGATGGTTATTACAACTTTTGTTCTTTAAAAGAAGTACTTCTCGAATCTGGTATATTGTTAACAATTAACGAGGCAAACCTTAGAATTACTATGAATTTTCCACTAGAAGAAAGAAGAGAGTACACTTTCCCTAGAGGCCTAGCTAAAATCTTGGGCTTTCACAGTAGTGACAAAGATTATAGATTTAGCACAAGAGAAACATCTATCAGTTTGAAGGTAATAAACCATCTGATTTTTCTGTGAATCCAATGCTGTATGTCCATTTACAACAGTTAAAAACAAATACTAATTTGTTTAATGGCTATCCGTCTACAGTTCTAAGAGTGCTGCCATCAATTAGGGCGGGGTTTTGCGATTATCAGCTATATGGGTTTGATGGAAACAGTCAATTTAAAGAATTAATTGAGGGGGCTATAAATTCATTAGATGTAAAAATAACTAATCAAGATGGAAGGCTAGTTGTTTGTTCTGATTTATTAATAGTGCTGGAAGTAGAAGAGCATATTAAAAAAGTAGTAAGGGCTCGGTCCCGCGGACGTTAATAGCGGTGGAGAGAATGTAAATATCTATGTTCACAATAACAATTTTATGTCCCTGTAGAGAATGTAAATATACGGGTTCACGATCGCCCATGTCATTTTGCACGGAAACCCCCGTTTTTAAAGTACTGATTTCGTCGATTTTTAGAGGTTTTTGCTTGTTAATTTTGTTTAGAAAACAGGTGTTAATTTTGGCAAAAACTGGCATGAGATGGACGTGATTTGTATGTGAAAAGGGGGGTTTTCGGGCAAAATGACATGGGTGGTCGTGAACCCGTATATTTACATTCTCTCCATGTGTTTATTTTTTCCCCTGCATTCAACCTAAGGGATATTGCCATCAAACAACCTTTTCTTTTTGTGAAAAAGCATTCTTGTTATCAATTACATCATACCTTTTTTTTTCGAAAAATGACCATTGCTACGTGTATTGGGGGGCAAGATGTCGGGACCATTTTGCGAAATACGGACCGGTAGGTAGATTTGGGAGGGAAATCAATGATACAAATCAATCTGTGAGTATAGTGAAGTGAGGCGACGTTGCTTATTGCCCTGCCGGCATCTGTGAGTACAGCAAAATGCATCCAGTGTCGCCATGGGGATCATGTTTTGATCAGGCAAACGAATTTTTCATTTCTCTGTGTTTCATCCTTTCCTTGGACTCACCATCAGATCTTTCGTCCTCGTGTGATATTAATAATCCACCGCACATGAGTCAGGCAATTGTTCCCTTCTCATAGTCCAGAAAAGGTTCTGTCTGATCGACTGAAAAAAGGGAAGAAAGAAAAAAGAGAGGCAGAAAAAAACAGACAGGTAGACAGACAGACAGACAGAAAGAAAGAAAGAAAGACATTGAAAGAAAGAAAACTTACCTGGGTGGTCCGATCTTGTCTCTGAACATAGCAGCTTCAGACTATTGACAAGTGAGGGAAGGGAAGAAGTATGAGACATTCTGCTTCTCTCGCTCGCAACGTTGTCAATAGGATGGGAAATATTTTGTTTTTGCTTCTTTGCTCTAGATAAATATTCCGAGGAATTATTTGTCATTTACATAATTTCAACCCGATGACAGAGTATGTAGTCAATTTGAAAGCGTACCTTAATTACATGCAGCCACACACCCAGTTCAGTGAAAGACTTCTCCGAACTTCGCGATAAGACACTATGATCCTGTCAGGGCAACACACACACACACACAGACACACACACACACACACACACACACACACACACACACACACACGCACACACACACACACACACACACACACACACACATACACACACACACATACATGCGCGCGCGCCTTAACGTTTTCTGCAGGTTTAGAAGTCTTGTCCTTCAACATAGAGTACAGGCATTATACAAATATAGAGACACCCAAATGCCCGTTTTAGACCTCTTGGCCATCCACTGCCACCCTCCAAAACCCTTCACACATAAATCCCCGCTAACTTCTCAGGTGTGTGCCCATCTTCAGTGCGGAAAATAACAAAAATAAAGGATAAAAATCACGAAGAGAGAGAGAGAGAGAGAGAGAGAGAGAGAGAGAGAGAGAGAGAGAGAGAGAGAGAATACAAATACGAATACGAATATTCATTCAGATTTAAGACCATGGCTGCGTACTGAACTGCAACGTAGCCTAAGATATGATAGATTATAAACTTTTCCACAGCAACTATGAAAACAGAACTAGTCGAATAGAGTTAATGCACAACAGCACGCAGTCTTTTTTGTGCTTCATGAATATACATAGCCAGATTGCAGATAATATTTTCTTGTCTTGACGACAACAGTAATATTACCTTGAAATGACATGGTTCAGTAAAATACTTAGGTTGAATAAGTTTGGTTCTACGATCATGTTATACAGGACAGCACAAAAAAAAAAAAAAAAAAAAAAAAAAAACCTTCATCCTCTTTAGCTAAACCACACAAACGGCATATAAATTCACCTTTGCCGTAGTTGTAGAATCTGAAATGGTGGCAATCGATATCAGAAACACCAAGTCTAAACTTTACTAATGTGTTCATAACATATCAATTCATTTTAACATCAACAAAATTATGGTATGGTTCTAACTCATGCGTTGTCTTAAAGAGTCTGTACTGTAAGAATCTATCACTATGATTAGCATGATCATGCCACTTTTGCCATCTACAATCAATAATCCTGTCTTTAGAACATTCAAAAAATCCAGATATGTTTTGTACGCCCTGATTATTCGAAACAAACCCAAATCCATAAGAATTCAAACCTAGTCGCACGCCTGAAGCCCATGTGTTATTTCCGTTATTATCCAAGAACATCAACATTTTGTATGCCTTAGAGGGTAACCTGTCTTCATGCATTCAAGTTAACTTCAGCCAACATCTAATATATTTTACATAGGAGTTCAGGTAAACTGGGCATCTTCCGAGTGTTCCATACATCATATCATTTGGAGTTCTCATATCAACATTTACGAAACGCTTCAATGCATACAGGTAAACTTTCACCTATGATCATGCTTTTTTTAAGCCCAGATTTCAAGTCCATTCTGCGGGATTGGTTGAACTTGTGAGTCAAACAGCTTCGTCAAAATTCTAGATACATCACAGTCCAGTTTGTACAAAATATGAAGAATACCTGCAATTGCTCTTTTCGCTCTGTTTGCGATATCTTGACAGGCATAATTAAAGCTGAGTTCAGTTGTAAAGTATATTCCTAGGTGTTTTATACCCATTTACTACACGGACTCGCTCATTCCCACAGGTCCATCTCTCAACTTTTGTCAAGTACCCACCCTTCCGAAACACAATGATCTTAGACTTCTTCATGTTAACTTGTAAATCAAGTCCTTTGGCTGCAGAGTAAAAAGAACCAAGTTGACGTTGGAGACAAATCACTATCGTGAACGATAATACAATATCATCAGCAAACAGCAAAATAAACAATTCTATAAAATCCATGTCTACCATGTTTAATAATTTCAAGAGCTAGCTCGTTTATGAACAACGACAATAACACAGGGCTAGAAACATCACCGTGTTCAACACCACGAAAACACATAAAAGAATCAGATAATTTTAATCCTGAACGTTTTCTTGCTTTCACTTCGCTGTACATTATTTTTTTTTCACGCAACGAAATAATTTACCTTTAACTCCACTTTAAAAAAAACAACATAAAAGGCCGAAAAAGTTTTAGAGAGATTGAATCAAAAGCCATTTCAAAGTCAACAAAGGAAACATATAACTTTTGATTATTTACAAACGGTTTTGCACGGCAGCTAGTAATGTAAATATATGGTCAATTGTTGAGTAACCTTCTTTAAACCCAGCTTGATGTTCCTTAGTTATATTATTCAAGCGAACCCATTCGCCCAGTCTACCAATCATAACAGAATTATACATTTACTACATATACTACTCAAGGAGATACCCATGTAGTTGTTCACATCATTGACTTATCCCCTTCTAAATAAAGGCAGAACTATAGATTCTTTCCAGCCATCAGGATATATTCCATAATCAAACAGAAAATGAACAGCTTTACTAAAAAGTTCAAACTACATTCTCCAACACTCTTGAAAAACTCAACAATCATACCATCTGGTCCAGCATTTTTACCTTCTTTTTTCAATTTCCGTACAGCAAGTAATATCTCCTCCTTAGATATTGGTCTGTCAAGCAGGCAAACTTCCTCTCCATTTTCATCTGTTAACGCTTCCTAGTTAATAACACTCTCATCATCTTTTTTTTCCTTGCAAACTTCTGAAATGTTGGTACCATTCATGCATAGGAATATCATTTGAAGACTGTGATCTCTTTCTAGATATTTTGTGAACATGTTCCCAAAAAGACTTCTGGCTCTGAATGGAATTGATGAGTTCATTTAATAAGCTATCATTATATTCTTTCTTTTTTCGTTTTCAGTTTAAATTCTTATATTCACGCCTTGCAATACAAAACTGAATTCATCTTATTTATCTAACCTTGTACAAAGTTTTATGAATAGTCTCCGCATTTTTCATTTATATAGTTTACATTCCTGGTCATACCAGTTATTTTGAGTAATGTTTTTGCTTACTGGTATTCGGTTCCCCATGCATTCAGCTTGATCTTTAACAATTTTGTTGAAGTGATGTATTGCGTCTTTGACATCCACATGTGTCAGATCTTCAGCCACTGACATCTGGTTCTGTACATCTTCTAACTGCATGGTAAAAATCAACTGCCGAGTGTATTCTTGGTTCCAACAATATTTAACAATAAATTCGTTATTTTGAACACGCATTTTCATGTTGGAATACATCTTTTCACTCCGGACATTTATGCATAATACAAGAGGCAAGTGATCAGATTCAAATCCTTCTAGTACTTTCAAAATCAAATGGTCACTTAACAATTCAAAAAAGGTCTACAGATGCTAGGAAACAATCGTTTACACTGCTTCCTGTGTCAGAAATGTATGTAAAACGACCCTCTGAGTCGTCATTACATACATCGTTTAAAATACATGATCCTAATACAGAACACATATTCAGCATTTTCTTTCCATACAAGTCGAGCACCTTATCTTGGGAAGATCTCACCATTTCGGTACTTCTGTTGTTATTGTGACAGACGTGTAGATCACACTCACTAATACTTTCCGGGGACAGGTTAGGTATCCTGGAATTGATATCACCACAGAGCAATACATCAACATCAACTAAAGACATCACTTTGTTCACAATACAGTCTTCTAGTAAGTCAATGCTATCGTCAAAACTATTTACAGAGTAATGAGGTGGGTTTTCAGGTGGAACATATGCACAAGCAAGCATTTTTTTAAGACCATCAAATTATTAATCAAGCAAAAATGCAATCAAATAAGGATACTCACAATCAATAGAACGCACATAAGGAAATAAGCTTTTATGTATCAAGCAAATTATCCCCCCTGAGCATCTTCCATGTATTGTAAACTTAACAGCTGACTTTACGTAGAGATTATGATTTTGAAAACATTCGATTCATTTATATACTCTACTAAATCAACAACATGAAACGAGGAAACAAATTGAATAAAACATCTATCTTCTAAATTATTAGACAATCCACACATATTACAATGAAGAAAAGATTTTTTTTTTCACAAAAGCATACGCACTCGCCACATTCGGACCTAACAAGAACAGCTCTCGAGTTCTAAATCCATACCATCTGTCTCTTCTCCTGACCCTTTCGTAAAATTGGTATGATGTTCACCCGTCCCAAACGACTCAAAGGAGTCATTCACACAGCTGTTTTTATCTTTCTATCCACATTACATCATCACCATCTTTGTTATTCCAATGTCTATATACACATCTGCTGCTTTTTCTTATATAGTGATTACAGTCACAAACATTCTTCATGCAGGATCAGTAAAACAATCAGCTTTATTCTCACATTTGCCATTCATGTCTATAACATTCACATATTCACTGTTATCACCAATGTTTATTTCAGACACATTCAAGAGAGAGAGAGAGAGAGAGAGAGAGAGAGAGAGAGAGAGAGCAAAAATACAGGCCTTATGTGTCCAAAGCTGCTCGAAAGAACTCTTGCCCGATAAGTACCTGAACACAGGTTTTTCTTTCTTTTTTTTATTTTTTATTTTTTTACTATAACCGATATTTGGGCTGCAAAATTAAGTAGATTAACGATGAACTTTTAACTTTCACATTTATAACAGGTAAGAAAAGAGAAGGGAGGGGGGTGGGGTGGGGGTAATGCAATATGAAGGAAAATCACCGAGCTGTTCGCTGTAAGAAATAAGACTGTGGGAAGCTTATGTCTAAAACAAGGAATTTGTTAGCGTTTCCCTTTCATTCTACATGACTTTGTGGGTAATAATGCAATGCAAGTTTGCCTGTAACGCGATCCCATGGTGAAATAGATGAAAACATTAAACGAGGAGTTGGCAAAGGCAAACACTTGCATCAACCACAGCGTGATCATATATAAATTGTGGTGGCGTCCTCCGGGCTTCATCTTAGACAAGCTGAAAGAGGCGATGCGAGCTAAAAACCCAGGAGAAATACAAATGATGAAGAACACAGAATTGCAGACCAGCATTTTGGTTAGCGCCATTTCCCGGGTGGAGAGTGAGGATGATGTCTCAGTCCTCCATTTCACGATCTGACGGAGTTTCACAATAGTAGTTATGGTCGCTGCTGTTGCCAGTGTGATAGTGCTTCCTTGAAACCCAACTCCGAATACAAATCTGTCAAAATAGTCCACAAGCTGTTTATGAGTGATGTAAAATCCCCCTCCAGTGATCATCGTCATCATTTCACCAGTCACTGGATCGTAGACACAATTCATCCAGTGTCGGTAAGACACCATAAAATTCGAGGTATAAACACACACATAAATTGCAGCAATGATCAACGCCATTGTTCTGGTGCGTAGAAGAGTCTGGTACTTCAGGGGTCTGAGGACACAGTAACATCTCTCACAGGCGATGATGCCAGAGAGAATAAACGAAACAAACCCAGAGCCTAGGAAGACCATCAAATTATTGTTGGCCATGAACTCATTCAGCAGAGTCTTTACCGCTTGTCCTCTGATGTACAGATAGATGTTTTTCGCATGAAGAAACAAACAGGTGACTAAATAGATCTCATCCGACACAGCCAGCATGAACAGACAGAGGTTGACACGATCCTGAAGACCTTGTTTATAGAACACCGCCATGTTGATGACGTTGGCTGGTCCACCAATCAGAAAAAAACTAATAGTGAAAGGTCTTTGAACTGTCGTAGATGTGCCTCTACGTCTTGACTGACGATGTTGTCAGGATTATCCCATGGTAAATGCTGTGTCTTGTTGGTCCTCAGCAGAATGCATCCTATGCTCAGTGAGTTGTTGTGGTCGACGTACTTTGTTGATACAGTGTGCTGAATGGTTGTCTCTCCGTTCATCCTCCTAGATTAAATAGTGCTGTTCAAAACCGTCACCACCCTGTCTGAGGCATAAGGCTTACAAATTAAAGCAATTATAACGGCCCTTGGAGTGGGTCTCCTTGTGATAATCACATTTTAGAGGAAGAGGATGCGCACACAGTTTTTTTTTTTTTTTTTTTTTTTTTTTTTTAATACTAAACAACGTTACTTAACTATTACAACGTTACTCATAAATCACACAGCCCGCACAACCAACAACAAACTGATAATCTCTGGCATTTTTTGATAGATGACTATTCTCTCCCTATCTAGCGCATGATGCAATGATAGATGTTGCTATTTTACAGCAATTATTAATATCTTCATGCGAAGAGTCACTGCTTTCTGTTTTAGTGGTTTGCACCTCATGCTCTTTCCACATAGCACGCAAACTTCACCTTTCTGTACTAAATCCTGTCTTGAAAGGCCCCTTTTTTTTCGAAATGAATTTCCTCCCCTAACTTCACATCATAACAGATGTTCCACCAAATGTTGACGTCTTTTAAACAGATTGTCGTCATCTGTGATAGATGTCTGTTCGCTTGATCAAAACGTCAGGACAGTAGAAAGCTGTGGTCTGGTTTTTGTCGTCTAAAGAAACGAAAGCTGGGAAGGACAAAGACAGGTTGAAGGAGTTCCTTTCCATTAAGCACTACCTAATTCTAAGTACCGTTGCTTGGTTAAGAATGGAGTGAGTGTCAATGGTAGGTAAGAGCATTTTGAAGAGACAGTGAACTCACCTGATCTCTCTCTCTCTCTCTCTCTCTCTCTCTCTCTCTCTTAGCGTGCATGCGCGCCCTTGCGTACGTGTGTGTGTGTGTGTGTGTGTGTGTGTGTGTGTGTGTGTGTGTGCATGTGTGCGTGCGTGCGTGCGTGCGTGCGTGCCTGGATGTGTGTGTGTGTGTGAAGAGAGAGAGAGAGAGAGAGAGAGAGAGAGAGAGAGAGAAGATGTGTGTGTGTGTGTGTGTGTGTGTGTGTGTGTGTGTGTGTGTGTGTGTGTGCACGCGTGCGTGCGCGTGCGCTCGCGTGCAAATTTAGTTGTTAAACACTCTTTTCAACCAAACACCCATGTTGATACTTCAGTCAGATGTTGTTTCACATAATATATGATAACAGCACAGTTAATGTTCGGTAGATACCCAAGGTCTGACCAGCGCATTGGGATAATGTGTAGGTCAGCCCTCTGCTAAGTTGCAGCGATGGGACCATCTTCTTAAATTTTCTTATCTTAGTGATCAATTCATTGATCCATCAGCTTTAAATTCATGCACAATGCGGTCTTGACACTTACCAGATGTAGAGTACTGCATATAGACTAGTTCTCACGCAGTGACTCCACCTTGATGGAACGGAATTAATGCCTCTCCTGGTAACAAACTACACTGCAAGCGGTAATATAAAACTCCTGTCAAAAACAAAAGACAGACGAAAACGTAACAAAGAAAGCAATTGACATTATCTCCAGGATTAAATTACTAACCAAATTCCATTTTCCTCACCCTGCTACAGTTGTCAAATACGTTTACTGACCTGGAGAAACTACGGAACCGTCGATACTTGAAACTGATCATTGTCAGTACAAAACGAACCCAGCGTGTCAGTTTCACAGCTGTTGGCTGACAAATTCAGCCGCCAAGTGTTACCTCCCTTCAGGGCCAATTCAATTCTGATGGCGTGGACAGTTCAACCTGTCGCTAAATCTTGACATCATTTTCGCGATCTGATGCTTGTTCAAAATGATCGCCGAGCGAAAAGACCGCCACGGTTTCCTGAAGAAGATGAAAAACCTTGTGGAATCGTAACTGAGCATAGTACTATCGCTGAGACTGCCTTAGGCTTAGCAGCTCCTTATGCTTAAAATGCACTTATATATTTTCTTACGATGCTGTCACTGTGCTAAGACTACTGCAAGATCAAAATTAAATGTTTTACTGTAACGAGTGCAGCTGCTAAGAGCCACCATGCTTTCTATTATCAGCCTCAAGAATCTGCCGACGTGAATAGTAAGACCAATTTTCTCCAGTGACAATTCACAAGACTTGTACTGTGTTTACTACTAAATACCAGCACTTTTGACGCCATTCTCTCTTACCTTCCGTCACTCCTGACCAGCATTATTCCCCCATATCAGTACTTTATTTTGCCTGCCATAAGACATTATCATTCCCAGACTACTGGAAAGAACACAAAAACGTCTTTTTTTCATATTGCACAAATCATCATTACGTTACCTTTGACCAGATCCAAACCTTCTGAATCACGTTTCTTACAGCTTCAGGTCTGCTTATCTCCAGCTGCACAAAATCAGTCACCTCTGTTACGATGTACCGACTACGGTAAAAAAAAAAAGTCTTGGTTTGGTTCTATACAGAAATTCTTTGGTTTATCAAAATTCTCCTCTTGCTGGCATCCCAAAACACATGCTTGACAAACTCAAACATATGACAGCAATGCTGTACGCCTTAACGTCTGATCTTCTACATTTGAACACCGATTTTGCTCGTGTTGTGACAGAGTCTACTCTGACATGAGAAAACTTCACACACACACACACACACACACACACACACACACACACACACACACACACACACACACACACACATATCTTTAAACGCATTAGTCCGTTGACGTATACGTTTTCTTACATAATCGCCTATACGTAATTATTTGTCTTTCGTTTTAGGTCATAAGTCCTGAAGAGGTTGAAGGTCTTTGTTCTTTGTTTGTTTGTTTGTTTGTTTGTTTGTTTGTTTCCATTCTTCTGAGCATCCTCAAAGATAGTTTGCATTGTTCACAGAAGATCGCTGGTCAAACTTAAAAAAAAATAAAATAAAAAAAAAATCAGTTACACACACACACACACACACGCACGCACGCACGCACGCACGCACGCACGCACGCACGCACGCACGCACGCACGCACGTACGCACGCACGCACGCACACACACACACACACACACACACACACACACACACACACACACACACACACACACACATATATATATATATATATATATATATATATATATATATATGTGTGTGTGTGTGTGTGTGTGTGTGTGTGTGTGTGTGTGTTTTCCTCCACTTCTTAATTGTTCAGCATTATATTGTTTGGTCAATCAGTGGGCGATAGCATCTCTTAGGAGATCCAAGTAAAGGTTGTTCTGCACAATTCTTAGCCGCTGACAATGCGTGGGTTATTGAACAGCAGAGCTGACCACTCAGACTGTTTCATATCTTTTTATCTCCCTTGCATCCTTGAATGGATCCTCAAGCATAGGCTCAAAGATTGTCCCCTTCATTGTATACTGTTTGCATAATGTTTTTAGTTTTTCAGCAACTTTTTTCATCTCCACACTTTCGTTCAGCTTCACTTTACTACCCTTCGCTGGCTGTATTGGGGATGCTGTTGGATTCTTTTGTGAACCCTTGGTGGTGAGAACACCACAGAATTATGGATTGTGGTGTGTCTCTGAGCGCAGACGCAATCAGCCGTGTCTCCCTGATGAGCCCGATCCAGCAAACAAAAGGCCTAGGAGCAGGCAATACAAACAGATCTGTCCTCAAGAGGGATTACGATGGTTCTGTCATGCAGCTAGTGAAGGGTTTTCATATTTAGAATACATTTTCTCCACTTGTGAGTACCCATTTTCTTCATATTCAATATTTTTTTTTAATCTTTGCCAAGTCATTACTATAATGATGGAAGAATTGTTCGCCTGCACATGTTTTCACCCCACATCTTAATTGTTCAGCATTATATATATATATATATATATATATATATATAGCGAAGGGTAGTAAAGTGAAGCTGTGAAGGGTTTCTCATATTTATAATATATTCCCCCATTTTCTTCATCTTCAATTTTTTGTTGTTGTTGTTTTTGTTTCTAAAAGTTCAAATCTTTGCCAAGTCATTACTATAATGACTGAAGAATTGTTAGCCTGCACTTGTTTTTCCCCACTACTTAATTGTTCAGCATTATATTGTTTGGTCAATCAGTGGGAGATTGCATCTCTTAGGAGATCCAAGTAAAGGTTGTTCTGTACAATTCTTAGCCACTTACAATGCTTGGGTTATTGAACAGCAGAGCTGACCACTCAGACTGTTCCACATCTTTTGATCTCCCTTGTATCCTTGAATGGATCCTCAAGCATAGGCTCAAAGATTGTCCCCTACATCTCTTATACTGTGTGCATAATGCTTTTAGTCTTTCAGCAACTTTTTTCCTCTCCACACTTTCGTTTTGTTCCATTTTGCTGCCCTTCGCTGGCTGCTTCGGGGGTGCTGTTGCATTCTCTTTTGAACCCTTGGTGGTGAGAACACCACAGAATTATGGACTGTGGTGTGTCTCTATTTGACACCAAGAGCACAGACACAATCAGCCGTGTCTCCCTGATGAGTCCGATCCAGCGGATGAAAGGCCTAGGAGCAGGCAATACAAATAGATGTGCCTTCGAGAGGGATTGCGATGGTTCCCTCAGGCAGCTAGTGAAGGGTTTCTCATATTTATAATATATTCCCCCCATTTTCTTCATCTTCAATTTTTTGTTGTTGTTGTTTTTGTTTCTAAAAGTTCAAATCTTTGCCAAGTCATTACTATAATGACTGAAGAATTGTTAGCCTGCACTTGTTTTCCCCCACTACTTAATTGTTCAGCATTATATATATAATGCCACTACCTTACCTGCTGGCACTCAGGGAGGATGTCATGTGCTGACGAAGGCAAATAAAGCCGGAAATTTCATTTATAACCACGACAGCTTGTTGTTCTTGTGTCTTTTTTCTTTTGTGTGTGTGTATATATATATATATATATATATATATATATATATATATATATATATATATATATGAGAGAGAGATTTATGTATTAGAAAAAGAACAAAACTGGATCACAACACCGTTTGGTTGACTCCTTTTTCATTTCAGTTCAATAATTCGGTCCCAAAAGGGAGCTTCTTCTGGGACAGGAGAGCTGCAGACATATATGTACCATGTATTCCCGGACCTTCTTTTTTCGTACCTCTGAAAAGTCCTGCTGTAAAGATAAAAGCAAACGACCAGTGATCTTTTCTCTACCAAATTCCAACAGTATGGAACAAACTGCCTGCACATGTTGACACTCAGTTCTTTCTATGTTGCTTACCTGTTTCAGGTTATGCTATTTTCTTACTGTCTTACATGATCATAGTTTCTATGTGTATAATTATGCTTGTTCAGAATGCACAGGGCTGGAGAGAGAGAGAGAGAGAGAGAGAGAGAGAGAGAGAGAGAGAGAGAGAGAATGAACGAATGAACGAAATATTTTAATCGTTATAGGCCATGGCCCTTTCCGATGAGGGTACAATATAACAGTAACAATTCATACAGTAAGGTAACATGATATAGTTTTAACATAATATAGTTTAACAATGAGAAGCTGACAGATAAGCACGCTAACAATACACAATGAAGACGACGGTTGGGTCCAATTAACTGACCATAGGTGAGTGTCTCTTAAAGGCTCTTCATGATTTTTTTTTTCATTTTCATTTGCCGTGAGCAAAGCAGCTCGAAATAAACGTGTTTTTGTTTTTGTTTTTGTTTTTGTTTTTTAAAGAATTTCCGGGGAACGCATTCATATCGTAGATCCTTCAGCACAGAACGACAAAGTAGGAGATGCAATCCGTCTTCATTTGCGGATTTTTTTTTCAGAAAGGACATAACATACTAACGTTATTGGCGTTTGCATATCTATACTGATGCGTTTTTATATCTGAAATTCCTAATTTTCTAAATCTTGTCAGATAACTTCTAATATGCCTGACAATATGAAGTGAGAGATACTTTTCACATCTAACAGATGTCTTAAAAGTTCTATAAAATGAATATCGCCTACTCTTCTGGATGTCTTCATGCCAATTTTGCTATTGATTGTCAATCAGTCTTTGTCGAAGTTGCTTCAAAAGCGCATTTACATGCCCAACCCCTTGATTCGTTTAAACAAACTCAAAACCATGCTGAAACAGAAAATATTGAACCCACGATCTTTTGCCACGCGATTCCAGTCCCAGCAACATCTTATATGTTTTTAGTGGTAATCTGTCATTGCCCATCTGAACATTTCTTCAGCCAGTATCTGATGCACTTCACAGATTAATTGATATAGATTGGATAGCGGTTTGTTTCCCTATAAACACATTCAGTAGGTGTCTTCATGCGAACCCCTAAAAGCTTCTTATGAACAGATAAATGAACTCTTTCTACATAAACAGCAGATTTATCTAGGCCCCAAATCTCAACACCATTCTGAACAACTGGTTGAACCAGAGCATCAAAGAGTTTAAGAAACACTGTCAAGGAATTACTATTCAGCATGTATGATTTCTTCAAGGTACACAATAAGGCGTTTTTCGCTCTGCTTGCTGGATCCTGACAAGTTACTCTCAAGCTTAAGCGATAGGGAGATAGATACCAAGGTATTTATAACAATTTACGACAGCCATCCTCTGTCCATTAAAATACCATCTTTCACTTGCTGCCAAGTGACCTCCTTTTCTGAAAACCACAATATTTCTCTGTTTCATATTTACTTTAGCTGATATCTAGAAACTGCCTGACAGAAACTGTTAAGTGAGACTGGAGGCCAGTTGGAGTCTCAGGTAATAAGACAAAATCATCAGCAAGTAACAAAATAAATAATTCAATAAGATCAGGAGAAGGTGTTGCTCTGTGTCATTCTTTTGCTATAATTTCTATTGCCAATTCGATTATAAACAATGAGAAAAGAGCAGGGCTACATTAATCACCTTGTTTTACTCCCTGTGTGCATAAAATATAATCAGGAAGTTCCCCACCAGATCTTACAATTGCTTTAACATTTTTGTACACACTTTTAATGCATTGATATAATTTGCCGTTGATGCCATTCTTTTGTTTTGTTATTGGCCAGAGTAATTTTCTAGAAACAGAGTCGAACGCTTTCTTAAAATCAATAAAAGCTACATATAGCTCACGATTATATGAAAACTGCTTTTGAACTAAAGCCAAAAGGGTGAACACGTGATCTACAGTGGGATCATTCTTCTTGAGGCCAGCTTGATATTCACCTGTAATGTTATTTTGATCGATCCATTTTGTTGTTGTTGTTGTTGTTGTTGTTTTTTGTTGTTGTTGTTGTTATTGTTGTTGCAATCTGTTGTTAATAATAGAGCTGCTTATATCAAACATTAAGATCCCTCTGTAATTGCAAGGATCAGTTGCGGTACCTTTCTTAGATAGTGGTATCATGGTCGATTCAGACAAGCTTTCAGGATACAGTCCTGTATCAAAAAGAGCATTGAAAACTTTAAGAAAGAATTCAATCACAATACCACCACCATTCGTAAATAGCTCACCAATCAAACCGTCAGGACCCGCAGATTTTCCATTCTTTATTTTATTTTATTTTTTTCATCGCAAATAGAATCTCCTATTTGGAGATGGGACTATCCAAGTAGCTTGTTTCATTAATTTCTTCTGTGTCGGCTTCGTTTTCAAACAGATTTTTGAAATGCTGGTACCACTGTTTGGTAGAAATGTTATTGTGCATATGAGATGTCTTTACATAAATACTATAGAAGTTTTTTCCCAAAATTCTTTCTGGTCAAGAACTGAGTTAATTCATTCATCGAGTAACGATTTTTTTTGTGCTCTGTTTCCTTTCTCTGCAACATCTTTTTGTATTTTCGTCAAACCCTACAATATTTTACTCGATTTTTACTATCAAAGGTTCTGCAAAACACTCTTAAAAGTTTTTTTTTTCTTTTTTTTTTTTCGTGTTTGTTTTCGTCATTTTACATTCTCGATCGAACCATGAGTCATTCTTTCCACCTGGGTTTATTCTTATTTTCTTTTTCATACATTCTGCTTTCTTTATAACACAATCATTAAACATACATAAAGCTACGTTAATATATTTGTCTATGAAACTAATAGTTGTTTCAGTATTTGCAGAGTATCATCGTGGTTCATCAGACTACGAAACATGTGTGCATTGTTATCATTCCATTTGAATGTCTCAACATACTATGCTTATTCACAACAGAATCGACCGTTTGCGAAATGCCAAGGTGCATTTCCAGAAGAAGATAGTCACACTCAGTGTGGTTGGCTACATACAAATCCATCGACGATTCTACGTATATATACAAATCAGTGGACATTAAAAAAAAAATCATTGACACTACTTCCTGTATCAGAGATGTATGTGAAACGACCTTGGCGGTCGCCAATACACACACCATTAATAATACATAATTTAAACGTTGTACACATATACAAAAGAAATTGTCCATACTTATCGAGTACACTGTCTTCAGAGCACCTGTTACCATAGCATGAAGAACTCTTGACTTGAGAATAAGAAACATACCCTTCATCAGACAGTTCTGGACCCAACGTTGCTGTTCTAGCGTTTACGTCTCCGTTTAGTAATAGAAAAAACATCAGGAAATTCCACAGTTTTATCAGCAACAGTATTTTCAAGCATAATGATGCCATTATTTATACCAGAAAGGGATAGAATGGTGAATTTTCCGAAGGTACAGATATACATGACATCCTTTGGCAAACCAAGAATACGTTTTGAAATTAGAAACGTCATCGTGTTATTACAATCGTTATTTATTTCTTGTATATATTTGGATAGTTCATTTTCTATTAGACAAATTACCCCCCCCCCCCCCCCCCCCCCCCCGATCTTCTTCCTTGCACTGTAAACTGGATCGATGGTTTACAAAAGAGTTTTTTTTTTCCTCTTTTTTTCTTTTTTCTTTTTTTTTTCAAATGCAGAAGAGTAAAGATTTTCAACAAAAGTGTCAACGAGACAAAATAAATCAATTGACAAAATATATATAATCAATACAACTGTGGTCCTTTACCATTTACATTCCAATGTTTAAAAAAAAAAAGCAAAACATATAAACGCACTCCCAGTTTATCCTGAATACGAGTGAGATATTCCATAAAGAGGAAAAACCGTCTTGGGCTGGTGTAACCATTAGTAATGGCTATTCTGGTAAACATCGGCCATCATCTGTGACCTATAATGAACATATTTACAAATTTTCAGAAAGATCCGCCAAGCACTTTCTGAGATTTTCCATAAAGAAGAAAACCGTTATGGGCCATTAGTAACCGCTATAACGGTTAACTTGTACATCGAGCATCATCCGCGCCCCTTAATGAACATACCTACAAATTTTCAGAAAGATAAGCCAAGTACTTTCTGAGATATTCCATGAAGAATAAAAACCGTTATGGGCCGTTATAGCCGTTAGTAACGGCTATAACGATAAACTAAAACGTCGGGCATCATCCGTTACCCGTAATGAACATACCTACAAATTGTCAGAAAGATCGGCCACGTACTTTCTGAGACATTCCATTTTAAAAAGTTATGGGCCGTTATAGCCGTTAGTAATGGCTATAACGGTAAACTAAAACATCAGGCATCATCCGTCGCCCATAATGAACATACCTACAAATTTTCAGAAAGATCGACGAAGTACTTTCTGAGATATTCCATAAAGAAGAAAAACCGTTATGGGCCATTACAGCCGTCAGTAATGTCTATAACGGTAAACTAAAACATCGGGCATCATCCGTGACCCATAATGAACATATCTACAAATTTTCAGAAATATCGGTCAAATACTTTCTGAGATATCCCATAAAGAAGAAAAACCGTTACAGGCCGTTACAGCCGTTAGTAACGGCTATAACGGGGTAAACAAAAACATCGGGCATCGTCCATGACCAATAATGAACATGCCTGCTAAGTTTCACAAAGATCGCCGAAGTACTTTCTGAGATATTCTATAAAGAAGAAAAACCGTTACAGGTTATTACAGCCGTTAGTTACGGCTATAACGGGGTAAACTAAAACATCGGGCATCATCCGCAACCCATAATGAACACACATGCTAATATTCACAAAAATCTGCCAAGTACTTTCTAAGATATTCCATAAAGAAGAAAAACCGTTACAGGCCGTTAGTAACGGCTATAACGGGGTAAACTAAAACATCGGGCATCACCCGTGACCCATAATGAACATACCTGCTAATTTTCAGAAAGATCGGCCGAGTACTTTCTGAGATATTTCATAAAGAAGAAAAACCGTTACAGGTCGTTACAGCCGTTAGTAACGGCTATACCAGTAAACTAAAACATCGGGCATCATCCGTGACCCATAATGAACATACGTACAAATGTTCAGAAAGATTGGCCCAATAGTTTTGTCTGGAGCGAGTGGAACACATTTTGACCACGGACGGACACACAGACACAGACACACACAGGCTGAAGTTGGCGGCCAGGAGAATCGACGGATCGTCACCAAACTTGGCACGAACCCAGAGGGAACAGAACAGAACAGAACAGAACAGAACAGAACAGAATTTTATTCAAAAAGGCCAAAGCCCCATTTGAAGGGGTGTGAACAATAACAATGAATATATGATACAAATATGAATGACACTGTCATCCCATTATAAGCATGAGAACTAGGTCAAATGCAAGACTGAAAACCAGTTTCCAACTTACAAAGGAAAATAATGGAAATTCAGTAAAGAAAATCATTACATTCGCACATTTATAGACTCAATCAACAAATTCACATTCATACAACAACACATTTGATAAATCAAGATATAGCTATTTCCCTTCTCTTAAAGGCTTTGTAAAGATATACAGCAAGATTTTTTAACGACTTCTGTCTTACGTGATGCTAAAAGTAATGTTAATCTGAAACCACTAGGATTATTATGATATTTTGGATGTATTAAACTGTGTCTTAAATCATCGAAAGCAGGGCAACAAAAAACAAAGTGAAAGGGACATCTCCTGAGTAACATAGGGTCATTGGATAGTTTCTACGACAGTTATTTATGACCGTTAAAAACCGTTAACAACACGTACCTCCCTAAAACGATTAAAAATACAATCTTTTCTGATTTTGGCGGCAAAGGGAGTCATTGGATCGCCACCAAAATTGGCATGAGTCTAGAGGGACGTACTGTGGATAACATAGTGTCATTCGATAGTTTTTATCACCGTTATTTATCACCGTTAAAAAGCGTTATTTTCTAAATTTAGACCGTTCTTGATGAAATTCGGTATACAGATACAGTTTTACACGCTGAACAATGATATACAACTTACACGAACGGAAACTTAAAACTGAGCGTTATAAACCGTTAAGAACCGTCATTTTCTAAATTTAGACCTTTCTTGATGACATTTGGTGTACAGGTGCAGTTTTACACGCTGATCGATGATAGACAATTAATATTAACAGAAAATTTATATAATAAGTGAGCTGTGTGTGTGTGTGTGTGTGTGTGTGTGTGTGTGTGTGTGTGTGGTGCGTGCGTGCGTGCGTGCGTGCGTGCGTGGTGTGTGTGTGTGTGTGTGTGTGTGTGTGTGTGTGTGTGTGTGTGTGTCTGTCTGTCAGGATGAAGTTGGCGGCCAGGAGAGTCGACAGATCGTCACCAAACTTGGCATGAACCTAGAGGGACATCTCCCGAGACCGTTCTTGGTGAAATTCGGTATGCAGATACAGTTTTACACGCTGAACAATGATATACAACTTACACGAACGGAAACTTAAAATCGAGCGTTAAAAACCGTTAAGGACCGTTATTTTCTAATTCTAGACCTTTCTTGATGAAATTTGGTATACAGGTGCAGTTTTACACACTGATCAATGATAGACAACTAATATGAACAGACACTTAAAAAAAAATGACCATTAAAAACCGTTCATTTCTAAATTTAGACTGTACTTCATGAAATTCAATATACAGGTGCAGTTTTGAACGCTGAACAATAATATACAACTTATTGACTTCTGCATCATCCTGGTGGCTTGCAACCCCAGTAACCCAGGCAACCTGTGGAACCTCTTCAGAGACCCTCTTGCTGAAGATTTCCTCTTCCAAGTCCGAAGAGATGTCTATGATGAAGCGCAGTACACAGATGCCATCTACAACCACGCTAAGCTCTTAGTGTGATTCAGGACAAACTCTTCCTTCTTGGAGGCAAGTCTACAGAGGAGTATGGGATGCCACGAGTCACACAACAACAAACTGTTTCTCGAGAATACTACCGTGAGACCAATTATGGCATTGCTGCACTCCGGGCAGCAGCTGATGACCAGCTGAAGAAGCTGACAGCTGACCAGAGAGACGTGTACGACAGGTTGAGCAGAGGCAGGACCCCACAGCAAACAGCAACATAATGTTCCTTGATGTTCAAGGGGGGACAGGAAAGACCGTCATCCTGAATCTTGTCCTGAACAGGATCCGCTCCACAGGCAAAATAGTGCTAGCCACTGCTTCCAGTGGCGATGCCGCTACTCTTTTGTCGGGCAGTGCATAGCACTTTCAAGGTCCCCCTGAATGCGGATAATGTACAACGGATCTACTTCAACCCACACAACGCAGCGCAAAGAGCAGAAGGCTCTCCCCTAGAAACAGCCCTTACCGCCTTCTTCAGCCTATGCTCTCAAAACCCTACAGCACGAGAGCTGAAGTACGTGGAAGTCCCTGAGCACTTCAAATGGATGTCCACTCAGAAGATGTGGAAGAAACGACAAAGGGGTACTGCAATCGGGCGATTGTACAGTATCAGTCCTCGCCAGGGGGAGTGCTACTTCTTGAGGCTTCTACTCAACGTTGTGAAAGGACCCCATTCGTACGAGGAGCTGAAGACTGTCAACGGCTATGTCCACAACACTTGTCGAGATGCTCGAATGCTCTTGGACTCCTAGAAGATGACCGCCATCTACAACTTGCCCTGGAGGAAGCCTCCTTCTCTCAGAAATCCCGGCTGCTGCGTGACTTCTTCTGTATCATCCTGGTGGCTCGCAACCCCAGTAACCCAGGCAACCTGTGGAACCTCTTCAGAGACCATTTTGCTGAAGATTTCCTCTTCCAAGTCCGAAGAGATGTCTATGATGAAGCGCAGTACACAGATGCCATCTATAACCAAGCTCTTAGTGTGATTCAGGACAAACTCTTCCTTCTTGGAGGCAAGTCTACAGAGGAGCATGGGATGTCATGAGTCACACAACAACAAACTGTTTCTCGAGAATACTGCCGCGAGACCAATTACGACACTGCAGCAATCTGGGCAGCAGCTGATGACCAGCTGAAGAAGCTGACAGCTGACCAGAGAGACGTGTACGACAGCTCTATGACCATGGTTGAGCAGAGGCAGGACCCCACAGCAAGCAGCAACATAATGTTCCTTGATGCTCCAGGAGGGACAGGAAAGACCTTCATCCTGAATCTTATCCTGAACAGGATCCGCTCCACCGGGAAAATAGTGCTAGCCACTGCTTCCAGTGACATTGCCGTTACTCTTTTGCCGGGTGGGCGGACAGTGCATAGTGCTTTCAAGGTCCCCCTGAATGCGGACAAGCAAGAAACACAAACCTGCTCTGTCAAGCGTGGGTCAACGTTGGCCAAAGTCATCAAAGAGGCTGCAGCCTCATAATTGATGAAGCTCCCATGACCCACAAAGCTGTCTACGAGGCCATGGACTCTACGCTGCAGGACATCACCCAAGTGCACAGGCCAATGGGAGGCATCCCAACGCTGTTCTGTGGGGACTTCAAGCAGATCCCCCCTGTCGTCCTCAATGGCACCAGAGCCAACATTGTCAACGCCTGTCTGAAGAAGTCCTACCTATGGCGGAGCATGGTTGTTAAACATCTAACCACCAACATGAGAGCCCACCTGTCTGGAAATCCCCAGACAGCCAGCTTCGTCAAAAATCTGCTTGACATTGGCAATGGTGCCATTGAGCCATCAGAGTTTCCAGATATAATATCGGTCCCACCAGCACTATGCCAGTTTTCAGATAGCCAGGAGGATCTGATAGAAGCAGTCTACTCGGATCTTCATGCTCACTGTGCAGATTCAGAATGGTTAGCGGAAAGGGCCGTAATCTCCTCCCTGAACGAGACTGTCAACAGGCTGAACATAAAAATCGTAGCTGACTTCCCTGGAGAGGAAACTGTACAGATCTGTTGACATGACCAAGAAATCCTGAACTCCATTGAGATTTCTGGACTTACACCGCATGAACTGATGTTGAAATCTGGAGTCCCCATCATCATTCTCCGCTCACTGGACCCGCCAAAGGTGATCAATGGCACCCGATGTGTCATCACCAGACTGCACAGGAACGTAACAGAAGCGAAAAAATCCTGTGGCCCCTACAAAGGTGAACCGGTGCTGCTCCCCAGAATTCCTCTGGAACCCACGGACTCACCCTTGCCATTTCATTTCTGATGGCTTCGGTTTCCCATGAAACCAGCTTTCGCTCTGACAATCAACAAGAGCCAGGGTAAGACATTTTCATCTCTTGGGGCAGGCCTGACCGTTCCGTGTTTTACACATGGAATGTTCTACGTTGCAGCATCACGAACTGGAAGCGCAAAAACACTGACTATACTTGCGCCAAATAGGGAGACCAGAGATGTTGTCTACCCAGAGGCCCTCCAATACACATGATACATCGTGAAAATGTGATCCTTTCACAAAGTTGTCATGTTTGAGTTGGGTTTAACGTCCGTGCCCAAATCAAGGATATGCAGACGGCTGGTCCGTCACATTAGCCTGACACCAGTAGGGCCAGCGTGGATATCGGGGTGAACAACGGTCATTTTAGCTGGAAACATTCCACGTGAAAATGTCCAAGACTAAGCTGGGATTCGAAACCACGACCTTTGGATCATGAGTCCGGCGCCTTATCCACTAAGTTATGACTGCCCCTACAGAGTTGTCATTTTGGAGCACTTCAATCGAGGAATTGAGAATGCATCGGTAAGTTCACAAAGTACAGGCATCCCTCTATCGACTGTGTATGGTATTACGAAAAAAATTCGTGAGGGAAAACGGATTGAGAGGCAAGAAGGGAGTGGGCGTCCGAAGAAATTGGGTGAAGTAGATAGGTGGAAGCTGGGGCAATTGGTTCGGCATGGGAAAAATGAAACAAACCAAGCTGAATTTTAGTGTATTGTTTTTTAAGTGGTGAGAGAGAGAGGTAGCCAGACAATTATTGTACAGATATACCCGAGCGAAGCCGGGTACACCGGCTAGTATCTTTATAAAATGTGCACCTTCCAATAATAGGGGAATCATTTTTCCATTGAAACGATGAAGTCTGTTAAAATCTGTTCTTGGTTAAGTCTAATTTGTCTGTCAGCAAGTCTTTTACAAGCTGTTCACAGTCATCTCTAGTTTCATTATCACGTTTTGTGTTCCGTAAAATATAATGTTATTCTTTTCAATCGTCGCTATAACTCTTCAGCTTTTTGTTCCAAGGTTTCAATTCGTTCACAACGAGTTTGATTGTGTTTTTTTAATGCTGGTTTTCATGTTTTAAGTCCATCACTTCCTCCCTCAAAGATGCCACATCCTCATGCAGACCCGCACACATGTTCTTCACTTCTTTCACGTCCTTCTTCAGTTCATCAAACTTTGAGTTTAAATCGATAAGAGAGGCCAAAATGTTTTTCAACATTGGGTCACCAGATGTCTTGGACAGGGCAGATGGGGATCCGGAAGAACCACCGCTTGCAGATGCCAGCCAGGTCTGTCTCAGGCACTCCATCTTCCCAGCAGGTCAAGGTCCCGGGTTCAGTTCCACATCACCACGGCGATGCAGAAAAATGCCGAGGTACAAATAGGCTAGGAGAAAACCTACGATGACACCGTCTCGTAGTCTTGCGATTTTCAATGTCCGAATGAACGTAAATTCATCTGCAAGGTTCGTCGCGGCATGAATGCGATGGATATTGATATGAATCCGCCACAAACGGATCGAAAGGCTAAAGTTACCTCCGACATGGTCACTCCAACACGTTTACAGATCCAGGGAGAGGCTCACGTTCCAGAAATGCGACTTTTAAGACGGAGCTCCTGTCAGCAGCTGTTTACATTGGACAAACGGAAGTACACCCCGAAAGAGAGAGAGAGAGAGAGAGAGAGAGAGAGAGAGAGAGAGAGAGAGAGAGAGAGAGATGTCATGACTCTTTCATATCACGTATTTGCGCTACGGCAGAAGAGAATGAGAGGTAACACGTTTTTAGAGTCTTCTATTGGTCAGTTCGAATTTGATTATAAAGTCAGCCGACCAAGAAGACCCAGCTGTTTCAGTCTGTGTGAAGAGCTCACCAGGCTTTGTGCTGATCATCAGCATGGAGAGAAGCTCTTTCACATAGGCAACAAGGTCACTCATGAGGAATATGTCTCACAACGTCAGCCATGATTCCCGAGTGAGGTCATTGGTGAGGATAATAACTTAACATTTTATATAGAACAACAAACCAAATAGTCATACAACGTTAAAGACTTTGTAAACGGAGACTAGTGACAAATAACGGAAATGCAGGGAGAGAAAAATTGTTTTAGAAATTCCAAGTTCAGAAAATTGGATACCCTTATGACAGGGATCAACTAGATGGTTCAGAGCACATGAATAAATGAAAAAAATGAACACATGGATACATAA
>CM065735.1:46030144-46055144 GCA_033310375.1 Conus canariensis
ATCAGAAACTCCAGTTGGACTCCAAACCCAGTTACATAACCTCCATAGTATAACCACAAGGCTTCAACTCAAGATAAAAATGAAAAAGAGCAGCATCGAGGCTTTTAGAAAGGGGGATATTTAGCAGCAAGGGAGAGATGGCCTTTGAATAGTGAGGCAATGGATGTTTTGAATTGTTATAAATATCTCGGCATCTGTTTTACCACACGTCATAGTTTTTCACCTGCCTGTCAGGATCTTGCGAGCAGAGCAAAACATCATTACATGTATACTGAGGTAACTGTAAGTGCTAAATAATAATTCTTTACCTGTTTTTCTTAAACTTTTTGATGCCAAAGTTCAGCCAATGGCTCAATATAAAGCTGAGATATGGGGGATGGATAAAGCTGTTATCGAAATACGAAAAAAAAAAATTGCTTTAAAAAGATTCTTGGGGGTGAAGCCTTGAACACCAAATGATCTTGTATATGAGATACAAGCTGATATCCTTTGTATATGAACTCACATTTGTGATGCATTGGTTATTGGTTGAAAATTTTGCGTATGAATAAGGAAATATTTCCAAAGAAGCCGTACAGAAGTTGCTTAGTTTAGAATTACAAGATAAGAAATGTTGGGCATCTGACATTCGCAATTTTTTCTATCAAAATGGGTTCGGGTTTGTTTGGATTAATCAAGGTGTTGAAAATATCAGTCTTTTTAAAAGAACTTCGTCAGAGGCGATCGATAACAGGTGGCAAAAATGGAGGAACACATTCAAAACAGTGACAGATATATTTTTTTTTTACAGAACATTTAAGTCGTCTAGAAATTGTGAAGCGTATCTTTTGCTTGACATTGACAGACACTTAAAGAATTATAAGACAAAGATGAGATTTCAGTTCAAGTACATGCACGAATGATAAAATGTTGGTCATCCTTACTTTCTCCACAAACAAACAAATATTCATCTAGATTGTATCAGGTATTATATGGTTAATACAAAAATCAGGGTTTTACATCTAGGTGGTTGATGTGTATACGGGATGCCCTAATAGAAACAGGATTCGACTGTGTAGGAGACACAAAAGTTTTCGTCTGTTCACAGTCTCTGTAGAAATGTTCGTAATTCACTAGAAGACATTTACATACGTGCATGGAATGATGCTTTAGAATCTAGTAATAAGTGTTTATTTTACAAAATTTTCAGAGTTTCGCCATGAAAAATATATTAAAATGTTACCTGATATTTATATATACCGACTGATTCAGTTGTGGCAATCATAAACTCATGATAAAAAATTGGCAGACGATTTGGAATACCTCACGATGAACGATTCTGTCGGGACTGTGACCAGAATGACCTTGGTGATGAATTTCATTTTGTAATGAAATGTAACAAATGTAACTACATTAGAAATCAGTTTATACCTAGAAAATTTAAATGTACAAAATCCGTATTTAACTATTGTCGTTTGCTTTGTGGTGGTAATGAAGTGGTGCTCAACTTAGCGAAGTTTTTGAAACTTAGTAAAGTTGTTTAACAGTACATTCAGTGTGTTAATTATAGGGAAATTTTGGATGCTTAATTTGTTTCATTTCTATTTGTTTGATTTGTTTCAAGTCCTCCATGCCTCAAAAGGTGTCACAGGATTAAAATCCTTGAAACTTTGAATTGCGCGCATGTGTGTGTGTGGTGTGTGTGTGTGTGTGTGTGTGTGTGTGTGTGTGTGTGTGTGTGTGTGTGTGTGTGTGTGTCTGTCTGTCTGTCTGCCTCTGCTAAATCAGACTGCTTTCATAACACGAGTTTTGTTTGCTGGAGTGATTTAGGGTAACCTGACATGAACAGAAACATACAGAAAAGTACTATGTACACTACAGGAGACAAGCCAAGAATTGGTGTTCAATAGAGGACGCCATATCGCCTTTAAACATAACATATGATATATCACATAATATGGATCTGTATTACTCGTAGAACAAAACAGGAGTTTAACAAACTTTGAATAATGAGTCAAACAGGATTTTGTCTGACTATATATCGACGACAAAGTGACACCCATTCCTGACATTACAGAATCCCTAGAGAAGAAAGTCTGCTGCTTAAAATTGGTTTCGTAACCCAGGTGAATTCCCTTGACTGAACATTTATAATAAAAGCTGTGAAGTGGTTCGTTTTCGGATAAGTTTTATGTCAACGGATTCCAAATTTCGATGGGAATATACCATTCATAATGGTATCACTGAATATAAAAGAATGTTTATTTTTGCGTTCCTGCCTATAACGTCAACACTGGGTTAAAGCTGATGAATCTGTGCATTTCCATGCCCAGAGCATTGTCATCTCTACAGCAAAAGTCTCCGAGTGCTTTTGTGCTGTTAGGCACTACTTGCACAGTTACGCTTGTCGCCTTCGGTTGGGATTGTGGGGCCGGGGCCCTGTCCTTTGATCGTTAGTCTTCGACCAAGGTAGTTAAGGTAGTTTTCCATTAGACTTCGCCATCTGAAAATATTTCAGGTCTTGAAACTGCCTGCATTTTTTCGAACAATCTTCAACGCAAAATAACCGTATGCCATTTTTCTAATGAACAGAAATTAGGTTTACTGATTTTGGATTGAGATTCAGCTGCTACATGCGAGTATTCGGTACTCGATGACATTAGTATATGGCGAATATTGAAACTGGATTCACCGGCACGGTACTGTCAATGATGTGTGTAATGTGAGTGTTGTTTCTCTGCCCAGTGGTGTACAAACACAATTTCGCTAAATTATGAAAAGGGTCTGGAACCAGAGAGAGAGAGAGAGAGAGAGAGAGAGAGAGAGAGAGAGAGAGAGAGAGAGAGAGAGAGACTTGAAACTTCGATATGTATTGCCGTTACCAAAAAGGTCTTTTGACAAAGGAGGGGGGGAGGGGAGGGTAACAGGACAATGACATCTCCCTTTCCTTGCAAACAAATAGTACACATTTATTCCCAGTGTGCATCAATTCAAAGGTTAACAAAAATCCTAACATATGCATATGTCATCACATACAGGAGTAATACATTAATGTACAAAAAAAAAAATAAGAGAGAGAGAGAGAGAGAGAGAGAGAGAGAGAGAGAGAGAGAGAGAGAATCATGCTGCTCACATAATATGTAAACCACTTGGTGGCCTAGAATATGAAAGTGTTTAAATAACACGTTATTTAGTTAGTTAGTACCATTCGTATAACTCCGTGCTCCTGTGTTTGCAGTCCAATTGTCTCGTTTCTTATGAATGTCTCCTTTTCCGGACCATTTCATCAGCCCTATGCCTTGCTGGTAACTCCTGAACTCCTTAATGATACGAGAATCTACAGTAACTGACAACGCAGTAAGTACAATAACAAGTATAGAAAAATGGATGATATTTAGGCACATCATCGTGTTTTCAGTGAATGTATGCCGTTGATTAAACTCATAGGTTGTATAGCTGTGCGTTTATTACTCATTCATATAACCAAAATGTTGCGACAAATGGGGCACCAAGTGTTCAGTATTTCTTAACTGGATTTCTTGCTGTCTAGGGGCGCACAAGACTAAGGACGCAAAAAAGATATTGGCCTCAACTGAAAGTACTTCGAGGATGTCAGTAAACAGATATCAAAAATGATCATTGCATGGTTAATTCTTCTTTTCTTTTTTGTCCTATTTCTGTGGAAAAAAGTCATTTCGGCTCCAGTGAAGATAGGTTAAGTTGTTTTATCCAGCTGTGTTGACTGCTGCAGCAGACTCATTCTACTGTGCTGTCAGGGTTTTCTTTTCTTTTCTCTTACATCTTCTATTTAACAGTTCTCTGGAATGTAAGGTTTTAGAGAGACCAGTGGATTTGGTAACACATCCATACCAATGTAGCTCTCTGTTCTTTACTGATGTCAGCGGATCTTCACATGCTCTGATATGCTGCTTGAATGTTTGACACACTTGCTAACTGGTGATAAAATCTGTACATCTAACGGCTAGTGTTTTGTGGTGATACCTCATTTACATTGTTAGCATTCTTCTTTTCTATTCTGCTGTGGGGGTTATGTCTTAATGTAAACGAGACGATATATATATATATATATATATATATATATATATATATATATAATGCTGAACAATTAAGTAGTGGGGGAAAAGAAGTGCAGGCTAACAATTCTTCAGTCACTATAGTAATGACTTGGCAAACATTTGAAATTTTAGAAGGGGAAAAAAAATTGAAGATGAAGAAAATGGGGGGAATATATCAATAAATATGAGAAACCATTCACTAGCTGCCTGAGAGAACCATCATAATCCCTCTCAAAGGCAGATCTATTTGTATTGCCTGCTCCTAGGCCTTTTGTCCGCTGGATCGGACTCATCAGGGAGACACGGCTGATTGTGTCTGCGCTCCTGGTGTCAAATAGAGACACACCACAGTCCATAATTCTGTGGTGTTATCACCACCAAGGGTTCAAAAACGAATCCAACAGCACCCCCAAAGGAGCCAGCGAAGGATAGTAAATGGAATAAAACGAAAGTGTGGAGAAGAAAAAAGTTGCTGAAAAACTAAAAACATTATGCAAATAGTATAAAATGTAGGGGACAATCTTTGAGACTATGCCTGATATATATATATATATATATATATATATATATATATATATACATATATATAAAGAACTATGCAAAATCTTTCAAAACCACAACTTAAAAATCACCATTGAAGCAAACAAAAAGGTAGTGAACTACTTAGACATAACACTTGACCTAAACAACCACATATATAAACCATACAAGAAACCTAATGACACACCTTTCTATGTAAACATCAAAAGTAACCATCCACCATCTGTACTAAAGACCATACCCAACGGAATAAACAAGAGACTTACAAATCTGTCATGCAATGAAAGAGTATTCAATAACGCAGCAGTAGAATACCAAGAAGCACTGCAAAAAAGTGGGTACAATTATAAACTACAATACAACACAGAAAACAACACAAATAAAAGTAAGAAAAACAGGAAAAGAAAAATCATATGGTTCAACCCTCCATACGATGGGCAAACATAGGGAAAGAATTCTTTAAAATCTTAACAACTTCATTCCCAAAAGAACACAAACTGTCAAAAATATTCAACAAAAACACCGTCAAACTATCATACTCATGTATGCCCAACCTCAAAAACCTAATTGATGCATCCAACAAAACGAAAATCAACACAGCAAAGAAGGGTGAAGAAAGGAAATCTTGCAATTGCATCAAAAAGAGCAGTGCCCCCTAAGCAACAAATGCCTTTATAAGAATATCGTATACCAAACCACTGTGACATCAGAAAATGAAAAAAAAAACATACATAGGGATTACTGAAAACCACTTCAAAACCAGATATGCAAACCACAAAGAGTCATTTAATAAAGAAAAATACAAAAACCAAACAGAATTGAGCAAACACATTTGGAAACTTAAAGATGCAAAAATAAACTACAATATATCCTGGAAAATCATCAAAAGGGCATCACCATACAGCAACATTTCAAAAAGATGCAACCTATGTTTAACTGAAAAATGGCTGATACTATGTAAACCACACTTAGCAACTTTAAACACTAAAACAGAAATAGCAAACAACTGCAGGCACAAATGGAAATCGTTGTTAGTGAACACACCCCAAACAACAACCTGAGAACCTTCAAAAAAAAAAAAAAAAAAAAAAAAAAACGTGCAACCAACCCACACGTGAAAATAGCTGCAATCGGGCCCCACACGCTATATAACACCGACGGTGGGCAACCCAAATATCATCCTGAAGATAGCCACCCAGCTTGAAACAAATTTGTAGAGTATTTTAATATACCTTTTTAACACTTATTTTAACAAATGTTGCTCCCCAAGGGGTTGAGCACTTTTAGAATCGTTTTAGGCTGTGCAACTACATTGATCTCTCTCTCTCTCTCTCTCTCTCTCTCTCTCTCTCTCTCTCTCTCTATATATATATATATATATATATATATATATATGTGGTGTGTGTGGTGTGTGTGTGTGTGTGTGTGTGTGCGTGCATGTGTGTGTGTGTGTGTGTGTGTGTGTTGTGTGTGTGTGTGTGTGCATGTGTGTGTGTGTGTGTGTGTGTGTGTGCATGTGTGTGTGTGTGTGTGTGTGTGTGTGTGTGTGTGTGTGTGTGTGTGTGTGTGTGTGTTGTGATATACCAGTGCATGCAGGAGGCTGATCTTGCATTTCATGGAGATTTAATTGTCGATCCACACAGGTTTCAGTCTAAACAGTGTTGATGATTTTGCTGACCCTGAGAAGAGTTCTGGTTGTTGACCGCTCCTTGATAATAATGGATCCCAGAAGGTGACCTGCTGAACATGTAACAGTTTCTGTCGGGGGAGTGTTCTACGACAGGTGATGGCAGCGTTGTGGCTAATCATCAAGTTCATCTTCTGGATGCTGAGTTCCCTACCATGCATGGCTGACGTGTCATCAGTCATGTCACAAGCTTGGCCAGTTCAGGTTCACTGTCTGTCAGGCCATCGATGTTGTCTACAAAACGACGGTTCAAAATTGTCCTTTCTCAAATGCTAGGATGTTGAATTGATCTTCAGCTTTAGCAGTTGTGATGTTTCAGGAATTTATTTAAAAGTGAAGGAGACTGAAGACAACACTGTGGAGTGCCAACTGAAGCATGGGACATTTCTTCAGTAGCACCTCTGTGGACATTGTGCCAAATTCGCTGAAAGACACTAAAAAAAAGAAAAAGAAAAAGAAAACTATCACTGAATAACTGAACACTGTGTTTGTTTGAAGTGATCATGCAAACCAATTCAAAGGAAACTTTATTAGCCAGATTACAAAAGAAACAAAGAGGTTTTGACCACCAAAGTGGACAGAAGGAGAAATTGGAGTTGACAAGACTGCAACAGACTATGAAGACAAATGAAAATGCATCTATTTTTAGACATGAAATGAAGATAGACACAAAGAACACTGAGAGACAAGACTGGTTAAAGCCCTCTCCAAGGGGTGACCACAAATGTGTCATTTACTAGCATATAATCCAGTTTGGTGCTGTGTGGGTAAGCTTGCCTACATGGTAGGGGTAATGAAATCTAAGAAGTAAATGTAGATGCTAAAAAGCAATATACCCACATATTTAGTGATTACTTCCACAGAGAGAGCCCCTACAAATGAGACATCGGCTCACTAGGTCCTGTGAAACAGAAAACACAATCTGCAATGCACGGCCAACTTGAAAACAATCTGGTCAGTTAGCCCATGTGGTAGCTTTAGAAACTATAATTCTGTCTACCATGATCTATAGGCTTTGTTATTATTTATTATTATTATTATTATTATTATTATTATTATTATTATTATTGTTGTTGTTGTTGTTGTTGTTGTTGTAGTTGTTGGGATTATCTTTATTTTTATTATGAAAACGTATATAGCGCCTATCCTCTGCTAGAGACCAAGCTCTAAGCGCTTTACAACCCACACTCGTTTACACAATGGGCTGCCTACCTCACTAGTGCCAACTGAAGAGCTACCAACTACTACTATGATGGAAATAGCAACCAAGGAGCCTTGGGATGATGAAGCACAATGAGCCAGTTGTCTGCTGATGCTTGACACATTTTTTCCTCACAGTAGCAGAGTTCTGCCAATGCTATTCCCATGCCAACAGCAAGCTGAAAGATCAAACACAGACTTCCTGCTGACATGTGACTAATGTTGCCATCCGTGTCCACTCTGTATTCTTTTTGTTTCTGACAAACGACACCGCATACATTGAAAAACGGGTGTGTGTGTGTGTGTGTGTGTGTGTGTGTGTGTGTGTGTGTGTGTGTGTGTGTGTTGTAATGAAACACTTGACAAACCCATCCGATCGGTCGCACTCAAACCCCAAACCACAAGAATAGATTTCAAATCTATGCCCACTCTCCCCCCTCAACCCTGCTCCCCACCTCCCCTTTCTCTCTCTGAGAATGGTGTTATATGCCCGACTTTGACTATCTCTTACAAGAGAAAGTTACGTCATGGAAACGAGTGACACATTTCATTCTTCTCGGTCCCCCCCCCCCCCCCCCCCATTCACTTTCAACACTCCCACACTCCCACACTGGGTGAACTACGATGCAGAAAAAATTTACATTGCATTGTAATAATTGTCCATCTCACACCCCCCCTTCCCGGCGCTATCTTCAACCCCCCCCCCCCACCCCTTCCTATTCCATGTCACAAAGGCATGTTGCCACTCTCTCCATCACCACCCCCCCTCCCCCCCTCCCATGCGGCTTCACTTCCCACAAAGGGTAACCGGCAAACCTCCCTCCTCCAACCCCCTGTTTCACATTTTCCGTCCGCGTGCTCACGGATCTCTAGTAAATGATGTCACTGCATTTACCCGTGATGTCTGAATTAACATTCGAGGTCTATGCATGCATACATTTCTCGGCCGCAGATCTCGGCACTAACTTCAAATGGTTTCCGATGATAAGAATTGTGTTTGACTGACACCTTGTCAGCCAGATCAAAACCTGATTTGGCAGTTTAGAATACGTATACCAGACACATAGGGTTGTGACTTCACTGACCCCTCAAGACTGCCTGTAGATCAGAACAGTGAAAGACAAAGGGACGACTGGAGAGAGAAGGCCTGGTAACCTCCTTGATCTCAAGCCTAAGATCACTGTTTCATTCCCAGGGGAAAAAAAAAAAAAAAAAAAAAAAAAAAAAAAAAAAAAACACCCTGGGTCCTGGTCATGCTACATATTGTGGTGAAACCATACTCTGGGGCTATGCCAGAATCCGGGGGAACGCCATACACCATGGCTACAACCAATCTACATGGGAGGGGCAGTCACCAGCCACAGGAGAGATCAACTACCATCTCCAATATAAGTTAAGAAATTATTGTGTGTGTGTGTGCGTGTATGTGTCTGTGCATGCATGCGTGCATGCGTGCATGCGCGCGCGCGCGCGCGTGTGTGTGTGTGTGTGTGTGTGTGTGTGTGTGTGTGTGTGTGTGTGTGTGTGTGTGTGTGTGCGTGTGTCTGTCTGTCTGTCTGTATGTCTGTCTGTCTGTCTGTCTGTATGTATGTCTGCTTGTCTGTGTCACAAAATAGTACAGATTCTTCTCCACACTTGGGGAACATCAGCAGGACCCCACTGATCCGAGTTAACGATGGTAGTGTTCTACTTCATGGAAATACTCCGTTGCTACCCTCATACCACTGTAAACACACACACACACACACACACACACACACACACACACACACACACACACACACACACACGTTTATTTTCCTGTTGTGTTTCCTAAAACACGATAGGAAGGAGCACACGGAAGATTTAACAAAAAAAAAAAAAAAAAAAAAAAACCAAGATGCAAAGCATATAAACGTACTCCCAGTTTATCCTGAATGGGCGTGAGATATTCCATAAAGAGAAAAAATCATCTTGGGCTTGTGTAACCGTTAGTAATGGCTACTCTGGTAAACATCGGCCATCATCTGTGACCTATAATGAACATATTTACAAATTTTCAGAAAGATCGGCCAAAAGCTTTCTGAGATTTTCCATAAGAAGAAAACCTTTATTGGCCATTAGTAATGCTATAGCAGTAAACTTAAACATCAGGCATCATCCGTGATTCATAATGAACATACCTACAAATTTTCAGAAATATCAGCCACGTACTTTCTGAGATATTCCATGGAGAAGAAAACCCTTAGGGGCCATTATAGCCGTTAGTAACAGCAATAACGATAAACTAAAACATCAGGCATCGTCCGTGACCCATAATGAACATACCTACAAATTTTCAGAATGATCGGCCACATACTTTCTGAGATATTCCATAAAACAGACGAAAAAAAAATGGGGCGTTATAGCTGTTATTAACGGCTATAGCGGTAAACTAAAACGTCAGGCATCATCCCTGATCCATAATGAACATACTTACAAATTTTCAGAAAGATCGGCCTTGTAGTTTTGTCCGGAGTGAGTGGAACACATTTTGACCACGGACTGACGGACGGACGGACGGACACACACACACACACACACACACACACACACACACACACACACACACACACACACAGCATTTCTTCATTCCCATTCTAAAGTACTCCCTGTTCTATAAGAACTGGATGTACAAATAACAGGTAAAGGCATAAAAAAATGACACAATCATCACTTCCTCCAGCAATATCTTAAGTGACCTTAAAACAGGTCCCTCCAAAACTTACTACAATGGTCCTCCAGATATTACAAGATTATTCAAATTGAAATGCCTACGACCACGCTTAGTCATGCCACGTGTGACAGCATTTTGTTTTCTACCTGGACAGCGCGCTCTCCTATCGTCATCTGCATACTCCAAACTTTGAAGCAATGGTTCCAAACAGATCTGAAGAAAAAGTGGGAGTATTGGGAGCCTCGGAACCCATGTGTTCTTTGCAGTCACTCTGGCCACTTTGTGTACAAGAGAACTTGATCTTTCATGATGTACAGTGCACACCCCACTTTTTCCGGGATCACTGAAGACACGGAGCCATCTTTAAATACTAGCTCTAACGTCTTCGCTTTCTGTTTTTCCTTTTTTTCTGAATAGGTATTTGTTGTATGGAACTCTTTTTTTTTTTTCCATCACGGAAGCTGACATCCACAATCACGCTCCTGTTACGCCCAATGCATTAACACCACAAGATTCAGTGACACGTGACCATTATATGCCCATGTGTTTATTTTTCCCCTGCATTCAACCTAAGGGATATTGCCATCAAACAACCTTTTCTTTTTGTGAAAAAGCATTCTTGTTATCAATTACATCATACCTTTTTTTTCGAAAAATGACCATTGCTAGGAGTATTGGGGGGGGGGGGGGGGGGGGGGTGGGGGGTGGGGCAAGATGTCGGGACCATTCTGCGAAATACGGACCGGTAGGTAGATTTGGGAGGGAAATCAATGATACAAGAGCAATCTGTGAGAAAAGTAAAGTAAGGCAGTGTGGCTTATTGCCCTGCCGACATCTTTGAGTATAGCAAAACGCATCCAGTGTCGCAATAGGGATCATGTGTTGATCAGGCAAACGAATTTTTCATTTCTCTGTGTTTCATCCTTTCCTTGGACTCACCATCAGATCTTTCATCCTCGTGTGATCTTAACAATCCATCATACATGAGTCTAAACAGGCAATGGTTCCCTTCTCATAGTCCAGAAAAGGTTCTGTCTGGTTGACTGAAAAAAAGGAAGAAAGAAAAAAAAGAGAGACAGAAAAAAACAAAAAAAACAGACAGGCAGACAGAAAGAAAGAAAGACATTGAAAGAAAGAAAACTTACCTGGGTGGGCAGATCTTGTCTCTGAGCGTTATTTGACAACATAGCAGATTCAGGCTATTGGCCAGTGAGGGGATGGAAAAGGTATGCGACATTCTGCTTCTCTCGCTCGCAACGTTGTCTCAATGGGATGGGAAACATTTTGGTTTTGCTTCTTTGCTCTAGATAAATATTCTGAGGAATCACTTGGCATTTACATAATTTCAAACCGATGACAGAGTATGTAGTCAATTTGAAAGCGTACCTTGATTACATGCAGCCACAAACCCAGTTCAGAGAAAGACTGCTCCGAACTTCGCGATAAGACACTAAGATCCCATCAGGGCAACACACACACACACACACACACACACACACACACACACACACACACACACACACACACACATGCACACACACACATGCACACGCGCACGCATGCACGCACGCATGCACGCACATACACGACTTCACATTTTTTTGCAGGTTAAGAAATCTTGTCCTTCAACATAGAGTGGAGGCATTATACAAATGTAGAGACACCCAAATGCCCGTTTTAGAGCTCTTGGCCATTCACTGCCACCCTCCAAAACCCTCCACAAATAAATCACCACCAACTTCTCATGTTTATGCCCATCTCCAATACAAAAAAGAAATAATGGGGAAAAAACGAAAGAGAGAGAGAGAGAGAGAGAGAGAGAGAGAGAGAGAGAGAGAGAGAGAGGAGAGAGAGAGAGAGAGAGAGAGTACGAATACGAATACGAATCCGAATAAGATTACGAATACGAATATTTAATGAGATTTAAGACCATGGCCGCGTACTGAACTGCAACTTACGCCTAAGACATAATAGATTATAAATGTACCCACAGCAACACACGTCTTTCACACGGTCTACTCCCTGTCGTGGTGTGGGAGCTCGTGTGCCTCTATAATCCTAAGAGCTATGCCAGCGGGAGCGTATGCTCCTGGTTGGGCCACCCAAGCTGGACAGGTCGAAGGGTAGAGCTCAGACTAATGTAGACCAACTCTCCCAGAGATTAAACGGGTTTGCATAGGGCTAACACCCCTTCCTAGAAAAAAAAGCAAGTTACAGAAGCATCAACAACATCAAACCAAGACATTCAACAGGGAGAGGAAGGGTCTCCATACCAGAGACTCATGACGTCAGGCAGTGAAAGTCGAGAGGAAGCTGCAAGACCGATCCCCCTTTCTGACCCCCAGGAAAACAACAAGGATAGCCACTCGGAACATCAGGACAATGTACGAAGTGGGCAGAACCATCCAGATAGCAAGAGAGATGAAGACCTACAAGATAGGAGTCCTAGGACTGAGTGAGACAAGGTGGCTACAGACAGGACAGCTGAGACTTTCATCAGGAGAGCTGCTGCTGTACTCGGGACAGACAGAGGATGGAGCCCCCCATACAGAAGGCGTGGCCCTGATGCTGACACCAGAGCTGCAGCGGGCACTCATCGGCTGGGAACCTATCAACTTCCGCATCATCACAGCCAAGTTTAGCACCAAGAAGAAAAAAAATCAAGCTGAACATCATCCAATGCTACGCTCCCAAAAATGATGCAGAGGAAGAAAAGAAAGATGATTTCTACAAGCACGTACAAGCTGTGCTGGACAGAAGAGGAGCAAACGACATCACAGTAGTCATAGGTGACTTTAATGCCAAGATAGGATCAGACAACACAGGATATGAAGACATCATGGGGACACATGGACTTGGACAGATGAGTGAGAATGGAGAAAGCTTTGCAGATCTGTGCGCATTGAACCAGCTGGTGATAGGAGGCAGCATCTTCCCTCACAAGCGCATCCACAAGGCCACCTGGAGATTCCTGGACCACGTCACAGAGAACCATTTCGACCACATCTGCATCAGCAGGAAATTCAGGCGATCATGGCGGGATGTGAGGGTGATGAGGGGTGCTGACGTGCCATCGGACCACCACCTGCTTGTGACAACAGTGAGACTCCAACTCAAGAAATACACTTCAACAAATGCAGCAAGGACAAGATATAATGTGGAGCTGTTTAGCAGTAAAGAAATACAGGAGAAATTTCAGATCAGTCTTACCAACAGGTTCCAGCTACTTGAAGAATTGCTTGAAGAAGAGAGCATGAAGGTTGACTGCCAGAACCCAGTATCTCATATACATATAAACAAGAGAGATGCTGGGTTCTGGCAGTCAACCCTCAAGCAGAACCAATGGCAACATACCAAGAAACTTTGGCATGAGACTTGTGAGGAGGTACTTGGAAAGAAGAAAACCGAACACAAGGAATGTGTCTCTGATGATACTATTCAGAAACTGAACAAAAGGAAAGAGGAGAAAACCACATTGAACATGAGCTGGACAAGATCAAGCAAAGCACAAGCCCAAGAAGACTACACCCAGGCGGACAAACAAGTAAAGAAAGGTGTGAAGAAAGATAAGAAGGACTTCATCGACAGACTTGCCAGACACGCAGAGGATGCTGCAGGACAGGACAGCATGAGAGAGCTGTACACCACCACAAAGAAGCTGGCGGGCAAGTTCCAACAGACTGGCAAGCCAGCCAAGGACAAAAACGGAAAGACCCTCACAACAACAGGAGATCAATTGAAGCGATGGGCAGAGCACTTCACGGAATTACTAAATCGTCCAGCCCCTGAAGCACCACCCTACATCCCACCAGTGAAAACAGAAGTGCCCATCAACTGTGAGAAACCATCAAAAGCAGAGATCAGAAAGGCCATCCTGACACTGGGGGATGGGAAGGCAGCAGGACCTGGTGAGATCCCAGCAGAAGCCATTAAAGCGAATGTTCGTATAACTGTCAACGTACTGTACAGCCTCTTTGGCAATATATGGGAAAAAGAGAACATCCCAGCAAAGTGGAGGGTAGGCATTGTCATCAAACTGCCAAAGAAAGGAGACCTTACCAACTGTAGTAACTATAGAGGGACCATGCTCCTGTCAGTGCCAGGCAAGGTTCTAAACAGAGTGTTATTGGAGAGGATGAAGGAAGCAGTTGACCCAAAGCTCCAAGACCAGCAGGCGGGCTTCCTACGAAACACATCCTGTGCCGACCAGATCACCAGCCTCAGGATCATAATCGAACAGTCCTTGGAGTGGAACTTGCCCCTTTTACATCAACTTCATTGACTATGAAAAGGCCTTCGACAGTGTAGATAGAGAGACACCATGGAAGCTTCTGAGACACTATTGAATACGAGAAAAGATAATCTGTCTCATCCAGTGCACCTATCAGGATATGAACTGCAGGGTGGCTCATGCAGGCCAGTTGTGAGACGGTTTTGAGGTGAAGACAGAAGTGCGCCAAGGATGTCTGTTGTCACCTTTCCTCTTCCTCCTCGTCATCGACTGGATCATGAAGACCACAACAACAAGCAGGAACAATGGGATACAGTGGACTCTCTGGACGCAGCTAGATGACCTTGACTTTGCTGACGACCTGGCACTCCTCACCCACAGTCAAACACAGATGCAGGACAAGACCATCCACCTTGAGACAACATCAGCAGGAACAGGGCTCAAGATAAACAAGAAGACCGAGCTGATGAAGATCAACACCACAGGCAGCAGCCCAGTCACAGTCGGAGGCGAGCCCATCAGGGAAGTAGATTCCTTTGTCTACTTGGGAAGCGTAGTTGACAAGTAGTGGGGCACCGACCTAGACAGCATGGCCATGATGGGCAAGGTGCGAGCAGCATTCATCATGCTAAAGAACATCTGGGCCTCAGGAGAGATCAGAAGGACAACAAAATGCGTATCTTCAATTCAAACGTAAAGTCGGTTCTGCTCTACAGCTGCGAGACTTGGAGAATGACCAAGGGAATACAGCAAAAAAATTCAGACCTTCATCAACACCTGTCTGAGGCGCATCTTCAAAATCAGATGGCCAGAAAAAATCAACAATGACGATCTATGGAAACAAGCAGGACAGGAACCAAGTGGCCAAGCAGATTCTGCGGATGAAGTGGGGCTATATTGAAGACACTCTCAGGAAGCCAGCATCCATCACCACACGCCAAGCCTGACATGGAACCCGCAGGGGAAAAGGAAGAGAGGCCGACCTCACAGCAGCTGGAGGCGAGACACTGAGGCAGAGATAAAGAGGCAGAGGACCAACTGGACAGGCATTCAGCGAGTAGCCCAGAACCGAGTGCGATGGCAGAGTGTTGCCAATGGCCTATGCTCACCCTTGTACAGCAACAATGAACAGATACTAACTCAAATAAAGTTAATGCATAACTTTTTTGTGCTTCATAAATATACATAACTAGATCGCAGATAATATTTTCTTGTCTTGATGACAACAGTAATATTATCTTGAAATGACATGGTTCAGCAAAATACTTATGTTGAATAAGTTTGGTTCTGAGATCATGTAATACAGGTCAGCACACAAAAAAAAACAACAAAAAAAAACCCTTCATCCTCTTTAGCTAAACCACACAAACGGCGTATAAATTCACCTTCGGCGTAGTTGTAGTATCTGAAACGGTGACAAGCGATATCAGAAACACCAAGTCTAAACTTTGCTATTGTGCTCATAACATATCGATTCATTTTAGCATTGACATATGTTTCTAACTCATGCATTGTCTTTAAGAGTCTGTACTGTAAGAATCTATCACTATGATTACCATGATCATGTCAGTTTTGCAATCTACTATCAACAATCCTGTCTTTAGAATATTTTAAATGATCCAGATATGTTTTGAACGCCCTGATTATTTCAAACAAACCCAAATGCATAAGAATTCAAACCTAGTCGCAAACCTGAAGCCCATATCTTCTTTCCATTATTATCCAAGAACATCAACATTGTGTATGCCTTAAAGGGTAATCTATCTTCATGCATTCAAGTTAACTTCAGCCAACATTTAATACATTTTACATAGGAGTTCTCCATAAACCATATAATCTGGAGTATCAATATTAAAGAAACGCTTCAATGCATACAGATGAACTTTCTCTATGATCATACTTTTTTTCAAAAGCCCAGAGTTCAAGCCCATACTGCAGGATTGGTTGAACTTGTGAGTCAAACAGCTTCGTAAAAATACTAGATTAATTACAGTCCAGTTTGTACAAAATATGAAAAATAACTGTTTTTGCTCTTTTTCTTCTGTTTGCGATATCTTGACAGGCATAATTAAAGCTGAGTTTAGTTGTAAAGTATATTCCTAGATGTTTATACGCATTAACTATACCGACTCGCTCATTCCCATAAGTCCATCCCTCAACTTTTGCCAAGTACCCACCCTTACGAAAAACAATAATGTTAGACTTCTTCATGTTAACTTGTAAGTCAAGGCCTTTGGCTGCAGAGTACAAAGAACCAAGTTGACGTTGGAGACCAATTACTGTCGTGGGCGATAATACAATATCATCAGCAAACAGAAAAATAAACAATTCTATAAAATCAAAAGTCACTCCATGTCTACCATTTTCAATTATTTCAAGGCTAGCTCGTTTATGAACAACAAATACAACACAGGGCCAGAAACATCACCGTGTTTAACACCACGATAACACATTATAAAATCAGATAATTTTGCTCATGATCGTACTCTTGCTTTTACTTCGCTGTACATTTTTTTACGCAACGAAATAATTTACATTTAACTACACTTAAAAAAAAAAATCAAAACAGGCCATAAAAGTTTACGAGAGACTGAATCAAAAGCCGTTTCAAAGTCAACAAAGGCAACATACAACTTTTGATTACTTACAAATGTCTTTTTTTTTTTTTTTTTTTTTTTTTTTTTTTTGCACGGCAGCTAGTAGCGTGAATATAAGGTCGATTGTTAAGTAACCTTTTTTCAACCCAGCTTGATGTTCACCAGTTATATCATTCAAGCGAACCCATTCGCCCAGTCTACTATTAATAACAGAACTATACTGTTAACTACATATATTACTCAAGCATATACCCCTGTAGTTGTTCACATCGTTGACTTATCCCCTTTTAAATAAAGGCAGAACTATAGATTCTTTCCAGCCATAAGGATATATTCCAGAATCAAACAGAAAAAATGAACAGCTTCACTAAAAAGTTCAAACTACATTCTCCAGAATTCTTGAAAAACTCACCAATCATACCATCCGGTCCAGCAGACTTATCCTTTTTCAATTTCCGCACAACACGTTATATCTCCTCCTTAGATATTGGTCTGTCAAGCAGACAAACTTCCACTCCATGCTCATCTGTTAACGTTTCCTCCATAGTGACATTCTCATCATCGATTTTTTTTTATTTTTTTATTTTATTTTATTTTTTTTATCAAACTTCTGAAATGTTGGTACCATCCATGCATAGGAATATCATTCGAAGGCTGTGATCTCTTTCTAGATATTTTTATGAACATGTTCCCCAAAAGACTTCTGTCTCTGAATGGAATTCATGAGTCCATTTAATAAACTATCATTATATTCTTTCTTTTTCCTTTTGTTTAATGTTTTTATATATACAAAACTCAATTTCATCTTATTTATCTAACGTTGTACTAAATTGTCTGAATAGTCTCCGCATTTTATATGTATACAGTTTACATTCCTGGTCATACCAATTATTTTGAGTAATGTTTTTGTTTACTGGTCTTCTTTTCACCATACATTCAGCTTGATCTGTGACAATTTTATTGACTTGATTTATTGCGTCTTTGACATCCACATGTATCAGATCTTCAGCTACAGCTATATCTGGTTCTGTAATCTTCTGACTGCAGGAAAAAAATAAACTGCCGAGCGTAGTCTTAGTTCCAACAATATTTAACAATACATTCGTTATTTTGGAACACGCACATTCATGTTGGAATACATCTTTTCACTCCGTACATTCATGCATAATACAAGAGGCAAGTAATCAGATTCAAATCCGTCTAGTACTCTCAACTGGTTACTTAATAATTCAAAAAGGTCTACAGATGCTAGGAAATACTCGTTTACACTGTTTCCTGTGTCAGAAATGTATGTGAAACGACCCTCTGAGTCGTCATTACATACATCGTTTAAAAGACATAATCCTAATACAGAACACATGTTCAGCATTTTCTTTCCATACCAGTCGAGCACTTTATCTTGGGAAGATCTCACCATTTCGGTACTTCTGTTGTTATTGTGACAGACGTGTAGATCATGCTCATTAATAATTTCCGGGGACAGGTTAGATGTCCTTGCATTAATATCACCACAGAGCAACACAACAACCTCACCTAAAGACATCACTTTGTTCACAATACAGTGTTCTAGCAAGTCAATGCCATTGTCAAAACTATTTACAGAGTAATAAGGTGAGTTTTCAGGTTGAACGTATGTACAAGTCAGCAAAGTTTTATTTATTTATTTATTTATTTATTTTATTTTATTTTTTTATTTATTTATTTATTTATTTATTTTTTGGTTAAGACCAACAAATTATTTACCACGCAAAACTACAATCGAATAAGGTACTCACAATCAGTAGGACGCTCATAAGAAACTAAGCTTTTATGTATCAAGCAAATCATCCCCCATGAGCATCTTCCATGTATTGTAAGCTTAACAGCTGATTTACGTAGAGATTATGATTTTTGAAAATAGTCGATTCAATTTTTTTTTCTATAAACGTCTCCACTAAACAAATAACATCAAACGAGGAAACCAATTGAATAAAACATCTATCTTCTAATTTATTAGACAATCCTCACACATTCCAATGAAGAAAAGATATGCTTTTTTGTTGTTGTTGTTGTTGTTTTTTTTAAAGCATACACACTCGCCACATTCAGACCAGAACAAGAACAGCTCTCAGGTTCTAAACCCATATCACCATCTTTCTCTTCTGACCCTTTCGTAAAATTGGTTTGTTGTTCACCCGTCCCAAACAACTTAAAGAAGTTATTCAAACAGCTGTTTTTATCTTTCTATCCACATTTACATCGTCACCATCTTTGTTATTCCAATTTCTACATTCACATCTGCTGCTTTCACTTATATAGTTATTACAGTCACAAACATTCTTACATGCCGGATGAGTAAAACAATCAGCTATATTCTCACATTTGCCATTGGTGTTTATCAAATTCACATTTTCACAGTTATCACAGCTGTTTATTTCAGACACATTCAGAGAGAGAGAGAGAGAGAAGAGAGAGACAGACAGACAGACAGACAGACAGACAGACAGGGACAGACAGACAGACAGAGACAGAGAGAGCAAAAATACAGACCTTATGTGTCTTAAGCTGCTCGAAAGAACTCTTGCCCAATAAGTACCTGAATACAGGTTTTTTTTGTTTTGTTTTTTGTTTTTTTGTTTACTATAACTGATAACTGGGCTGCAAAAATAAGTAGATTAACGACGAAGTTTTAACTTTGACATTTAGAACAGATGAGAAAAGGGAAGGGAGGGGGGTGGGGTGGGGGGTAATACAATATGAAGGAAACTCACCGAGCTGTTCACTGTAAGAAATAAAACTGTGGGAAGCTTATGTCTAAAACAAAGAATTTGTTAGCGTTTCCCTTTCATTCTACATGGCTGTGCAGGTAATAATGCAATGCATGTTTGCCTGTAACGCGATCCCATGATGAAATAGATGAAAATATTAAACGAGGAGTTGGCAAAGGCAAACACTTGCATCAACCAAAGCGTTATCATATAGAAATTGTGGTGGCGTCCTCCGGGCCTCATCTCAGGCAAACAGAAAGATGCGATCCGAGATAAAAACCCAGGAGAAATACAAATGATGAAGAACACAGAATTACAGACCAGCATTTTGGTCAGCGCCATTTCCCGGGTGGAGAGTGAGGATGATGTTTCAGTCCTCCATTTCACAATCTGATGAAGCTTCACAATAGTAGTTATGGTTGCTGCTGTTGCCAGTATGATAGTGCTTCCTTGAAACCCAACTCCGAATACAAAACTGTCCAAATTGTCCACAAGCTCTTTATGGGAGACGTAAAATCCCCTCCAGTGATCATCGTCAGCATTTTACCAGTCACTGGATCGTAGACACATTTCATCCAGTGTCGGTAAGACACCATAAATAACAAGGTGTAAACACACACATAAATTGCAGCAATGATCAACGCCATTGTTCTGGTGCGGAGAAGAGTCTGGTACTTCAGGGGTCTGAGAACACAGTAACATCTCTCACAGGCGATGATGCCAGAGAGAATAAACGAAATAAACCCAGAGCCTAGGAAGACCATCAGATTATTGTTGGCCATGAACTTATTCAGCAGAGTCTTTACTGCTTGTCCTCTGATGTACAGATAGATGTTTTCCGCATGAAGAAACAAACAGGTGATCAAATAGATCTCATCAGACACAGCCAGCATGAACAGACAAAGGTTGACACGATCCTGAAGACTTTGTGTATAGAACACCGCCATGTTGATGACGTTGGCTGGTCCACCAATCAGAACAAAAAACAACAGCGAAAGGTCTTTGAACTGTCGTAGGTGTGCCTCTACGTCTTGACTGACGATATTGTCAGGATTATCCCAGGGTAAAAGCTGCGTATAATTTGTCCTCAGCAGAATGCATCCTTTGCTCAGTGAGTTGTAGTGGTCGACGTACTGCGTTGACGCAGTGTGCTGAGTTGTTGTCTCTCCGTTCATCCTCCTACATTAAATAGTGCTGTTCAAAACTGTCGCCACCCTGTCTGATGCATAAAGCTTTACAAATTAAAGCAATTACAACGGCCCTTGGAGTGGGTCTCCATGTGATAACCACTTTTTGGAGGAAGAGGATGCGCCCACAGTTTTGTTTTTTTGTTTCCCTTCCCCCCCCCCCCCCTCCAAATACTAAACAACGTTACTTAATTATCACAACGTTACACAGTGTGCACAACCAACAAGAAACTGATAATCTCTGACATTTTTTTGATAGACGACTATTCTTTCCCTATCTAACGCATGACCCAGTGATAAATGCTGTTACTTTACAGCAATTATTAATATGTTCATGCGAAGAGTCACTGCTTTTTTTTTTTTTTTTTTTTTACATCTCATACTCTTTCCAAATAGCGCACAACCTTCACCTTTCTAAACTGAATCCTGTCTTGAAAGACCCCCTTAAAAAAAAAAAAAAATTCCTCCCCTATGTTCACATCATAACAGATGTTCCACCAAATGTGACGGCTGGTAAACAGATTGTCGTCATCTGTGATAGATGGCTGTTCACTAGATCAAAACGTCAGGACAGTAGAAAGTTGTGGTCTGGTTTTCGTCGTCTAAAGAAACGAATGCTCGGAAGGACAAAGAAAGGTTAAAGGAGTTCCTTTCCATTAAGCACTATCTAATTCTAAGTACCTTTACTTGGCAAAGAATCGAGTGAGTGAAATATTAGGTAAGAGCATTTTGAACGGACAGTGAACCCACCTGATCTCTCTCTCTCTCTCTCTCTCTCTCTCTCTCTCTCTCTCTCTCTCTCTCTCTCTCTCTCTCTCTCCTCCCCCCCCCAGCGTACGTGCGCGCCCTTGCGCATGTGTGTGTGTGTGTGTGTGTGTGTGTGTGTGTGTGTGTGTGTGTGTGTGTGTGTGTGTGGCGCGCGCGCACGCGCGTGCGTGTGTGTGTGTGTGTGTGTGTGTGTGTGTGTGTGTGTGTGTGTGTGAGAGAGAGAGAGAGAGAGAGAGAGAGAGAAGAGAAGGTGTATGTTTGTGTGTGTTTGTGTGCGTGTGCGTGCGCGCGCGCTCACACGCGAATTAAATTGTTTAACACTCTTTTCAACCCAATACCGATGTTGACACTTCGGTGTGACGTTGTTTCACATAATGTATGATAATGGCACAGTTAATGTTCGGTAGATATCCAAGGTCTGACCAGCGCATTGGGGTAATGCGTAGGTCAGCCCTCTGCTATGTTGTAGCAATGGGACCCTCTTCTTAAATTTTCTTATCTTAGTCATCAATGTTGTTGTTGAGGAGGACCGCACTACTGGCAGAGTTGTACAGGGACTGGATGGTTTGAATTAGTCCCTCCTCGATGCCAAAGCCTCTCAAAACATGCCGCAGTCCTTCGTGCCACACTCTGTCGAAGGCTTTTTTGAAGTCTATGAAGTTGTGGTATAGTTCTTTTTGGTGTTGGAGGTGTTTTTCCATCATAATGCGGCAGTTGAAAATCTGTTCAACTGTGCTTCAGCCTGCCCTGAATCCGGCTTGTTCTTCTGCCAAGTGTTCTTCAGCTTCGCCTTTGAGTCTGTTGAGAATGACTCTTAGCATGATCTTGCTGGTGTGGCTGATCAGGCTGATTGTCCTGTAGTTGTTACACTTTCGAAGGTTTCCTTTTTGGGGAGGGGGATGATGAGTGATTTTGTCCACTCATCAGGCCATTGTTTGGTCTCCCAGATCTTCTGACAGTAGTGCGGTCCTCCTCAACAACAACATCGGAAAGTACTTCAAGACAACGGTCGGTGTCCGTCAAGGATGCCTACTCTCTCCGGTGCTGTTCAATCTCTATCTAGAAAACATCATGAAAGAGACTCTACATGATTTTGAGTCCACAATCTCCATCGGGGGGCGAACGATCAACAACCTACGTTTCGCCGATGACATCGACCTGATGGGGGGCAGCAACAACGAACTGCAAGTTCTCACCAACAGACTGGCAGACACATCAAAGGCATATGGCATGGAGGTCAGCTGCGAAAAGAGCAAAGTCATGGTCAACAGCGCTAACAACACCACTGCACGGATCACCATGAACGGCCAACAGCTCGAAGAGGTGGACGCTTTTAAATACCTCGGCGCCACACTCACCAAGACGGACGCTCCACCACCGAAATCAAGACCAGGCTCGCCATCGCAACATCCACCATGACAAAATTTGATAAGATCTAGAGCAGCAAAGACATCAGCTTCCCAACAAAGATCACACTATACAAAGCCCTGGTTCTGTCCATCCTTCTCTATGGCTGTGAGAGCTGGACCATGACAGCTGAGACGACCAGAAGAGTCCAAACGTTTGAGACCAAGTGCTACAGACGCACGCTAGGGATCTCCTGGAAAGACCACAAGACCAACGACTTCGTTCGTGCCCAAATAACATCATGGGCAGGCCCGCAGGAACCCCTCCTAGCGCTTGTGAAAAGGAGGAAGTTGACATGGTTTGGTCACGTCACTCGCCACAACAGCCTACCCAAGACAGTGCTGCAAGGAACATTGGAAGGTGGCCGCAGACGCGGACGACCAGCAAAGAACTGGATGGATAACATCAAAGAGTAGACCCGAATGGACAGCCCCTCCCTGATCAGAGCAGCAGAAGACAGACCTGGTTGGCGCTCTCTGGCCCGCAAGACGTCCATCATGTCTCCCCCACGACCATCCGGTCAGGGGAGAGAGTGAGTGAGAGTGAGTCATCAATTCATTGATCCATCAGCTTTTATATTCATGCACAATGCGGTCTTGACACTTACCAGATATAGAGTACTGCATATAGACTAGTTCTCACACAGTGACTCCACCTTGATGGAACGGAATTAATGCCTCTCCTGGTAACTACCCTGTCTTTTTGTCATCGCAAGCAGTAATATCCAGTCCTGCCAAAAACAAAAGACGAAACGAAAACGTAACAAAGAAAGCCACTGACATTATCTCCAGGATTAAATTACTAACCAAATTCCATTTTCCTCACCCTGCTACAGTTGTCAAATACGTTGACTGACCTGGAGAGACTACGGAACCGTCGATACATGAAACTGATCACTGTCAGTACAAAACGAACCCAGCGTGTCAGTTTCACAGCTTTTGGCTGACAAACTCAGCCGCCAAGTGCTACCTCCCTTAGGGGCCAATTCAATTCTGATGGCATGGGCAGTTCAACCTGTTGCTAAATCTTGGCATCATTTCCGCGATCTGATGCTTGTTCAAAACGATCGCCGAGCGAAAAAACAGCCACGGTTTCCTGAAGACGATGATAAATCTTGAGGAATCGCAACTGAGCATAGTACTATCACTGAGACTGCCTTAGGCTAAGCAGCTCCTTATACTTAAAATGCACATACACATTTTCTTACAATGCTGTCACTGTGCTAAGACTACAACAAGATCAAAAATAAACGTTTTACTGTAACGAGCGCAGCTGCTAAGAGCCACCACGCTTTCTATTATCAGCCTCAGCAATCTGCCGACGTGAATAGTAAGACCAATTTTCTCCAATGACGATTCACAAGACTTGTACTGTGTTTACTACTAAATACCAGCACTTTTTACGCCATTCTCTCTTACCTTCCGTCACTCCTTACCAGCATTTTTCTCATATTAGTACTTTATTTTGCCTGCCATAAGACATTTATCATTCCCAGACTACTGGAAAAGAAAACAAAAGTGTCTTTTTTCCATATTGCACAAATCATCATTGCGTTACCTTTGACCAGATCCAAGCCTTGTGAATCACATTTCTTACAGCTTCAGGTCTGCTTATCTCCAGCTGCACAAAATCAGTCACCTCTGTTACCGCTTGCCGACTATGGCGAAAAAAACAGTCTTGGTCTGGTTCTATACAGAAATTCTTTGGTTGGTTATCAAAATTCTCTTTTTGCTGGCATCCCCAAACACATGCTTGACAAACTCAAACATATGACAGCAATGCTGTACGCCTTAACATCTGATCTTCTAGATTTGAACACGGATTTTGCACGTTTGTGACTTTCTTCTCACGTGTGGCCAGTTTTATACAGAATCGAAACCTTCACG